>CM022301.1:566923019-567435271 GCA_011799875.1 Thinopyrum elongatum
CGGAGAGATGGCGTCGCGTGCCGCCGTGTCCCGGAGGGGGGGGAAACGGCCAAGTCGGGCCGACACGGAGGGAATCTTGGGGTGGGTTGGGCGGGGACGGTGTTCGGGGTGTAGCTATGGGCCGGGGCTATGACAACCAGGTGAAAAGGTTCACCGGTCAAACCCCGTCCGGCGAAAGTCAAAGGGCTAGATCCGGGTGGTAGTCTGTGCCAGGGGTAGACGGGACAGGGGTATAGAGGGGGGTAGCAATGCCGCCAGGTGTTGGGTGGGCCCTCGTACGCTTGTCACATGCGTGGTGGCAGGCGCAGGCACCCGGCACGCGGCTGGGGTGTGCCCCCCCTCACGGGCGTCGCGCCGCCGTGTCCCGGAGGGGGGAAACGGCACGTCAGGCCGACACGGAGGGAATCTTGGGGTGGGTTGTGCGGGGACGGTGTTCGGGGGTGTAGCTATGGGCGGGGCCTATGAAACCAGGTGAAAAGGTCCACCGGTCAAACCCCGTCCGGCGAAAGTCAAAGGGCTAGATCGACGGTGTATGGCAGGGTTAGAGGGAGGGGTACCGAGGGGGGGTAGCACATGCCGCCAGGTGTTGCGGTGGGCCCTCCTATGCTTGTCACATGCGTGGTGTAGGCACAGGCACGGCGGCTCGGGGTGTACCCCCCCCCTCACGGGTCGCTGCCGCGTGTCCCGGAGGGGGGAAACGGCCAAGTCGGGCCGACACGGAGGGAATCTGGGGGGGGTTGGGCGGGGACGGTGTGTCGGGGGGTGTAGCTATGGGCGGGGCTATGACAACCAGGTGAAAAGGTCCACCGGTCAAACCCGTCCGGGTAAAGTCAAAGGGCTAGATCCGGCGGTCGTCTGTGCCAGGGTTAGACGAGAGGCGCGGGTAACCTGGAGGGGGGTAGCAATGCCGCAGGTGTTGCGTGGGCCCTCTACGCTTGTCACATGCGTGGTGGAAGCGCATGCACCCGGCACGCGGCTCCGGAGTGTGCCCCCCCCTCACGGGCGTCGCTGCCGCCGTGTCCCGGAGGGTGGAAACGGCCACGTCGGGCCGAACACGAGGGAATCTTGGGGTGGGTTGGGCGGGGACGGTGTTCGGGGGTGTAGCTATGGGCGGGCTATGACAACCAGGTGAAAAGGTCCACCGGTCAAACCCGTCCGCGAAAGTCAAAGGGTAGATCCGGCGGTAGTCGTGCAGGGTTAGACGGAGACAGGGGTACCTGGAGGGGGTAGCAATGCCGCCAGGTGTTGCGGTGGGCCCTCCTACGCTGTCAAATGCGTCGTGGCAGGCGCAGCACCGGCACGCGGCTCGGCGTGTGCCCCCCTCACGGCGTCGCTGCCGCCGTGTCCCGGAGGGTGGGAAACGGCCACGTCGGGCCGACACGGATGGAATCTTGGTGGTTCGCGGGACGGTGTTCGGGGGTGTAGCTATGGGTGGGCTATGACAACCAGGTGAAAAGGTCCACCGGTCAAACCCCGTCCGACGAAAGTCAAAGGGCTAGATATCGGCGGTCGTCTATTGCCAGGGTTAGACGGGACGGGGTCGAGGGTATGGGGCGTAGCAATGCCGCCAGGTGTTGCGGTGGGCCCTCCTACGCGTTGTCACATGCGTGATCGTAGGCACAGGCACCCGGCACGCGGCTCCGGGTGTACCCCCCCCCCCTCACGGCGTCGTGCCCGCCGTGTCCCGGCGGGGGGGAAACGGCCACGTCGGGCCGACCGGAGGGAATCATTGGGTGGGTTGGGCGGGGGACGGTGTGTTCGGGGTGTAGCTATGGCGGGGGCTATGACAACCAGGTAAAAAGGTCCCACGGTCAAACCCGTCCGGCGAAAGGTCAAAGGGCTAGATCCGGGGGTCGTCTGGTCAGGGTTAGACGGGACAGGGGTACCTGGAGGGGGGTAGCAATGGCGCCAGGTGTTGCGGTGGGCCCTCCTAAGCTTGTCACATGCGTGGTGGCAGGCGCAGGCACACCGGCACGCGGCTCCGGGGTGTGCCCCCCCTCACGGGCGTCGCTACCGCCGTGTCCTGGAGGGGGGAAACGGCACGTCGGGCCGACACGGAGGGAATCTTGGGGTGGGTGGGTGGGGACGGTGTTCGGGGGGTGTAGCTATGGGCGGGCATGACAACCAGGTGAAAAGGTCCACCGGTCAAACCCCGTCCGGCGAAAGTCAAAGGGCTAGATCCGGCGGTCGTCTGTGCCAGGGTTAGACGGACGGGGTACCTGAGGGGGGTAGCATGCCGCCAGGTGTTGCGGTGGGCCCTCCTACGCTTGTCACATGCGTGGTGGCAGGCGCAGGCACCGGCACCGCGGCTCCGGGTGTGCCCCCCCCTCATGGGCGTCGCTGCCGCCGTGTCCGGAGGGGGGAAACGGCCACGTCGGGCCGACACGGAGGGGATCTTGGGTGGGTTGGGCGGGGGACGGTGTTCGGGTGGGTGTAGCTATGGGCGGGGCTATGACAACCAGGTAGTAAAAAGGTCATCGTCAAACCCCGTCCGGCGAAAGTCAAAGGGCTAGATCCGGGTCGGGTAGTCTGTGCCAGGGTTAGAAGGGACAGGGTACCTGGAGGGGGTAGCAATGCGCCAGGTGTTGCGTGGGCCCTCTACGCTTGTCACACAGCGTGGTGGCAGGCGCAGGCACCGGCACACGGCTCGGGTGTGCCCCCCCTCACGGGTGTCGCTGCCGTGCGCCGTTTCCCGGAGGGAGGAAACGGCCACGTCGGGCCGACGGAGGGAATCTGTGGGTGGGTTGGGTGGGGACGGTTGGGGGGTTGTTGGTGTTGTAGCATGGGCGGGGCTATGACAAACAGGTGAAAAGGTCCACCGGTCAAACCCCGTCGGCGAAAGTCAAAGGGCTAGATCGGCGGTCGTCTATGCCAGGGTTAGACGGGACGGGGTACTGGAGGGGGGTGGTAGCAATGCCGCCAGTGTGTGCGGTGGGCCCCCTACGCTTGTCACATGCGTGGTGCGCAGGCACAGGCACCGGCACGCGGCTCCGGGGTGTACCCACCTCACGGCTGTCGCTCGTGCCGCCGGTCTCGGAGGGGGGGGAAAACGGCCACGTCGGGCCGACACGGAGGGAATCTTGGGGTGGGTTGGCGGGGACGGTGTTCGGGGGTGTAGTGATGGCGGGGCTATGACAACCAGGAAAAGGTCCACCGGTCAAACCCCCGGCGAAAGTCAAAGGGCTAGATCGGCGGTCGTCTGTGCCAGGGTTGACGGGACGGGGTACTGGAGGGGTAGCAATGCGCCAGGTGTTGCGGTGGGCCTCCTACGCTTGTCACAATGCATGGTGGCAGGCGAGGCACCCGGCACACGCGCTCCGGGGTGTGCCCCCCTCACGGGCGTCGCTGCCGCCGTGTCCCGTAGGGGGAAACGGCCACGTCGGGCCGACCAGGAGGGAATTTGGGGTGGGTTGGGCGGGGACGGTGTTCGGGGGGTAGCTATGGGCGGGGCTATGACAACCAGGTGTGAAAAGGTCCACCGGTCAAACCCCGTCCGGCGAAAGTCAAAGGGCTAGATTCTGGCGGTCGTCTATGCCAGGGTTAGATGGGACGGGTGGTACCTGGAGGGGGGGTAGCAATGCCGCCAGGTGTTGCGGTGGGCCCTCCTACGCTTGTCACATGCATGGTCGCAGGCACAGGCACGGCACGCGGCTCCGGGTGTGACCCCCCCCCCCTCACAGGTCGCTGCCGCCGTGTCCGGAGGGGGGAAACGGCCACGTCGGGCCGACACGGAGGGAATCTGGGTGGGTTGGGCGGGGAAGGTGTTCGGGGGTGTTAGCTATGGGCGGGGCTATGAAAACAAGGTGAAAAGGTCCACCGGTCAAACCCCGTCGGCGAAAGTCAAAGGGCTAGATCGGCGGTCGTCCGTGCCAGGGTTAGACGGGACGGGGTACCTGGAGGGGGTTAGCAATGCCGCAGGTGTTGCGGTGGGCCTCACGCTTGTCACATGCAGTGGTGGCAGGCGAGAGGCACCCGGCACACGGCTCCGGGGTGTGCCCCCCCTCACGGGCGTCGCTGCCGCCGTGTCACGGAGGGGGGAAAAAGGCCACGTCGGGCCGACACGGAGGGAATCTTGGGTGGGTTGGCGGGCGGGGACGGTGTTAGGGGTGTAGTATGGGGGGGCTGGCTATGACAACCAGGTGAAAGGTCCACCGGTCAAACCCCGTCCGGCGAAAGTCAAAGGGCTAGATCCGGCGGTCGTGTGTCAGGGTTAGAAGGGACGGGGGGTACTGGAGGGGTGGTAGCAATGCCGCCAGGTGTTGCGGTGGGCCCTCCTACGCTTGTCACATGCGTGGTGGTAGGCGCAGGCACCTGGCAGCGGCTCGAGGGTGTGCCCCCCTCACGGGCATCACTGCCGCCGTGTCTCGGAGGGGGAAACGACCCGTCGGGCCGACACGGAGGGAATCTTGGGGTGGGTTGGCGGGGACGGTGTTCGGGGGTTGTAGCTATGGGCGGGGCTATGACAACCAGGTGAAAAGGTCCACCGGTCAAACCCTGTCCGGCGAAAGTCAAAGGGCTAGATCCGGCGGTCGTCTTTGCCAGGGTTAGACGGGACGGGTACCTGGAGGGGGTAGCAATGCCGCCAGGTGTTGCGGTGGGCCCTCTACGCTGTCACTGCGTGGTGGCAGGCGAGGCAACCGGCACACGGCTCCGGGGTGGTGCCCCCCTCACGGGCGTCGCTGCCGCCGTGTCACGGAGGGGGGAAACGGCCATGTCGGGCCGACACGGAGGGAATCTTGGGGTGGGTGGGCGGGGGGACGGTGTCGGGGGTTAGCTATGGGCGGGGCTATGACAACCAGGTGAAAAGTCCACCGGTCACAACCCGTCGCGAAAGTCGAAGGGTAGACCGGCGGTCGTCTGTGTAGGGTTAGACGGGACGGGGGGTACCTGGAGGGGGAATCAAATGCCGCCAGGTGTTGCGGTGGGCCCTCCTACGCTTGTCACATGCGTGGTGGTAGGCGCAGGCACCTGGCAAGCGGCTCCGGGGTGAGCCCCCCTCACGGGCGTCGCTGTGCCGCGTGTCTCGGAGGGGGGAAACGGCCACGGGCCGACACGGAGAGATCTTGGGGTGGGTTGGGCGGGGACGGTGTTCAGGGGGGGAGCTATGGGCGGGGTTATGACAACCAGGTGAAAAGGTCCACCGGTCAAACTGTCCGGTGAAAGTCAAAGGGTTAGATCCGGCGGTCGGCGTGGCAGGGTTAGAAGGGACGGGGTACCTGGAGGGGGTAGCAAATGCTGCCAGGTGTTGCGGTGGGCCTCCTACGTTGTCACATGCGTGGTGGTGGCAGGCGCAGGCACCCGGCACGCGGCTCGCGGGGTGTGCCCCTCCTCACGGGCGTCGCTTGCCGCCGTGCCCGGAGGGGGGAAACGGCCAATCGGCCGAACAGGAGGGAATCTTGGTGGGTGGTTGGGCGGGGGGACGGTGTTCGGGGTTGTTGTAGCTATGGCGGGGCTATGACAACCAGGTGAAAAGGTCCACTGGTCAAAACCGGGCGAAAGTAAAGGGTAGATGGGATGAGAGAGGCGGGGAAAGGCGGTAACGGGAGGGGTAACTGGAGAGGGTCGGGTCAGGTAGCAATGCGCCAGGTGTTGCGGTGGGCACCTCACTACGTTTTCAAATGCGTTTGGTCTGGCAGGCGCAGGCACCCGGCACGAGGCTCCGGGGGTGCCCCCCCCCTCACGGGGTCGTTTGTCGCCGTTCCTGGAGGGGGAAACGGCACGTCGGGCCAACACGGAGGGAATCTGGGGTGGTTGGGCAGGGACGTGTTCGGGGTTGTAGCTATGGGCCGGGCTATGACAACTAGGTGAAAAGGTCCACCGGTCAAACCCCGTCTGGCGAAAGTCAAGGGCTAGATCCGACGGTCGTCTCGGGAAAGGGGGAGCAATACAAAAAAAAAAAAATAAAAAACAAACAACTACAAAACAATAATAAACCATCCCCAAAGACAAACTCCCAATTACACTCCTCTCCCACCACTCAACAAAGAAACAACTCCCCCTCACACTCACCCAGAAACGCCACTCATCACAACAACAATAAAAAAACACAGAAACACACACTAAAAACCGCTCATGAAAAACTACCACCCCAAAAACACCAAGATACTAGACAACAAAAAAAAAACCTCCATAAACCCACCCACACACTCAATAAAATAACACTAATCCCCAAAGACACATAATAACCAAAAACCTCACAAATCCCAACCCAATACACTATCCCCACCCTCAATTCCCCAAAACACACACCAAAATCTCTCCGCCCCCCAACAACCCCTCTATTTTATCATCGATCCTCATGCTACACTTACGCCACGACCACTGCACCCTTCCCTAGGGGAAGGCGATCGGGAGGGGGGGTTACCCTGAGGGGGTTGCAATGCCGCAGGTGTTGCGGTGGGCCCTCCTTACGCTTGTCATGCGTTCGGGGTGCAGGCGCAGGAACCGCATGCGACTCTGGGGTCGTGCCCCCCCCCCCCCCCTCAAGGGGCGTCGCTTGCCACCGTGATTGTCACCGACGTGGCCCTTTCCCCCCTCCGGGACACGGCGGTAGCGACGCCCGTGAGGGGTGGGGCACACCCCGGAGCCGCGTGCCGGGTGCCTGCGCCTGCCACCACGCATGTGACAAGCGTAGGAGGGCCCACCGCAACACCTGGCGGCATTGCTACCCCCTCCAGGTACCCCGTCCCGTCTAACCCTGACACAGACGACCACCGGATCTAGCCCTTTGACTTTCGCCGGACGGGGTTTGACCGGTGGACCTTTTCACCTGGTTGTCATAGCACCGCCATAGCTACACCCCGAACACCGTCCCCGCCCAACCCACCGCAGCACCTGGCGGCATTGCTACCCCCCCAGGTACCCCGTCCCGTCTCCCCTCTCCGTGACACGGCGGAAGCGACGACCGTGATGGGGGGCAATCGATATATATATAATCGAGATATGTTTTCTGTACATAAGGCACATTTAATTTAATCAAATTAGTTTTGAAAAAAACTAAAAAGGAAAAAAGAGAAAATCAATAAAATATTAAAAAATTACTAGAAATCTATGCCTACGGCAAAGCCGTCGGCATAGCTACAGCCACGGAACGGTATAGCCCTGGATCGATGACGTGGCGTAGGCCGCGGATCGATGACGTGGCAGGGGCCATGGGCCAGGCCTATGCCGACCACAAGGCCGTCGGCATAGATGTGCCACCCCACGGACCGGCGAGTGGCTCGGATCGATGACGTGGCGGACCACGCGGATCGATGACGTCGGCATACCTATGCCGACGGCCACCGTTAGGCCGTCGGCGTAGGCGTCACGCCGTCAAACGGCCCTCGCCGCCCGGGTAGCCGGGTCCACAGGATATGGCGACGGCCGCCCCTATGCCGACGGCCACCGTAGGCATATATTTTGCGATGCCGACGGCCCCCGTCGGCATAGATGGATATATGCCGACGGCTTACCTACGCCGACGGCTTGACCTGGGCCGTCGGGATACATCTATCTATGCCGACGGGGGCCGTCGGCATAGATACGGCCGTCGGCGTACGCAGTTATTCTGGTAGTGGCATGTCCAAGCCAAGTTTTTGCACCACTTCAATGTATGCCGCAAGTTCTAGCACTAAAGTGACAGTTTGCGCTAAGTTCTAGTACCACCGGTGTAATTGACTCTAAATAAATTTAGCACGCCGCGCGGTTACGCGCCTGTTGGAGATGTTCTAAGTCTTAACATTTTTGCTCGGATGTTGATAGGTTGAATTCAGAACATATTATTTCCCATGCCGCATGATATCCTTGTCAACGATGTTGCATGGAAATTCCCCAGGATGGTAACAGCTTTTACATGCAGTGAAACTTCATGCTCGCGGGAGCCTAGACAAGAGAACATAATAATATCAATATTCGCGGTGACACCCAGCTCTCCTCGGCTACTTATACCAGATAGCCGGCCCATTATTTCTGCACCACAACACAAGAAAGTCTTGCGGCCGGCCGGCACCGTCGTCTAGATCATATTATTTCCCATGCATGATATCCCTGTCAACTAGTACTATCGAGCATGGAAATTCCCCGGGATGGGAACAGCTTTACATGCAGTGAAACTTCATGCTCGCGGGAGCCTAGACAAGAGAACAAAACTAATACCAATATTCGCGGTCCTGGGAAGGATGTGTCCGTTAACTCTGTAAATATATCACCTTGTAAGGGCGTCTCCAACAAGCGCGCTAGTTTTAGCGCGCGCGGGAAAAGATTCCGGTTTTGCACGCGCGAGCCCGGTTGGCGCGCTCGAACAGGCGTGCGAAAGTCCGGCGCGCTAAACAAACTTGCGCGCGCGAAAAAGCGGCAACGCGCGCGGCAGTTTTGGCGCGCGGCGTCCAGCGTGCTATATAAAACCCGCGCGCACGAGCCCACCAACCGCCGTCTGCGTCGCCTCTCTCTCCTTTCTTCTCCTCGCTTCTGTCGTTGTATTTTTATCTAGTTTCTGTCGTCGTATTTTTATTTGTATATGTTGTTTCATATTTTTTGTATGTGTTGCATCGTAGTACCAGCTGCTCGCGCGCGCTGAATTTTGCAGCGCCTGCTGGAGCTACTGCGCCGCACCTTATTTTGTAGCGCCTGCTGGAGCAAGCGCCCGGGTGCGCGCAAAAAAAAGGCTATTTCGGTGCTGTAAATAAATGAGTCAATTACACGGGTGGTACTAGAAGTTGGCGCAAACAATCACTTTAGTGCTAAAAGTTGTGGCATACATTGAACTGGTACAAAAACTTGGTTCGGACGTGCAAATATGGTGCTAGTCACGTTTCTATACACCGGCGACGCTGACGGGTCATGCCAGCATGGCATCAGGCCCGCTGTCAGTGACCCATGGTGGAGTCAGGGCGTGTGGCATGTTCCTTTTGTGAAAACCCCCTTTATGATTTTTCTTTTTCGGTATTTTGTGGAAAGGCCCATGTACGCGTACACTAGCTGCATGTGTGGCATCGGATGGGTTCCATCTGTGAGAGAACATCACAAATTTTATCAGAATTAAAAAAACACGCCGCCCAAAATTCTAATTGGTGACATGGGGATAACCCACGTGCGTAGCTAGCCAACAAACCCACATAACAATTCATGTCCTATTAGGATACTGAACATTTATATCTTTTGGCTAAATGATATCAACTCCAGATTTTTATTAAAAAAAAGAGACATGACCGAGGGGTTTCAAACCAGCGACCAGGAGAGATACCAACAGGAAGAACTACCAATACAACCACTGGCTCTGCTTAGCTAGACTGTATTTTTAGCATCTATGTCCACGGCAGATCGCCCGCTGGACTAAACCAGACTGTAGTTCGGGCGGCGCATTTTAAACATGTTAGTTTTTTCTTTTCATTTTTCCAAAGTTGTAAAGAATATGTAAATTATAATTATAGTTATAATTGTAAATATGCATTTATTTGAGAATCCGTAGTCTGCTGGCACACTAGGCTCATATTTTCTCCATACATATATTTATATTTGTTTCAAATACATTTTTTAATAAAGCACACCAACTTTATTAAAAATGCATGAACAGTATTAAAACACCATAAAAAGTTAAAGCATGATCACTTTTATATACAACATGAATATTTATTAAAACCTTTTTTATTTTTTAGCTTATATGATCATTTTTTAAATATATCTTCTAAGATTAATTTAAATGAAAATACTTTTTAAAATTATGCATATAATTCATAATTTTATTTGATGGATTTTCTAAATTAATAGGTGAGCATTTTTAGTATAATTTATTTTATTTTATGTATATTATTTATATTATAATTTATATTTTAAAAAATCAAAAATGGAAAAAAAAAACTAACAGAAATTGTAGCCCACGGGCACGTTGTCATAGAAAAAAAAACTACAGCACAACAATTTCCACATAGACATGAGATTCCATTACTTGGAGTGGCACGCCTTCCTTCTTTTACGCGGGTTGCTGGTCGGTACGGATCGACTGGCCCGCCCATTCAAAACCCCACGGCCATAACTTTTTCTCTGGATTGAAATTCTTAATTTATGTTATTCAGTGCGAAGATATAAACCTCACGTATGCTTGTGTGTAATCAACTCAACTCTGGGCTGGTGGCTAGCCACGCGTGCACGCGGTAGACCGAGGTCATAGGTTCGAATCCCTTGACGCGACCTGTTTACATGATGACACACATGCAAATTACTGTATACCTAACATGGGCCTTTCTGTGAGAAAAAACGAAAAATAAAAATACAGGTGTTTTTTCGCAAAAAAACACGTGACAGGCCCATTTCACCATGCAGTCACCGACAGCGAGCCCTGCGCCATGCTATCATGCCCCGTTAGTTTTGCCGGTGTATAGAAACGCAATTACCACTGTATTTGCACGTCCAAGCCAAGTTTTTGCACCACTTCAATGTATGCTGCAAGTGCTAGCACTAAAGTGACAGTTTGCGCTAAGTTCTAGTACCACTGGTGTAATTGACTCTAAATAAATTTAGCACGCCGCGCGGTTACGCGCCTGTTGGAGATGTTCTAAGTCTTAACATTTTTGCTCGGATGTTGATAGGTTGAATTCAGATCATATTATTTCCCATGCCGCATGATATCCTTGTCAACGATGGAGCATGGAAATTCCCCAGGATGGTAACAGCTTTTACATGCAGTGAAACTTCATGCTCGCGGGAGCCTAGACAAGAGAACATAATAATATCAATATTCGCGGTGACACCCAGCTCTCCTCGGCTACTTATACCAGATAGCCGGCCCATTATTTCTGCACCACAACACAAGAAAGTCTTGCGGCCGGCCGGCACCGTCGTCTAGCTCTCACACTCGCACCGTTGCCGCAGCCAAACGTCCCTCTCCCTCCCCTGTGCAGCAGCAGCAGCAGCAGCATGGCGCGGTCGGAGCAGCAGGGGCTGCAGGTGCTGAGCGCGCTGGACGCGGCCAAGACGCAGTGGTACCACTTCACGGCCATCGTCGTCGCCGGCATGGGCTTCTTCACCGACGCCTACGACCTCTTCTGCATCTCCCTCGTCACCAAGCTCCTCGGCCGCATCTACTACACCGACCTCTCCAAGCCCGACCCCGGCACGCCGCCCCCCGGCGTGGCCGCCGCCGTCAACGGCGTCGCCTTCTGCGGCACGCTCGCCGGCCAGCTCTTCTTCGGCTGGCTCGGCGACAAGATGGGCCGCAAGAGCGTCTACGGCATGACTCTGATTCTCATGGTCATCTGCTCCATCGGCTCCGGCCTCTCCTTCGCGCACACCCCCAAGAGCGTCATGGCCACGCTCTGCTTCTTCCGCTTCTGGCTCGGCTTCGGCATCGGCGGCGACTACCCGCTCTCCGCCACCATCATGTCCGAGTACGCCAACAAGAAGACCCGCGGCGCCTTCATCGCCGCCGTCTTCGCCATGCAGGGCTTCGGCATCCTCGCCGGCGGCATCGTCACACTCATCATCTCCTCCGCCTTCCGCGCCGGCTTCCACGAGCCCGCCTACCAGGACGACCGCGTCGCCTCCACCGGCACCGAGGCCGACTTCGTGTGGCGCATCATCCTCATGCTCGGCGCCCTCCCGGCGCTGCTCACCTACTACTGGCGGATGAAGATGCCCGAGACGGCGCGCTACACCGCCCTCGTCGCCAAGGACGCCAAGCTCGCGGCCGCCGACATGTCCAAGGTGCTGCAGGTGGAGCTGGAGGACGAGACGGAGAAGATGGACGAGCTGGTGAGCCGCGGGGCCAACGACTTCGGCCTCTTCTCGCCGCAGTTCGCGCGGCGCCACGGCCTCCACCTGGTCGGCACGGCCACCACGTGGTTCCTGCTGGACATCGCCTTCTACAGCCAGAACCTGTTCCAGAAGGACATCTTCACGAGCATCAACTGGATCCCCAAGGCGCGCACCATGAGCGCGCTCGACGAGGTGTTCCGCATCTCCCGCGCGCAGACGCTCATCGCGCTCTGCGGCACCGTGCCCGGATACTGGTTCACCGTCTTCCTCATCGACGTCGTCGGCCGCTTCGCCATCCAGCTCATGGGCTTCTTCATGATGACCGTCTTCATGCTCGGCCTCGCCGTGCCCTACCACCACTGGACGCAGCCGGGCAACCAGATCGGCTTCGTGGTCATGTACGGCTTCACCTTCTTCTTCGCCAACTTCGGGCCCAACGCCACCACCTTCGTGGTGCCGGCGGAGATCTTCCCGGCTCGGCTGCGGTCGACGTGCCACGGGATCTCGGCGGCGGCGGGGAAGGCCGGAGCCATGATCGGCGCGTTCGGGTTCCTGTACGCGGCGCAGGACCCGCACAAGCCGGACGCCGGGTACAGGCCCGGCATCGGCGTGCGCAACTCCCTCTTCGTGCTGGCCGGGGTCAACCTGCTGGGGTTCATGTTCACCTTCCTCGTGCCGGAGGCCAACGGGAAGTCGCTGGAGGAGATGTCCGGCGAGGCCCAGGACAACGAGGAGGACCAGGCACGCGCCGCCGCCGTGCAGCCGTCCATGGCGTAGGCTGCCATTCAAACTCGTGCGTGCTGGGGAAGCAGCTGCATGCAAACTGTCTACGTTAGTCAACTCAAAGATCCTGATTTCTTTTATGATACGTAAACGATAGATCCATGTGCAAGTACCCAAAGCTCAAAATAATATGTTTGCTGGCTCCCCAACCTGCTCATGTACATCCATAATACGTATATAGATAGATCAATTAATCAACTTGCAGCTGCAAATGTGTGCAACCGTCAAAGCTTAGAGAGTGAGCACCACTCGCTGGGGACGTGGCAGCAGAACTAGTAGCTAGGCGGCTGCTGAAACAAAACTAGCGGAGATTGTTTTCCTCTGGTTCCTGGCGGCTGGAACCCTAACCGCTGCCAGGAGAGGCCAATCTTCCAGCGCCGTCCTCCGGCGGCTCCCCTCCGCCGGCGACCTCGATCGTCGGTGGTGAGGGGGGTCGCCGGATCCACGTGTGGATCATTTTTTACTTCTTCGTAGTCTAGGTTTTTAGGCTGTTCATCATCTTGGCTACGGCGGCGATGATGACGGCGATGAATAAAGATTTTTTTGGATCTTTCCCTGATGAAGTCATCGGTCCTATGGTTGGAGATGGATTTGAAATCAGTTTGTTCAAGCAAAGATGATGTGGCGGCGGCATCCTCGTGGTGGACCTATGTCCTCTGGCTCCGCCGTTGCGACGGTGTTTGCTCTAGCAACGGCGCGGAGCTTGGGAGGTAGTCCAGGAGCGGGTGCAGATTGTGGTCTGCATCGACGACATCTGGAAGACAGAATGTGTGCTGGGTTCGTGGTTCGTGGATGGCAGGTATGGTTTCCTCTTTGGGCACCTTAGTCATGGTGGGGTGCCAGATCTGGAGTTCGATGGCGTGTCCGGAGTGTTGCCCCGGTCTGATTCGTTCAACGGCAAGGACTTGACTTTTGGTGAGCCACCTTGGAGGTCCGCAAAAGCTGCATATCAGCGATGGAGCCGCGTCGAGCTCGGATGAAGAGGTGATCCGCCATTCTTTTCTTCGGTGGTTGTTGTGGTGGTGCCGGAGGTAGGTGACGGGCGTTGGTGTCAAGATTAGGGATGTTTTTCTATCTTTTCAGTTTTATCATGTCGGTCCTTGCGTGACTTGTACTTTGTTCTTTATGATATGAATGAGACACGTGTTACCATGGAAAAAAAAGCACCACTTGCTTGAGAGTTGATGAGTGACATCTCTACGTAGCCAGATTAAAGAACCTCAATACCTTCTTGAGTCAACGAAAGTGAGAGCTCAAACTGTAATTGCACTCTGAGATGGATAACTTTAATTAGAGATCCCACCCATGGATCTTTTTTTTTTTGCCTTTGTTCTTCTCTCTTTGGATGGGCTTAGCCTACTCCTCTTGTACCACGAACAATTCTTAGACCGGGGCCTATATTCCTAAAAAAAGGAGCAAGGAAAATGTGTGTTACATTTCCTTTTGGTTACAAAACTATGTTAAACTAGATGATACCGCGCGTGTTGCTGCTCGGTTGCAGCTCGCACACGAGGGAGCAACGCGAAATCGAGTGGAGATGTAGGGAGATGGAAGTCTATACTGTCTAGATTGCTTTGATATTCTTAAAAGATTCTTACTTGTAGCGTTGATACAGGTGAGATCTTTTATTGAGGATATCAGAGATGTCAGGTTCCATATATAAGGTCGAGACTGGATTAGAGACAATACCTGCCCGTACTCACGCTGTGAAGGTATCTTTTTGTCCCTCACTTCCGGCCACTGGCTCCTAAAATTCTGCTGTTAAAGATGGAGATGTGTAATATGTCGTCTTTTTTCTCCATTACTCTTGAAGTGATCTTATATGCTTGTCTATAGGTTAACCTTCTCATTTCTCATGGACTTAGTTAACAATAAACTTGTACAGGGGTTGTATGAATATGCAAGTGTTGATAATATGATTATGGTTATAAAATTATGAGGGGTTCTGAATTTTTATTATGCCTGCCATACTGCTTTCCATGTTGCGTACCTATCTGTTACAGTATTATTGCACATCGTTTATTACTTGTGATACAGCAATCTCAGCCTAATTTTGGGCTCACTACGTTATAAGTTAATGAACTTGCTCTCTTGCTCACTGCCTTATGCTTGTTCTCTTTTTCTGCATTTGAACAGCTCAAAAATCTCTCTGCAATTGAGGTGACTATCGCCCGTCCTTTTATGGTGAGAACTCTGCACGCACTCTACAAGCATGATAGCCCACAGATAATTCAGCAGGCAGATAATGCAGGGAGCAGGTCAACACCAGTCACAGACCGCGGTCCAAGGGTAACCCCTCCCTCTCTTTTAGACATGATTTCTACTGTCCTCTAGGAAGTAGCTTTCTTTACCAGATTTACTGCAAGGTGCTACTTCACATCATCATTCATCAACCTAGTTGACGATGTATCTTTTTTCCATGCTTCTGATAACACACTTAACAAAAAAAATCCTTGCTTAAATCCGCGAAGTCCTAATAGTATGATTTATCAGCAAAAGTTGCACATAACAAATTTCCACTTTCCTCTTACTTGCGCAGAGAGACCTAAGGCGCAGGTGACGAGCAAGATATGCATGTGCCTGTCACTTGTACTAGATGACTCGTTGCGCCCATGGCGCAAAAAGCCAATTAGAACCGGGTATTATATGGGTATTGTAGTGCATATGTCAGCGCCTTTAATCGATTGAAAGAGAAAGAAAGAAAGAAAAGCTTATTTGAGGTGGTAGATCCATAAAATCAATTTAGCAAATGTTATGTCTGCATAAAACAGAACCTTATCAGCCAAAGAGGGCATTCATATTTCAGTATCAATATGGATTCATAGCTTAAATCAAACTATAAAGGGGGCCAGTCCAGCAGATTATGTTTAAAGTATCGACTCAAAGTACTTCATAATAAAATTTCATGAATCATCGTCAGCTCAAAATTTTCCGGCATGCCTTCCACTAACTCGTGCCTTCTTTTAGTTGAACCTGCATAAAAAGTAGAGCCGGGGAAGATTAGAGGCATGACTATTGTTAGTTGACCAAACTGAAAGACCTAGTAAAACCCATGCTATGAAAAACCTCATCTCAATAAACACAATATAACTATATAGGCATGAAAAAAAGAGGCAAAACAATACCAAGAGTAGATTTAAAGAACATGCATGATATGATAGCATCTACTGGGACAACAATGAATAAAACTAAAATATGGCAATGTAACTAATAAACACTATCAAGTTTTGTGTTAAAAAAAAACACTATCAAGTTTCCAAAGGATGTCTTTTACCCAAAGATTACCGTCAAATTAAATTAAAATTACATCACCTTATTCAATTCTGATTCAAGCACCATGAACAATAGCATCCATGGAGTTCATTTCTAAACTCTACACTTATTCAGCAAGCACTTCTAACTTCAGGATGAGTGCTTACTGTATTTTTTTGGAGATGCACAAGCATATTAACTTGTTAACTCGGCAAGTAGATGTATAAGCTAGCAGTTATTGTTCTCAGAAAATGAGCAGGCAGGAAATAGTATACGACACTTTAGGGGCTCAGGCCAACGCTACATCTACAGACTATTTGCAAAGGAAAAGGAAACTGATTGTGTCTTGAATAAAGCATAAGTATTCACAGATGTACTAACAAAGCACAGTCACTTTGTGGCATCAGAACCATTCGGTCAAATCTTGTATATGGAAAATGCGTTGTATACTAAGATAATAGACGATCGATACTGACAAAACAGGGCGATGAGAAGTGATTTACCTGGGCTCTGTATCCATAGAATCACACTAAGAACTATCCATCAAAGTTCTAGCCTCTGGAAAACACAATAAAATGAAAAGCACTGCTATAAATTGTTGGAACCGTAGCCTAAACAAATAGAAAATCTGCATGCTCGAAAAACTCTAGAACTGACATGTTAAAGAGGCGCACGCATGCACACACGCACGCGCGCACACACACACACACACACACACACACACAAATAGGGAGGCTATTCCATTGAAACTATGAGTCTTTTTAGAGATTCCACTATGGACTACATAGTGAGCAAAATGAGTGAATCTACACTCTAAAATATGTCTATATACATCCGTCCGTAGTCTATATTGAAATCTCTAAAAAGACTTATATTTAGGAACGGAGGGAGTAACCGCTATGTAATGGCATCCTTGTTAACTCACACAACCCTCAAGGTGCACACATCAAAGGATGTGCAATTTCCTATTGTTATCAACACTTGCAATTAACAAGATAACGGCCTAGTTTGGCAGCATAGTTTTTAAAATACCGTAGTATTCTGAAACCTTGGTATTGCAATGCGTGGGTAACAGATACTACAGTTTAAAAAAACTGCATTTTTCTCAGTTTTCGGAAGACTACAGATATGTTTGGCTGGTGCTGTTTTACCGTAGTTTTGACCGATTACTACACAACTCAACCTAACCTAGCTACACCTAAGGAGCTACAGAACCGGTTCAATCAGCGTGTGCTAAAGGGCGCCCAGCTGATGGCTGACCTAGGAAGTCGTGGGCGCAATCAATCATACTACACGCGCGCATGGAATTGTGCTGGGTAGTGCATACCTTTCTCGTGAGCTTCATTTGTCCATGGTAGCAGAGAAGATGGATGAATTGCACGTAACGAGGATGGCTGGAAGATGGGCTTACGAGAAAAAATTGCATGGAGAGCCAAGTAACGCTCGCCTTTCTCTGTTTACGAAAAAGAGGTCCCAACCTCTTTTTCTTATACAACAAAAAAAACCATGGTTCCAAGAAAACTACAGTTTCTAAAACTGTTGTATCTGTTCATGCCAAACACATCAAAGTATTTAAAACAGTGGCTTTATTGAAAACCACGGTATTTCTTGTAAAACTGCAAAAATACTTCGTTGCCAAACGCGGCCTCAATGGCAAACAAGGAACTGACTAACCTTCTCACTATAATTGATGGGGGGTGTATTTGACTTGGTTTCCCCATCTGAGAATCTCTCATTCCCAATTTCTCTGACATAATTTCTAAACTCCATTTCAGACAATTGGGATGAGGAATACTGCTTTATGTATACTTCATCCTTACCACCAACCATTACAGAAGTAATAATATGTGTGCCGTAATTCTTGATAAAGCTGAGCAGAAATGAGACAATGGCACCTTGTTATTATATGATAAGGGCAGGTAATATGCAAAAAGTTATGTAGGACAGCCAAATGTAAAACTGACCCTGATAGCAGGGTCGATGGAGAAGATACTGACCTAGCCAATACTGGTGGATTCCAAGTATATGGAATTGCGAGCTTTACACTCTCTTGCAGAATCAGTTCGTCACTATTTATTTTAACTCTATATAGCGGAACAGAATTGCCATCAACTGCATGGGCCTTTGTCGCAGCTGCATCATTCTTCCAAGAACCAGTAAATTTGAAGAGCGAGTTGAAGGAACCTGGCGGGACTGTTTCCAACAAGCCTGCCTTCCTGTTGAAATGCTCCGCCATCTGTGCGATAAATGGCGATGCCAATGCCAGATACGGTGAAGGGAACGGCCACGAAGCCTAACATGTATGGTACGATTTGCATAGCAGCAGATTTGCATCACAGTACACGCAGAAGAGAAGAACGCGTGCACGATCTGATCAAACACCCCAAAATCGGGACTCCGGTCCGGAGCATCTCCCTCACTTTCTCGAAGCTGCAGACGAAGGGCTCATCGGGGCGGCACCAGGGGGGCCAGGCGGCTACGCTCGCGGTTGCTGTGGTAGGCCTCCACCTCGACGTCGGGGGGCATGCCGCAGAGGACGCTGCCGCCAATGGGCAGGTCCCGCATGCGGGCCTCGTCGAGCGTCATGAGCCTCCCGGCGCCCTTGCAGTGCAGAACAGTGAAACTGTCACGTATCTGGATACTGCCAACACTGGTAAAATTGTTTTGCACTGTATGCAACACAAGAGTATCTCAACTATATGGACAGATTGACCACTAACTGGTTGAAGGTACAAGCACACATGACCTAATAAAGAATGTGGAGATATGCACATGCGAACATGAAGGAAGAGATATTATCCATTGGAACATACCGCCACGGATGGATTTTTTGTCCAAAAGGACCCCCTGCCGAGATGAATTGACAAAAAAGACTACCTGTGGATCAATTTGACAAAAAGGACCCCCTCAGCGGTGGCGGCAGGTGCGGCAGGCGACACGTGGCACCTGCCGCCACGCTAGGAGGCGGCGGGCCCTGCCGCCACCACAGCAGGCGGCCACCCAGCCGAACGGGCTCCCGCACAGTGCAGCGCGCCGCGACGGATTGCCCGGCGCGGCCGCCTCCTGCAGTGGCGGCAGGTCCCGCCGCCTCCTGGCGTGGCGGCAGGTGACACGTGTCGCCTGCCGCGCCTGCCGTCACTAGTGAGGGGGTCCTTTTTGACAATTTTATCCGCAGGTAGTCCTTTTTGTCAATAGCGTTCGGCAGGGGGTCCTTTTGGACAAAAAATCCCACGGATGAAGATAGTTACAGCTCTGGAATTTGCGCACCTCTCAATGCAAAGCATTCGATCCTTTGTTGTTCCAAATGACTTCTCTCTAACCAATCCAGCCTGTTTAAGCAAAGTATGCAGATAAGCAAACCATGTGAGATACAAGTAGTATAGTACAGTATTAAACAAAGCAAGTCATTAAAACATAGCATAATTATATTACGATTACTTTTAAGAATATGTTACTTTTGCATGGTATCTTGGTGGCAAACATCCTCATCGCTAGGTGCTGAAGGAATGCATTGATTACACCAGAGAGAAGTGGCAACCCTACTCAACTACCAAGAAACACGTAGAGATTAACATTGTTGAGCATTCAATTTTTAGTTTATTATCCTGAGGTCAATCAAGTCACCCTCACAAACCCACCTGCCGCTAATTAAAGTCAGCGGACATCTTAACAATTACTGGACATGGTATAGAGGCTGAATCAACTAATTCGGATCAGAGGGAGTATCACTTATCTGTTTTAACTTCCTCTTTGATTGTAATAGTTACAATCTTTAAGTACTTATATTAAGAAATCAAACATGATATGATGCAAAGTAAATAAACTTTGTGCAAAATCATGACTTTGCCCTACTATAAAATATACTGAAATTTTGTAGGCTTTTACCTTGCATTTCTGAACCATTTCATCAAAGTATTTCTGCTCTTGTCCACGCATCGGAATTTTTCTACAGTGTCAATGTCAACCTTATGCTTTGTCTTGGGCTTTGGTGGCTGAAATGGGCAGGTAAGGATGGCAATATTAGCATCCTCGATTCTCTTTGGCATTTGTGGGTGGCTCATATCTTTGTCAACAGCGATTCTGTATATTAGCTTAGTGTCCTCTAGCTTCCCACCAACTTTACCTTCTACTTTAATCAAGTCCAAGTTTACATCCGTCCTTTCCAAATCAGCAACAGCAAAGACTGCCCTGACAGCAATCTCAGCAAGCATCTGCTTACAATGGTTAACACTATAGTTTAAGAATGACAGGTCCCATCAGACAAACAGAGAGAAATGTAAACTGAATCAACCCTGCTTCCTGGCAGATCAAAACATTGGTTGCATAACTAAGAAGTTAAGAGTGAATATCTTTGCCTTACATCTTTGAGGACAGAGTTGTCATGCAGGTCTGCACCAAGGGCTCTATATTTGCAGCAGTGAACTCAAACCTAGTGGAGATATGTTCAAGGTGATCAAAAGCTATCTTGGAGGCCATCTCATATCCTTCCGCGATTCTTATCGGATGAATATCACGCTCTAGCAGTTTCTCAGCTTGCTCCAGGAGCGACCCTGCCAGGATCACCACCCCAGTAGTACCATCCCCAATTTCATAGTCTTGACTACGGGAAAGCTAATTATTCAGAAACTCGGACTTCCCTTCTTTTGGGAATAAAATCCAAGTAATATCCAACGGAACTAACAAACAGACCTTAAGTTAGGCTAGCACACGCACGCAAATTCTAGAACTCTGGACAGATACTGCATAGCACACACCCAAAATCCCTAGCTGAAACGAATGCAAGGGCCAGATCACATGCTAGCAACGACTAAAGAACCTTAAGTTAGGCTAAGATCGGGAAGCAGAGCGGGGAGGGGAGTGAGAGAGTGCGGTGGAGCAGTTACTGATGGTGACGTCGCCGTCGGGGGACTGGAGAATCTTGTCGATGCCCTTGGGGCCGAGGGAGGTGTGGAGGCTACGCGCGACGGCCTTGCCGGCGGCGGCGTTGGCCTTGTGCGCGTCGAGCCCCCGCAGGCGGGACTTGCTCTCCTTCTCCCTCAGGATGATGAAGGGCCGTCCGATATTGTCGAATGCCAGCGCCATGGCCGGCGCCGCCGATGAACGGGACGCGCGTGCGCAGCACTTCTAGAAGGGTCGGCTAGGGTTCCTAAGGTGGGAGGAGGAGGGGGATTTGGGAGGAGGGAGGCGACTGAGGTGGCACGTGCGAGGAAGGACGCGGGCTCGTTTTTTTCTTTCGCTGCCTGCCCGAGTCGCTGCACTATTCATTGCGAACGTGGATGCAGTGGTTGTGCCTAGCACCCCACTCATCCTTTATATGTTCAATGCCAGCGCCATGGCCGGCGCCGCCGATGAACGGGACGCGCGTGCGCAGCACTTCTAGAAGGGTCGGCTAGGGTTCCTAAGGTGGGAGGAGGAGGGGGATTTGGGAGGAGGGAGGCGACTGAGGTGGCACGTGCGAGGAAGGACGCGGGCTCGTTTTTTTCTTTCGCTGCCTGCTCGAGTCGCTGCACTATTCATTGCGAACGTGGATGCAGTGGTTGTGCCTAGCACCCCACTCATCCTTTATATGTTCAATTGGCAGATAAGTTTCTGCATTTTTTTTAAAGGAGAAGGACCCCTGGCCTCTGCATCTGGACAATGCATGCAACCACTTTATTAATAATTCACACAAGACCTTACAAAGTCATACAACAGTAAGACTAAAGCCACCGTCTAGGCAACATCGCTACTCCTATCCAGTTGATGAAGGGATGCTGATAGTCTGGACCTAATATCAAACAGACCTCGCAGCCATACCTAACATCTAAGACCTGAGGTCCCAACCAGGACGCCTGCCGGGTATGAGGCACCCACCAGTCCGGCGCACTCCTCAACCAGGACGCCTGCCGAGTATGAGGCCGCCGCAGCCACCTGCCACCAATCCATCTTCAGTGCTGTACTGCTGCATCTACCTTGCCCGGTCTAGCTGCCGTCGACGCCACCACGACGCCAGACAACGCCACCATCCTGCGCTCGTCCATCATCACACGCCCACCGGCGAGACCCCGCTGCTCCATGCCGCTGAGACCCGCCGTTGTCGACGTGCCAGATGCCACGCCGCTCCTCCTCTTGTCCCCTCCAGCCAACACTTGCTCCAAAACGATGCCCCCAGGAGGGAGAACGACAGCGAAAACGTCGTCATCGTCCGATCCGGTAAACCCAGATCTAGGGTTTCCCCCGGAACCTCCCGATCAGATTGATGTGACCTGCAACGACGATGCCTCGAGAAGGGAACGACATCCGAGACGCCGCCATCATCCGCCATGACCACAGTCAGGCGCGATTTTCACCGGAAGCCACGTCGTCCCGATCTCGAGGCTGGCTGAAACCGAGCGGAGTTTTAGTGAATGAAGGCGAGATAAGTTTCTGCGTAGAAGTGGGTTGTAGTGAATGAAGGTACTATGTTGCTAGCTGAAAACCATTTTAGTTCCCTCAGCGTCTGGCTTCTGTCCTACTGTATCGGATAGCAATGGCTGTGTACTTATCCGTTAACCATAAGGTATTAGGATTGTTGTACTTGACATGATTTCACTTGAAGGAAGATACATTTTTTTGCTTGTTCGCGAAGACAGATCTTGGTGATGAATCCGCTGCTGTAGCATGTACTAGTACATAACTGAGAGTTGTTATCCCCGCTCCCCTTCATTGTTTTTCTCTCACACATAGTGTGTGTCGTGTTCCAGGATCATGATGTTCCATATTGTTTTCCTTTTGAGCGATATACAAAATCAAAATAGAGGAGCTCTGTAGTACGGAAAACGGAGTTTAGTTACAGACGGAACAGCCGCAGCAAACAATCATGAAGGGAAGAAAGGCTTAACATAATCACTCGGATACCAGGATTGCAAGTGGGCGGCAGGGCAGGCACCTTGCAGTTGCAAGGAATTTGGACGAGGCAGAGGCCTAGGTGAGTGTATCGCTCTGATTTTCCGTCCTTTCTTACGATTTTATTTGGAACATTCGGCTTTTCCTTGGATCCTGTGAGGCTAAAACCCTTCCTAACAAGACCAAGTGTACGATGTTCAGGACCCGCACAAGCTGGACGTTGGGTACAGGCCGGCGTGCACAACTCCCTCCTCGTGCTTGCGAGGGTCAACCTGCTGTGGTTCATGTTCACCTTCCTCGTGCCGCAAGCCAACGGTAAGTCGCTGGAGGAGATGCCCGGTGAGGCCCATGACAACGATGACCATGCACGCGCCGCCGAGGTGCAGCCGTCCATGGCGTAGGCCGCCAGACTACGAACTCGTGCATGCTAACAACTGCAGATTCACGCCGCCTACGTACGCTAGTCAAAGATCCTGGTTTGTTTTGTGTAAAATAGGTACAAGATAGATCCATCCATGTGCAATCAAGTATACTACTCAAAAATGTATTTCGAATGCACACTCAAGTCTCAACACATCAAAGACAATGCCCTTGCAAGTTCAACTACTTTATTGCAATTTCTGAATGACATATCGTTGGCTAGCAAAGCGGTGGCTCTTGATCATGGTGCGCCAACTCCGGCAGACGCAATTTAGCCTCCTGAGGGTATTTTCGGGCAAACGCCGTAGCACCAGCGACATGGGGAAGATGATGTCGTCGTATGGCTGCCCGGTGGACACGACGCTTTCCTCGTAATATGCAGAATGGCATAAGGTCATACTTGGATGAGAGACCAGGCCGCTGTCATCTAGGAGGTTTTGTATGTGGCCAGTCGCAGGAGCGTATGCACATAATCTGAAGCTGGCTGCACAAGAATACAGTGGAGGGCGTGGTTGTATCAGGAGGATACGCCGCCCATTGTCGATGATGGCAAGTGGGTGGAGGTCGGACGCATAGGGCAGTAAAATTTTCACCTCTGGTGTCGTGTTGATCCGGCAGTGCTGATCCCAGCAGTCGCCCCCTTGGCGTAGCAGGTACACGTCATACCGCGGGCGCACGTTGTAGAAGAAACAAAGGCGTCCGTCGAGCACCGTCAAATGGCGCTCAAGAACACTCTTGTCACGGACGTCGAGCGGTGGTGGCACCGTACCAAACGTCTCGTCGGCGACGGAGAAGGAAACGATCAACATCTCTTGAGGGGACTGAGAGTCCGGCTTCCGCTGGGCTAACCAATACACATGTCCTTGTGCGTAGACACTCGTTCTGTATCGGTCCACCCAACCCGGTGGCCGTGGGTTCTCGCTCTTGGCCGGTCTCCATTGCCGCCCGTGCCGTGGAGTTGACGACGTAGACCTCGCATGCGGCGGACGCCGCCGGGAGGTTCTCGGCGTCGCAGCGGCGGTAGCAGATGCGCACAACCTTGTGCCTTCTGATGTGCATGTCATACCCGAGACCTAGGCTTGTGTACTTGTGCGTCCAGTCCGTGGGAACCCGGTCTCCTGTTGGCCGGCCCTCCGGTAGCGCGGCCATCTGGCCGGTTGACGGGTTGCACACGTACATGATCCCTGCGGCGGAGGCGTCGAGGATGACAAGGCCGCGACGTGACCAGGCGCGGGACTGGGCCAACGGATGCCCTTGCGAGGCCGCGTGGGGTTGTATGGGAAGGGGTCGCGCGGGACGTTCATCAGCGCTGCGCCGCCCGGGTGGTCCGGCGACCACATGTGCGCCTTGGGTCCGGCGGACTCCGAGCCTTGGAGCAGGAGGATCTTGGGGCCGCCCTGGCGGTTGGCGAGGCGGAGGTGGCAGTCAGCGAAGTCGTCCGACGAGAGCCTGGTCGCCCAGGCTCGAGAGAGACGGCGGCACCTGAGCGCTAACTTGGCCGGCAACCGCGCCAAGATGTCCTCTATCACGTCGTCTGGGAGGACCGGGCGTTGCATCGCCATTGGACTTAATCTTGAATAATCCTTCTCGATCTGAGACGAAAGGTGTACGTACGTCGGAGCAGATAGATCGATCGATCACGCCGGAGAAGACGCGACGAGAGCGATACGCCAATGGGGATCTTGTGCTCTTCTTTCTTGGACAGCAATCTGGGTCGATCAACCGATCGATCACCGCGCGGGCCGTCCACTCCAACAGGCGCGCTTCGACTCGGCGCGGCATAATTCTTTTAGAGCGTCGAAATAGTCTTTTTGCGCGTGGGAGCGACGAAGAGGTTTTTCATATGACAAAAACAGGGCGCCCAATCCGGCTGCCCCACCTGTAGCAGCCCACGCGCATAATTCGGCGCCCCAAATTTGCAGCTAAAGTTTTTTGCGTGCGCTAAAGTTTTTTGCGTGCGCTCTATTTTACAGTGTCTGCTGGAGCCTTGTTTTTTTTGTCTTCGACGCACAAAACGATGGTTTTTAAAGAATCAATTACACCACAGGTGCCTGAACTTGGTGAGAAAAATCAGTTTGGTGCTAAAACTTGCGGCATACATTGAACCGGTGACAGAACTTGGTTTGGGCGTGCATCTACGGTGCTAACTACGCTTGTATACGTGCAGGGTGCTGATGTGGTGCGCCAGCATGGCGCAGGGCCCACCCATCAGTGAATAGGAGGCAGGGACGAGGGCATGTGGCCTGTTTTTTTTTTTGCGAAAACCCTCCTAAACTTTTATTTTTATCACGAAAAAGCCGCTTGAAGTTTTTTTCTTAAAAAAATGGAAGGTGTCCATTGGGCCCCACCCATCAGGATACATTACAAGGAGGAATATAAATATGCAAAATATTGCGCCGCCCAGGTTCTAGCAGAAGACCTGCGAGACTACAGCCGGCCGGGCTAGCGAACAGATCAAGTATCATTTGATGCACGCACATAAGTCTCTTTTTTTTTTTTTGCGGGAAACACGCACATAAGTCTTAAATGGACTGCTGTCACGGCGGCCCATTTTTCACATGTTAGTTATTTTCCCTTACCTAGAAATATTTAAATTATAGATAATATCACTACAAATGAAATAAACTATTTAAAATAATGTTCACGTAATTATAAAGAATATACTTATTTAAACTAATGTTCATACAATTCTAAAAAATGTTCTTATTTAAAATACTGTTCATGTAATAAAAAAAATACACATGACTATTTAAAAATGTTTACATAACCAAAATAATATTATTCATTGAATTACATAAATATTATTAATGTATTCAGAAAAAGATTCATGTATTTTTAGGCTATATTCATGTATTCACTTTAAGATAAATATTATTATTCAAAATAATGTTCACGTAATTGTAAAAATGATTAATGTATAATTTGAAAAACAAAATTAAAATAATAAATCTAAATAGTATTTATTAATTAAAAAACCATCTTGTGAAAAATGGGCGTGCGTGATGGACATCACGTAAAGAGTTTATTTCTGCTCAAAAAAAAACATAAAGAGTTTATTTTTTAGGGGAACAGCACGTAAGAGTTTTTTTAGGTGAACAACACGTAAGAGTTGGTGTGATGGCTAGCGTGGCCATCTTTTTTTTTAACACAGTACAGACGCAAGCGCTTATATACACGCGCATACACTCACCCCTATGAACGCACACACGCACACCCTACCCCTATGAGCATCTCCAAAAGACTGAGCCGGCATATCATCTTGAAATTTACAAAGTCACCGTATGCACCTTGTCGTCGACGGGAACTTCTCCTCCCACTGAATGCATATTGCCAGAAATCCTGAAATAAATCCAGGAATAAATACGAGCACCAGGACTTGAACCCTGGTGGGCTGGAGATACCACAGTCCCTCTAACCATCCAACCACAGGTTGGTTCGCAGCGTGACCATCTTTAAACGATTAGTGTGACGCCCCCGGTCTAATCGTGCACTAATCATACACGCAAATGCACACGATCAAGCCTAAGGACTCACGGGAAGATACCACAACACAACTCTAAAACATAAATAAAGTCATACAAGCTTTATATTACAAGCCAGGGGCCTCGAGGGCTCGAATACATAAGCTCGCATACAAACGTCAGCGGAAGCATCAGATATCTGAGTACAGATATAAAAGAAAACACAGAAAGGCCTTAAGAAGGCGAGACAAAAGAAAAACACTACGATCAAAAGGCATAGGCCTCCTGCCTGGGACCCTCCGATCCTACTCCTGGTCGACGACAAGCTCGAAGTATTATCCATCCTCGGGGTAGTAGTAGCGATCGTCGGCGGGGGCAGCTGTCTCAGGGGCTCCGTCATCTGGTCGCGACAAACTGAAATGGGGGAAAAGAAAGCAAAGCAACCGTGAGTACTCAGAAGTACTCAGCAAGCAAGGATCTACACTACATATGCAACATTATCAAAGAGAGGCTGTATATGTGGACTGGGCTGCAGAAATGCCAGAATAGAGAGCAGGCCTAGTCCTATCGAAGACTAGCATCTTCAGAGGTCTTGCAGCATTAGAAGAGTGTAGGTTAGTACCGTATAAAGCAGTAGTATTATTAAGTATCATCCTCACCCAGAGATCCTTTCTAGACTCCCTGCGAGAAAGCAATCCCAGAGCCATACAGTCATCAACCTCGTCCTGAGATCCCTTCTCGACTCCCTGCGAGAAGCAATCCCAGAGCCATAGTATCCAATTCTAATTGTATCAATCGGGATACAACTCCGAGTGTCCGTTACCGAGGATCCGACTATGCATAGATTAGTTCTTCCCTGCAGGGGTGCACCAACTTATCCACCACGCTCGATTAACTCCGGCCGGACACACTTTTCCGGGTCATGCCCGGCCTCGGCCAAACGACTCACCACAGCCCTACCTAGAGCTCAGCAGCAATTTTAATGCAAGCATGAGAAAATAGAATGGGCGATATCGGGATGATTAAAGGGGGGGCTTGCCTGGTTGCTCTGGCAAGAGAGAGAGATCGTCAACGGTGGCGTCGGGCTCCGGAGCTGCGTCGGCCTCGGAGACGAAGTCGGTGTCGGGGGCTACCGAGAGAGAAGAGGGGGAGAAAACAGTATAAATACACAGTAAACAGGAGCAACACAGAGCAGGCTACGCTAATGTGCAGTGCAGGGTTGCCTAAAGACATGTCTAAGTCATTTAGTTATTTTAGGAATTTGTTTGGATTTATTTTATTAGAGTCATGCACTATTCATTTATCTGAAACAGGCAAAAAGTTACATGTTCAGATAGTTAGAGGCATCTAACAGGTATGTGGGTAGCGTATCCGGATTCGTCTCATTTTTCTGATCATTTTTCATATATAAATTATTTTCATCGGAGTTACGGATTAAAAGATATGATTTTCTAAAGTTTTATCGATTTTCTAAAATTTATTTAATTATTTAAACTCGAATTATCCAAAACAGTAGCAGGGTGATGTCAGCATGACGCATGGATGATGTCAGCAGTCAACAGGGGGCCGGCCAGGTCAAACCTGACCGGTGGGGCCCACGTGTCATAGACTCTGCTCTAATCCAGTGTTTAAGTTTAAACTAAACTAATTAATCAGAGTGGGGGCCCACCTGTCATAGGGTGTATTAATTAATAGATTAATTAATTAACTTAATTTAATTAGCGGTTAATTAGGGGGTGGCCCCACATGTCATTGACCCAGGGAAGGTCAAACCCCTGGTCAACCGAGGCCGACCCGCCGGCGGCTCAACGCCGGCGTCCACAGACGCGGCGGAGGGCTCGGGATTCCACCTCCGGCGACCAAAAGGCCGGCGGAGGGCATCTACATGTAGCGGGCGCTCGTCCGCATCGAGTGGTGGTGGTGGTTGGGCCTGCGGTGGCCGGAGTTGTCGCCGGCGTCGACCACGGCAGTTGCCGGAGCTCGGGTGAGCTCGGGGTCGAGGCTACGGCGGGCGTGGCGACGCGGGGATAGCACCTACGGGCTCTACGCGGCGCGGCGAGCAAGTTGGGCACGACAGCCGGGCCATTAGATGGCCGGGGGCACGTCGGCGGCGAGCATAGGCGGCGGCGTGTGCAGACGATTGCGGTGCGGTGGCTACGGCAGCGGAAAGAGGAAACGGATGGGGAGAGGAGGGGTGGTGCTCACAGTGCGGGCTCACGGAGGGGCTCAGGGGAGCTGGGGCGGTCGGAGCGAGCAGATCGATGCGGCGGCTCGTCACGGACGCCGACGGGGGAAAACGGTGCAGGCGACGACGGTGATGCCCCACGGCTCCGATCCAGCGGCGCAGATGAGGTAGGGGAGGGCGACGGAGCTGCTGGGCATGCTGGCGTGGCTCGAGGTGGCTCCGGTGCGCGAAATCGACGGCGGCGTGTCAACGGCCGAGCTCGAGCGAGCTCGTGCGAGGGGAAAGAGGGGCGAAGAGAGTGACCAGTGAGGCTAGGGTTTGCCGCAGGGGATGGGGGGGGCTTAACCACCGGGGCGAGCGGCGGGGCGCGGTGTCGAGCTGCGAGGAGGGGGGGGCCGGGGCGCGGTGCGGGCGACAGCGGCGTGCGGTGGTGAACAGAGGAGGGGGAAGGGGTGGGGAGTGGGCTGGGCCGGCTCTGTAGACTAGAGCCCAGCCGCCGTGGGCTTTTTTTTCCTTTTTCATTTTCCTTTTTTGTTTTTCTTTTTTTCTTTACTGTTTTGTCTTTCAAATTCATCCCAAAAGACTTTTGTAAAATATGAGGCATAATCCAATAATAACAGTGCAATATATGCCACTGTTATAAAAATGTTTTGAGTCCAAATGTTTTCTTTTGGATTTTATTTAAATAATAGGTATTAACCAACCCTGTTTTGTGGTTGTTAGAGTCACATAATTTATCAAGTATATGCTGAATATAATTTTAGAAGTGTCTCTGGATTATTTACCATTTAATGAATAATTTAGTTTTCAAATTTGAACAACTTTTATTTTCACTTTCAGTTTAATTTCCATTTGAATTTGAATTTAAAAATAGATATGATACTAATGATGATTAAGCACTGTTGATCATGATGACATGGCATAATCAAAAGGATGATTACTGTAGTTAACCACTGGGTGTGTTACAATTAGTTCGCGGGTATTAAATTCTTTTCGTATTGTTTCCTGACGGGTGGGTCCCAAGGGTCATAGAGACACGTCTGAGGTTTTTTTTTTTAGAAAAACAAAAAGATTCCAGGGGCTTTTTCATGACAAAAAAATAATTTTAAGATGTTTTCTGCCAAAAAAAAGGCCACACGCCCTCGTCCCCGCCTCCCAGTCACTGTCTGGTGGGGCTTGCGTCATGCTGGCGCGCCACATCAACACCTTGTACGTATTAGTAATCATGTACGTGCAATGCACGTGTACATTAGATAGGATATTATTTTCACGTGTATATTAGGTAGGATATTAGTTGCACATTATATTAGGTAAGATATATTTGTTGCACGTTGATATTTGGTAAGATATTAATTACTTTTTTTGTGGGAATGGTAAGATATTAATTACATGGTAGATTTTATGGCATAGCGTTGAGTCTAAATGTGTTTATAACCAATGGCAGTGATGGGTAATTAGAGCATTAAACGTGTTTGGTGCTCAACATTGGAGCGATTTGAACCGCTAGATCACATGATTTGACGGTCGACATGGTTTGGATCTGCCCCTTTGGGTTTTTTTTTATATTGATATAGATACAAACATGATGAGCACCGTAGATGCACGCCCAAGCCAAGTTTTGTCACTGGTTCAATGTATGCCGCAAGTTTTAGTACCAAACTGACTTTTCTCGCCAAGTTCAGGCACCTGTGGTGTAATTGACTCGTTTTTAAAGCATGAGACATTTTTTAGAGATGCTCTTAGGGGTCATCAACACCATGCCACGAACTCTCACCACAGGGGCGTGGCTGTTTCTCGCCTTGCGCGAGGCCTACAGCGAGAGCGTCCAGTTGGATCCGCCCTGCAGGTTAGTTCAATGTTTATTGTTTTTCTAATTGATTTTTTATTTTGATCATATTTTCGAAAATATTGTAAATAAATATATTTGAAAAATTATATTTAGTTAATATATTTTTAAATCTAAAATTTGAAAAAATTAAATAGTGTAGAAATTTTGTTAATGTTATGTAAAAAAATTGATAGCATTCAAACAAGTGTTCACGCATTAAAAAAAAGTACGTGACACTTTTGAAATATGTTTCACAATATAAATTTAATGTTGGCATAATTCATAAACATGTTTCAGACAATTCAAAAAATGTATGCTGCATTTTGAAAAATGTTCATGCGCGTCAAAAACTATATATAATTTCGAAAAATATGTTTATAAAATGTTAAAAAAATGTCTGCACAGTTTTTAAAATGTTCTGTATCATTAAAAATGTTTCAACGTGTATTTGTTTTTAACACGTCCTCAAATTTTTTTTTTTTTGAAAACATGTATTTGAAAAATGATAAATGTATATAAAAATGTTTTATATGTATACCAAAATGTAGTACGTGTATGTAAAACAATAGTCATCAAAACATATATTCTAAATAATATTAATCATGTATTTGAAAACTTTTAACGTGCATAAGAAAATAGTCCTGATGTATACAAAAAAGTAAATGTGTATGAAAAATTAGACATATGTTAAAAAATAAAAATTAGACATATGCAAGCATCCTCATAGCAGTCCTGCATTTCTGCTTAGCAAAGAATGAGAGTTGTCCGCAGCAATCCCTAGTGAGCTTGAAGTAGGGATCGTGTGCTTCCACTGCCTCCACCATGCGCTAGAACAATTGTTTGCGCATACGGAAGCGTCGACGGAACCATTCATCAGGGAAAGATGATTCGGGAGCAAAGTAGTCCTTGTAGAGTATCCGTGTTCCAAAGACCCTACCCCGGTTTAGAACTCTTCTCCCTTTTGATCGAACCCTTGATGTTGAGAATGTGCTCCACCTCACAGTCCATTTCCTGTTGGATGCTCATGATATCTCGGCTTCTTCCTCCGAATCCGACGAATCGAAACTTCTTTTAAATTAATTCATCAAGCTCTGTCGGTCCATACTCCTCATTCGACGTACCATCCGAAGCCATCGTTTTTCCTACAAAACAATCACAAAAAGGGTCGGACATTCTTCCGAACACATGGAGGGCAAGGTACAATATGAGAGTAGCCGGAGCGTACCGCGGCGGTGTCCGAGTCGGCGACCATGTCCATACGGGCGAGAACGGAGGGGAGGAGTGTTGCCGGCGGTGTTGCCGGCGCTACGGGCCCAATACGGCGGCGAAGCAAGGGTGGTGGCCGAGCTAGGGCGGGCCGGCGCGGACGAGGGAGAAGAGAGGAGGGGAACAAGGACAAATCAAAAAGGTCAAATATGAATTTGATGCAATTTGTGCTGGGTCAGCCTGGTCTGACGTGCCGGACCTCCCCATACCTGCCCCACATTTGGGCTGGATATGAGGGGTGCTGGTCAGCCCGAGCGTTTGAGGCCGGTATGAGGCGTCCATCTGGGTTGGTTTTTTTTTTTATCAGCCAGTGACCGGGCTGCCCTCCCGAGTGTATAGGGGGGATTTGAGAGTCCGAATGTAGATGCTCTAAGAGGCTACGAAGCCTCATAAGCAAAAAATATTCAGGTTGGCTTTTACCCCCTCTCCCCTTTAAAAACAAAAGATACAAGTACAAAACAATTGCGAGCTTACTGTGCCGCTAGTTATTAAGGTAGTAATATTTTAACAGATATTGCCGAACCAAACTGAACCCATGTATCTCATGGCTAACAGGCTGCCCTCACGGACCAAACTGATAAGCTATACCGCAGTAACGTGTTAATTGGAAATCTAGTTTGTCAACTTGTGTGCGGTTGTGTTAGTGACAAGACAGAATGAACGGCATGGCGCATAAACAAACCGTCGTTGCTAATAAGCATCTGAAAGATTTTTTACTTGGCCGTTGACAGCAGGTATATTGATGGGCAGCGAAGGCATATCGTGTCTGCCCGCTTGCATCCCTACCAGATTAAACAATGGCCGAATGATATGCATGATAAAAATTGCTCACCTCTGGTTAGCGCTGGCTGACGATATGTCGATGGGGAGGTGGCACAATTTTTCAAAATTTCCCAATCTTTTAAACCATGGAAGTCTCCTCTCATCTCTGTCCCTCTCATGGTGAGCGTGATTTCTCTTGTAGGCAGTTGACTAGAAGCTGCATAGATTTTTTTTTTTTTGAAAAGGAGCTGCATACATACATACATATATATATGTCATGATCCTAGTGCTTCTGAGAAATGTAATTCAATTCCTAGGATGAGGTTCCGAAAATAATAATCCTAGGATGAGCAGTTCAGACAATGTCATCTTTAGCTGCTGTTGTTCAGACTATGCCAAGCCCAAGGGTGCCCTGTGTCATCTTTTGTTCTCCTTCAGAAAGGATCTCTTTTTCTATATGCAATCACGCATTTGGTTTTGACCAAGAAAGTTTAGATGACCCCTTCTGCTGCCTTAATTACTACTCCCTCCGTTCACTTTTATAAGTCGTTTCAGACAACTAAAATTGAGCTGTTTTGCACGCTGTCTAAAATGTCTACAACGCCTTATAAAACTGAACGGAGGGGGTAGCATAATCTGGGGACATGACTTCACTCCAAACCCTCCTAGTGAACAGAGGGAGTAGCATACAACCAAACTTGTCATCCACAACGTTTGGAAATGCTGACCCCTCCTAGTGAACGTTCGCCAGCTATTACGGACCCAGTTATAACGATGTGCGCAATAGTCCAAAGAATTATTCCAAATTAAATCCCTCTATGTCCGATTTCATGAAAATATTTACTCCCTCTATCCATGTATATAGGGCCTAATGAGTTTTTTGAGACTAACTTTGATCACATGTTAGAGCAATAGTATATGACATGCAAGTTACACAAAGTATATCGTCGAATTCGTATGTAAAAGGAGCTTCTAATGCTATAATTTTCACATTATACGTCTCGTATACTATTAATCTTATCAATAGTCAATGGCAGTCTCGAAAAACCGCATTAGGCCCTATATATATGGATGGAGGGATTACATACACTATTTTGTTTGTTGACATAATTTATCTGATGAGGTTGCTTTTACAAGCTTGCCAAGTTGAATTTGCATACAGAGTTAACACATTTTTGTAACCAGGAAGTAAAATTTACACACATTTTTCTCACGCATTTATGGCGATGCAATCGTGCTTGCCGGATCTTGCCCTTGTGGCGTGGATCGCCTTGTTTCCAGTTTATCCGGTTCGTTTACTATCAATGATTTTGGTTGACTCAGTTAATTTCTTGGATTTGAGGCTGATTTGAGTTGACTCAGGGGGGATGACCTTGACCCAACACAAGTATATATGCTAATGATCTTCTTCACCATGCTCACATGAAAAATTGCAAGGCAGTATCCACCTATATCTCTGTCACGTGGACAACCATTGAGTTGGTGGGTTGCAATACCTTAGGGCATGTACAATGGTGCTATCTTAAGAGTGCCACATAGGATAAATGATAAGGTGAAGGAGAGAGAACTCATAAGAAAAGGCTTGTCTTCTCTTATTTAAGAGAAGACAAGAGATCATCTCTTAGCACAATATGTCTCACCATGTTTTTAGGAATAGCTAGTTATTGAAGATAAGGCTAAGAGATGACCCATTGTAGACATTTTTTTCTGTCATCTCTAAATTACATGCAAGACTTAAGATAAGACTATCTTATCAACCATTGTACATGCCCTTACTCCCGCCGGTCCGTACATTTCTTTTCCTGTAAATAAGGTGAAAATATCAAGCTAAACCAACAGATGTGTATTGGGTTTGATGCAGACAACCAAACATGTCCTAATGACCTCTTTCTTCTTTTCCCGATTGACACCTTTTTTTCCCTTTCAGAACCGATCTGGTTTATGTATGCAATTATGCATTTGGTTTTGACCAAGAAAGTTTAGATGATTCGGTCTGGTGCCTTAGTCATAATCTTGGAAGATGACTTCACTCCATGATATTATTTTCACTGGTTAGTACTCCGGGACTAAAAAGTACTACCTCCATCTTGGTTTATTGGTCCCCTTTGTATTTCATGTCAAATTTTAACCTTACATTTAACTAATAAGATGTTAATACATGTCACTAAAAATAATATTATTGGAAACTATGTTCAAATACAATTCCAACGATATAATTTTTTGTGACATGCATTAATATTTTGTTAGTTAAATATATGATCAAACTTTCGCACAAAATGCAAAAAGGACCAATAAATCAGGACAGAGGAGGTAGTACTAGAAAACTACGTACAAATGAAGGAGACTCTTGACTAGCCTGGAACAACTCACAAAATTAATCAAATCCAATAAGTAACCAGTGACAGGAACTAAAATTAAAACTATCCACCTCAGAGCACAATTATAGTTTGAGATTTCTCTTTCGTTGACTGAAGAGAGTCTTGAGGTTTCCGGCCTGCCAGAGGTGATTAATCTTTGTAATATGGATATGGATTGTAAGGATGACGCTATTTGAATACAAGTTTTACCGAAAAAGAAAAAAGAAAAAAAAGAGAGTCTTGAGGTTCCTCGGCTACGAAGAGATGCCTCAGCTTAGGCTCATCATTGATCAACTCTCAAAGCAAGCGTTAGCTTTGCTCACTCTAGCTCTAAGCTTTGACTGCAATACCCATTTGCAACTGCAAGTAACTGCAAGTTGATTGATTGGTGTACGTATAAATCATGGGCATATTATACATGAGCCGGCCCTGCAGGTTGGGTGGCCCGCAAACATATACTAGTACTGTAGTTTTTTAAGCGTGTATGATTATCACAAAACAAATTACCCAGCAAATTGAGGATCTTTGACTAACTCAACAGCCAGCAGCTGCTTCAGTAGCACAGTAGCACGCACGAGTTGTGAATATATGGCGGCCTACGCCATGGACGGCTGCACGGCGGCGGCGCGTGCCTGGTCCTCCTCGTTGTCCTGGGCCTCGCCGGACATCTCCTCGAGCGACTTCCCGTTGGCCTCCGGCACGAGGAAGGTGAACATGAAGCCCAGCAGGTTGACCCCGGCGAGCACGAAGAGGGAGTTGCGCACGCCGATGCCGGGCCTGTACCCGGCGTCCGGCTTGTGCTGGTCCTGCGCCGCGTACAGGAACCCGAACGCGCCGATCATGGCCCCGGCCTTCCCCGCGGCGGCCGAGATCCCGTGGCACGTGGAGCGCAGCCTCGCCGGGAAGATCTCGGCGGGCACGACGAAGGTGGTGGCGTTGGGCCCGAAGTTGGCGAAGAAGAAGGTGAAGCCGTACATGACGACAAAGCCGATCTGGTTGCCCGGCTGCGTCCAGTGGTGGTAAGGCACGGCGAGGCCGAGCATGAAGACGGTCATCATGAAGAAGCCCATGAGCTGGATGGCGAAGCGGCCGACGACGTCAATGAGGAAGACGGTGAACCAGTAGCCCGGCACGGTGCCGCAGAGCGCGAGGAGCGTCTGCGCGCGGGAGATGCGGAACACCTCGTCGAGCGCGCTCATGGTGCGCGCCTTGGGGATCCAGTTGATGCTCGTGAAGATGTCCTTCTGGAATAGGTTCTGGCTGTAGAAGGCGATGTCCAGCAGGAACCACGTGGTGGCCGTGCCGACGAGGTGGAGGCCGTGGCGCCGCGCGAACTGCGGCGAGAAGAGGCCGAAGTCGTTGGCTCCGCCGCGGCTCACCAGCTCGTCCATCTTCTCCGTCTCGTCCTCGAGGTCCACCTGCAGCACCTTGGACATGTCGGCGGCGGCAAGCTTGGCGTTCTTGGCGACGAGGGCGGTGTAGCGCGCCGTCTCCGGCATCTTCATCCGCCAGTAGTAGGTGAGCAGTGCCGGCAGGGCACCGAGCATGAGGATGATGCGCCAGACGAAGTCGGCCTCGTTGCCGGTGGAGGCGACGCGGTCGTCCTGGTAGGCGGGCTCGTGGAAGCCGGCGCGGAAGGCGGAGGAGATGATGAGGGTGACGATGCCGCCGGCGAGGATGCCGAAGCCCTGCATGGCGAAGACGGCGGCGATGAAGGCGCCGCGGGTCTTCTTGTTGGCGTACTCGGACATGATGGTGGCGGAGAGCGGGTAGTCGCCGCCGATGCCGAAGCCGAGCCAGAAGCGGAAGAAGCAGAGCGTGGCCATGACGCTCTTAGGGGTGTGCGCGAAGGAGAGCCCCGAGCCGATGGAGCAGATGACCATGAGCAGCAGCGTCATGCCGTAGACGCTCTTGCGTCCCATCTTGTCGCCGAGCCAGCCGAAGAAGAGCTGGCCGGCGAGCGTGCCGCAGAAGGCTACGCCGTTGACGGCGGCGGCCACGTTAGGGGGCAGCGAGCCGGGGTCGGGCTTGGAGAGGTCGGTGTAGTAGATGCGGCCGAGGAGCTTGGTGACGAGGGAGATGCAGAAGAGGTCGTAGGCGTCGGTGAAGAAGCCCATGCCGGCGACGACGATGGCCGTGAAGTGGTACCACTGCGTCTTGGCCGCGTCCAGCGCGCTCAGCACCTGCAGCCCCTGCTGCTCCGACCGCGCCATGCTGCTGCTGCTGCTACACAGGGGAGGAACGTTTGGCCGCGGCGACGTGTGAGTTTGTGAGTGTCAGAGCTAGACGACGTCGCCGGCCGGCCGGAAGACTTTGTTGTGTTGCAGAAATTATGGGCCGGCTGCGGCTGGTATAAGTAGGCGAGGAGGAGACCGGCCGCAGCTGGTAATCACCGAGAATATTTCTCTAATTATTATATGCTCTCTTGTCTAAGCTCCCGCGAGCATGAAGTTCCATTGCATGTAAAGCTGTTAGCATCCTGGGGCATTTCCGTGCTCGATCGTTGACAAGGATATCATGGGAAACAATATGATCTGAATGCAACATATCAATATCCCAGCAAAACGCGAACCGGTTGGGTGGTTAGGAGGACAGTGATATCCCCAGACCATCAGGGTTCAGATCATGATGCTCGCATTTATCCTGAATTTATTTCAGGATTTCTGACGATACGCGTTTAGTGAGAGAAAACGTTTCCGTCGACTATGAAGCGCCTACGGTGACTTCGTAAAATCTCAAGATGACATGTCGGCTGAGTCTCTCGGAGGTGCTCATAGGGATAGGGTGTGCGTGTGTGCATTCATAGGGGGTGTGCGTGTGTGCATTCATAGGGGTGAGTGTATGCATGATATATGAGCGCTTTCGTCTGGACTGTGTTAAAAAAAATAACCGAGCAAAACTGTTAGACTTATAGGTGATATTTTCTCCCCTATGTGACCCCCCCTTGAATTTCAGGGTCGGCCCGCTTCCTGCAAATTACCAATCAAAATATACCACATCAGCCGAGCTCGTAAGTCCTCCGTAGTTGTAGCATTACTCCATGCGAGTGCAGAGAATACCATTATGATACACCCTTACTAGAAGGCCACACAATACACACAACAATACCAACGTAGAAACAGAAAAAACAGTGAAAGATACACGAAACTACAGAGCTAGCTAGCAGACACTGTACAACACAAACTGAGAAGTTTGAACAACGTCGCCAATGAAGACATGGTGAGAGGAAAATGCACCACGCTACGCGGCACAACCGAAGCTCCAGCAGGAACCTGACCTGCCATAGAGCGCCGCACCAATGAAGAACGCAACGTCCGCAATTAGTGGCCGAAGACCTGTGCGAGAGCTTTGCCCGCCCTCCCACTGTCAAAAGGCGACGCCTTCAAGAAGGTGACGGCGCCGGAGCACCGCCGCGCAGCCCCAAATCCGAAGTATTTTTGGTTTTCACCAGGGACACACATGGGAGGGGAGGGGGAGCGGACCGCGATGACGCCTACAGGAAGGAGGATGGTGCCCGGAATGCCGTCGACATCGTGGCCGTCACCGTGGGCCAAAGATTTCCCCTGGTCCATGTTCCCGACCCCAAGCCCGCCGCCGAACCACCATATCCAGCGAACCAGAGGGCGCCGGAATCCCGAGAAGGCGGGGCTGGCCGAGCTGCACGCCAAGAGGCTGTTGTCTTTGGATCTCGCACCAAGAGCCGGCGGAGACGGCCCCCGTGTTGTGATCCACATCCACTTTCGCCCCGCCTCCATCACGTCCAGGGGGCGTCCCATAGCCTCACGCCCGCCACCTGCTGCAAGGATGCGTCACACTCACCATGGAGGTCTTTGCCTCAGATCTAGGATGCCCCCATGTGACCGTGGGTCGGAGAAGAGCCTCGCCACCACCTTCCTCTGCGGGCGCGCGGGCAGCTGGCGGCCCTCTCAAGTAACGGCGAGACGAAAAGCCATCTTCACTGAGCTCACGCGAGACCCTACATTGTCTGCAAACCACACTTTCTAAGGCCGTTGTTCTGACATGCCACCGCCTGCTTTGGAGCGTATCGACCAAGCCGAGACCCTCACCCCCTCGTTGCCCCTGTTGGCACAAGGTACACATCCAATCAATTTTGAGACAGTGCCCCTTTCCTCGAGACCGGGACCTCGGCCACGCAAAGAGTAACCACATGCCGCCTCTGCCTCGACGTCCACTGCCTCTGACGGCAAAGAGATCCATGCAAGTTGCTACATGTTGACTACACAACGCCTCCAAGGAGGAAGTGACGCAACCATCGCCGTTGCCTCCTATAGGGACGAGCTAGGGATTTATCCCGATGAGTCCACAACCCCACGACACTCTCCATCGACATTGTAAGAAATATCATCTGAACACAGATATCAAAACCTTTATTAAATAGTTTAGCTTCATTGACTCATGGCTCCTGCATAACTAATAAGAAAATTTGTTGAGTTCCAAAAAGAAAAAAAGAAGCAAATTCAAGGATAATTGCATATTTTATATACTCCTCGAGTCTTTAGTTGCCCGTAATGGGGAGTATCATATACTAGTATTATGCATATGATACTAGTGTATGGTACTACTTCCGTAATGCATAGTATCATAAATTAGTACCCCTTCAGGTCCTTTTTACTCGCTTCGTCCCATAATATAAGAGTATTTTTTACACTAGTGTAGTGTCAAAAACGCTCTTATATATGGGACAGAGGGAGTACTTTGCATATAAGATTTTTCTGAAGTCAAACTTTATAAAATTTTACCAACTTTATAGGAAAATAATATCAACATGTACAATACAAATTAATATCATTAGATGCATCATGAATTTAATTTTTATATTGTATAACTTTAGTATTGTAGATGTTGATATTCTTTAATATAAATACGGACAAACTTTATGAAGTTTGACTTCAGACAAATATTATATGCGGAGTAAAAAGGACCAGAGGGAGTATCTTAGATTGCCTTATTAATTGCCATGCATGACACAAAGTAGTACAAGATTTAATATGATACGATATCATGATATGATAACGCATCCTCTCTTTTATTATTTAATTTTTTGCCACATCATCAACAAAGCCTTGTTGACATGCATAATGCCGCCTGCGATACTGCCATTAGGCTGATCACAATGCGAAGTATACTAGTATCATGCACTAGACTAGTAATATATGCCTAGATATATGTGATGTTACCATTTATGTTACTTCCACTATGGATAGTGTTGTGATACTCCCATTGTGGTCAGCCGTACTGACAGCCTTAGCAAGCTTCTTTAACAATTATTGTGATCACTTTGTCTACCAAAATTGTGTCTTTCACACGAACCTGCAGTCCGATGTGCTTAGTGTTTGAACGTCGAGTCAAACAACTGCGTCAAGGGTACTTAATTAGAGGCAAAGTACCATAATTATTGTCGTTAGTCATCGAAGCTAAACTATAAACTATGGTTTAATAATTAGTCCCTTTGTTCAATAATTATTGTTGTGATTTTAGTTTAAATCTTAATTATGAAATGGAGGGAGTATTATTCAAGAAACAATGCAACATATTCCCTATTAATTCATTGAACCAACGATCATGCATGCAGGCGGTGAAGAATGTCATGTGGGGTTTGGAAGATGCATTTTGTAGTCCGGCCGGGAACGCGCTTTCCTGTCCTCTTGCCGTTTGGTTGCTACCCAGATTCCTAAACTAAACCAAACTGCGCCCTTTATCGAAAAACTAAACCAAACTGCGTGGGAACTCTTGGGATCAACGGTTTGATGGCATATCCTGGAATCTTTAGACCCTAAAGTCTCCAGCTATAGCGTGTCCCAGGAGGACGAGGTGACACACGTAGATGAAAACAGTCTACGTACGTGAGTACACAAATTTGACAACCTTTGTTTTGGCTCCGTGTAGAAAACACATGGCATTTGGCGGCCGCGGTACGCATGATTATGTTTTAACCAGAGTCGGGACAACAAGCACAGAATGCTTCCGTATAAATATATCGTGAATTCTGACGAAAATAAAAGGGGTTTGCCTCCGTCCGAAAAAGCTTGTCCCAAGTTTATTCCTCAGATGGATATATCTAACACTAACTTGTGCTAGATACATCTATTTAAAGGACAATCTTTTTCGGACGGAGGGAGTACATGACCCCTCATGGCCGAATACCCAGTTGCTGGGGGTACCAGGAAACAAACTGACGGCTGACCTCCTGAAGACATCCAATGCCGCCAAGCCAGCCATGCCCCGCTGCCTACATAGCGGATGCCACTGCTTAAAAAAAACAAAAATTTAAACGTCAAGTTAGATGCACACCTCAAAAAGTCCCGCTCGATATCCCTAGCTCCCAAGTCCGTTGATGGCGACATCATGAGAAATATCATGTGAACCCGACTATAAAAACTCACACTCCTAGATAGTTTAGCTTCCATAACGTTGTGACTCCGCCATACTTAACAAGCGAATTTTATGAGTTCAGAAAATAAAAGAAGAAGCAAATTCAACGAACGTTGCATATTTTACACGCCTCAAGTCTTGGACGCTTTAACAATCCTTGTGATCACTTTGTCTGCAAAAATTGCATCTTTCACCTACAGTTGGGCGCCGTGTTTAGTTTTTGAACGTCAAGTCAAGCACGGCTAACTGTGTCAAGCGTGACATATTTTGAAGCAGCGTGTCTACCTACCAGTGTGGCAGGAGAGAAATTGGTACCGAAATAATGCAAAATATTTCCTAATAATTAAACCAACGATCATGCAAGGGGGGAAAGATGCCCTTGCAGGATGAAATATGTATTTTTTTTAGAAACACACTATGGAAGCAGACGCTCAGATACACACATGCACAGTCATCCATATAAATGCACACACACGCTACCTTCGAGAGACTGAGCTGGCAGACCTTGATATTGAAAAAGTCATCATAGACTCTTCATAGTTGACGGGCACACAATACCACCGAACGAGTATCACGGAAAAGCCTGGAACAAATCCAGAACAATGCGATCATCTATGTCAAGTCTAGTAATTAAGCCCAGGTGAGCAGGTTCCACCACAGGCAATCTAGTTGTATGAGCTATGCTCAATTTATGACGAAAGGTGCATTTTGTAATCCGGTCGGAAACACGCTTTCATGTCCTCTTGCATTTTGTTTGCTATCCAGAGATCACTAAGCTAAACATGAGATGTAACTGCGTGGGAACTCTTGGGATCCTTTTTAACAATCTTTGTTTTGGCCCCGTGTAGACCGCACACGGCACTTGACGGCCGCGGTACGTACCCATGATTTGTTTTCCCATGGGACGCTTCATATAGGAGTATAAAAATACGTACCGTGAATCCCGACGATCATGCATGCAAGTGGGTTCATGGCATATGCTCGTGGATATCCGGTTAAGCCGTTGACGATGACCGCCCAATTTCAGATACGGTCAGCTCCGGATAGCAGTTTGATGGTTGAAGTTGAAGGAGACAGAATAGGTACCATATAATGCAATCATATGCGTCGTCTTAGCTATCCTTAGCTGGGGAATTTGTTATTGATGGCTAGTAGGGCTTAATTTGGTTAGTTAATTGATGGGCTAATAATACAAAATCTGCATTTGCTACTAACATGCAGCTGCGCCGTTCGTGGGTTAATGCAGCATGATTGGTTCTCATGTGTTCTGTGTTAGATATAAAAGTTCTCATGGTTTCTGTTCTTGAGAACACCAGCCTTACCCAAGGAAAAACGCTGTAACGGTGTATTTCTTCGGAAAATTTTGGTGTAGCCTTCTTGTTGTTTTCAGCATGGGTATAACTTTTCTTGAAATCTTGTTGATTTTGAAAGTTCTCAAGTAATTGTGTTACCTAGTTAGTCTGGGTGGTGTAGTATTCATCTTTACCTCATTTGGTCCAACAAAGGTGCAGTGTTACTGTTTTTTTTTTTTTTTTTTTTTGTGGTAGCAGTGTTACTGTGTTGGCATGCATGATACCTTGCTGCCCTGTTTCACTGACCTTTCTGCATGTTTATTAACAACAATGGTTGATGGAAATGAAGACAGTAAAATCAACTAGCTTTGCCTGGCTGGCTTGCACTTGTTTGACCATATTCAACCTCCATAGTTATCCAAAATTCCAATGGATATGAGGGATGCACACATGCTCTCTTCGTAAACTGAATTTAATTGAAATAGTAAGTTTTCCTTCTGTATGCAGTGAGATCACCGAGCAGTATTCAGTAGTCATACTTCCGTTAATCTCTTTTTTTGCGAGGGTCCGTTACTCTTTTTCTTATGAGTACACGACGCATTACTCTATTGATCTTAAAAAAGAATTGGTACTTTCTTGTTGGTTTGTCTTGCTCATCGATGCCAATGTGTACAAGTAAATAGAGCATCAGTACATCTAGATTTGGTCTCACACTTAATTTCTGAAACCATCACCACACTTCTCCTTTTCGGTTACTTCAGTGTTAGACCTGGGTTTGGCCATAACCATCTATTTAATTAGACAATTGCAGATGGTGTTCTTATAAGTAGCTGGGGAAGTATTATCATACTAACTTGAGTTCTTCTCCTGTGCTTGTCAGTCAGCACCTGCATTTCTGCATCACCTGTAGTAGTGACATGTTTTTCTTTGTGAGAGCACAAACATAATGATGGAGAGAGGGTTTTCTACCGTGCCAGTGCATGCATGCATCATTTTTATAATTGATGTATGGGAGCACCACCACTAGTAGAAAACAGGGCTTTGGTTGAGGCCTAGGTAAGGGCATTAATCCGTCTGACCCCTTTGGTCCCGGTTCTATACACGAACCGGGACCAATGGGCCTCGCTCCTGGCCCATAACCTTTAGTCCCGGTTGGTGGCTGGAACCGGGACAAAATATGGTCCTTTAGTCCCGGTTTTAGCCATCAACTGGGACTAAAGATAGGCCTATATATACCCCCTGCCCGCGAGCAGAGCAGTGCACTACTCTGTTTTTTTGGCCGGCCGTGGGAGAGCTTTGTGGTGCTCTAGCTCACCTCCTATGCACATGAGGTGTTCGATGAAATGTCCGAGCCACACTTAAGCTTTCTCCTCTCGAAGCTCCTTGTCCAAACTCCATTTTCCTCAAGATTTGTCTAGGTTTGGCGGTCCGTCCTGTCCCGTCCCCGTCCTCACCGCCGGCACCACCGTGGTGAGCCTCTTGTTCTTATCTTCTTTCTAAAAGAAAAAAATTCTTACTTGTATGATTTAGATTGATACTTATATAATTTTCTTACTTTTATTATTGTTTGTTATTATATAGTGCGATGGTTTTGGTATCCGCCCCCGTCGGCCCTCGTCATGTCTATGATTCGGATGTGGCATATATTATCTTTTATAAGTATTTGTTTCATTTAGTGTTTATGACAATTATGCCGACCAACGTGACATAGATGTTTTATCTAGGAGGTATGTGAACCGGAAATTCCAACCGACCCTCTTGTGGAGAGGTTAAATTTAGTTGAAAAAGAAAATGATTACTTGAAGAAAAAATTGAAAAGAATTGAGGAGGAGAAGATGGCATTGGAGTTGCATGTTGCGGATATCATCGATGATCACAAGATCAAGATGGATAAAATGCGCTTGAAGATTAGAAAGATTAAAAAATATGCCATTCATACTGAGGCTTGGTATCATTATGTCGTTGGATCAATTGTTACCTTAGTTGCGATTATGATCGCATTTGTTGTTGCATTGAAATGGTTTAATTAGATGCTCTAGAGAGCTATATGTTGTTCAATGAGAACTATGTATGAACTTTATGTATTTATTTTTTCAGTAATAACATTTGATCACTACTGTACTTTGGTTTTAATGTGATGATGAATTTCTATTAATTTGGTCACTTCTCTATTCATGATGTTCTGTAATGGTTTTTGCCACACTTAATTATATATAATGCACGCAGATGAACCGGCAATGGATGTACGATGATAGACGCACCTCCGAGTACATTAAGGGCGTGCATAATTTTCTCGAAGTGGCTAAGGCAAACAAGCAGAATGGTTTTATGTGTTGTCCATGCCCTATCTGTGAGAATACGAAGTCTTACTCTGACGCGAAAACCCTTCACATCCACCTGCTTGAGAAGGGTTTCATGACACACTATAATATTTGGACCAAACACGGAGAAAGAGGGGTTATGATGGAAGACAACGAAGAAGAAGAGGATGATGACAACTATGTGCCCCCTGAATACGGTGATACTGCAACGGGGGAAGCTGAAGATCAAGAGGAACCAGACGATGTGCCCGATGATGATTTTCGCCGGGTTATTGTTGATACAAAGAGACAATGCAAAAGTGAAAAGGAGAAGTTGAAGTTCGATTGCATGTTAGAGGATCACAAAAAAGGGTTGTATCCCAATTGCGAAGATGGCAACACAAAGCTCGGTATCACACTGGAATTGCTGCAATGGAAGGCAGACAATGGTGTATCTGACAACGGATTTGAGAAGCTACTGAAAATATTGAAGAAGAAGTTTCCAAAGGATAACGAATTGCCCGACGGTACGTACGGAGCAAAGAAGGTTCTATGCCCTCTAGGATTGGAGGTGCATAAGATACATGCATGCCCTAATGACTGCATCCTCTACCGCGGTGCGTACGAGGATTTGAACGCATGCCCGGTATGCGGTTCATTGCGGTATAAGATCAGATGAGATGACCCTGGTGATGTTGACGGCGAGCGCCCCAGGAAGAGGGTTCCTGCCAAGGTGATGTGGTATGCTCCTATAATACCATGGTTAAAACGTCTGTTCAGAAACAAAGAGCATGCCAAGTTGATGCGATGGCACAAAGAGGACCGTAAGAAAGACAGGAAGTTGAGAGCACCCGCTGACGGGTCGCAATGGAGAAAAATCGAGAAAAAGTGAGGGGACTTTGCAAGTGACGCAAGGAACGTAGGTTTGGTTTAAGCGTGGATGACATTAATCCTTTTGGGGAGCAGAGCATCAATCATAGCACCTGGCCCGTGACTCTATGTATATATAACCTTCCTCCTTGGCTGTGCATGAAGCGGAAGTTCATTATGATGTCAGTGCTCATCCAAGGCCCTAAGCAACCCGGCAACAACATTGATGTGTACCTAAGGCCATTAGTTGAAAAACTTTTACAGCTGTGGAATAGAAAAGGTGTACGTGTGTGGGATGAGCACGATGAGCAGGAATTTGACCTACATGCGTTGCTGTTTGTAACCATCAATGATTGGCCTGCTCTCAGTAACCTTTCAGTATAGACAAACAAGGGATACCACGCATGCACGCACAGTTTAGATGACACCGAAAGTATATATTTGGACAAATGCAGGAAGAATGTGTACCTGGGGCATCGTCGATTTCTTCCGACCAACCATCAATGTCGAAAGAAAGGCGAGGCAGATCACCGGAAGAAGCCCGTCGTCCGTACTGGTGATCACATACTTGCTATGGTCAATGATTTTCAAGTTATCTTTGAAAAGGGTCCCGGCGGACTATCTGTTCCGAATGACGCTGCGGGACGCGCACCCATGTGGAAGAAGAAATCTATATTTTGGGACCTACCCTACTAGGAAGACCTAGAGGTCGGCTCTGCAATCGACGTGATGCACGTGACGAAGAATCTTTGCGTGAACCTGCTAGGCTTCTTGAACGTGTATGGGAAGACAAAAGATACACCGGAGGCACGGGAGGACCAGCAACGTGTGCATGAAAAAGACGGCATGCCTCCAAAGCAGTATGAAGGTCCTTCCAGCTACGCTCTTACCGAAGAAGAGAAGGAAATCTTCTTTGAATGCCTGCTCAGTATGAAGGTCCCGTCTGGCTTCTCATCGAATATAAAGGGAATAATAAATATGGCAGAGAAAAAGTTTCAGAATCTAAAGTCTCATGACTGCCACGTGATTATGACGCAACTGCTTCCGGTTGCATTGAGGGGGCTTCTACCGGAAAATGTTCGATTCGCCATTGTGAAGCTATGTGCATTCCTCAATGCCATCTCTCAGAAGGTGATCGATCCAGAAATCCTACCAAGGTTAAGGAGTGATCTGGCGCAATGTCTTGTCAGTTTCGAGCTGGTGTTTCCACCATCCTTCTTCAATATCATGACGCATGTCCTAGTTCATCTAGTCGACGAGATTGCCATTCTAGGCCCTGTATTTCTACACAATATGTTCCCCTTTGAGAGGTTCATGGGAGTCTTAAAGAAATATGTTCATAACCGTGCTAGGCCAGAAGGAAGCATCTCCACGGGCCATCAAACAGAGGAGGTCATTGGGTTTTGTGTTGACTTCATTCCTGACCTTAAGAAGATTGGTCTCCCTCAATCACGGTATGAGGGGAGACTAACTGGAAAAGGCACGCTAGGAGCGGACTCAATAATATGTAGGGACGGGCATTCTTGGGGTCAAGCTCACTACATAGTTCTACAGAATTCTACCTTGGTGACCCCGTATGTCAATGAACACAAGAATATTCTGCGCTCCAAACACCCGGAGCAGTGTGACGACTGGATTGCATGTGAACACATCAGGACTTTCGGCAGTTGGTTGCAAACATGTCTCATGGGTGACAACGCTGTTTCTGATGAGCTGTACTCATTGGCCAGGGGACCATCTTCGACTGTATTGACTTACAAAGGGTACGAGATAAATGGGAATACATTTTACACGATCGTCCAAGATCAAAACAACACCAACCAAAACAGTGGTGTCCGCTTTGATGCAGCAACCAAGAGGGGAAATGACACATATTATGGTTACATAGTGGACATATGGGAACTTGACTATGGACATGATTTTAAGGTCCCTTTGTTTCAGTGCAAATGGGTCAATCTGTCAGGAGGCGGGGTACAGCTAGACCCACAGTACGGAATGACAACAGTGGATCTGAACAATCTTGGGTACACAGACGAACCATTCGTCCTAGCCAATGATGTGGCGCGGGTTTTCTATGTGAAGGACATGTCTACCAAACCGAGAAAAAGAAAAGATAAGGAAGCGAATACATCATACGATAAGCCAAAGCGCCACATAGTTCTTTCAGGAAAAAAAGACATCGTGGGAGTTGAGGCCAAGACAGACATGTCTGAAGATTATGAAAAGTTTCATGAAATTCCTCCCTTCAAAGTCAAGGCTGACCCAAGCACCCTGTTAAACGATGAAGATTATCCATGGTTACGGTGCAATAAGCAAAGGACACAAGCGAAAAAAAAGTGAAGACTATCACTGCAGTTACATGTGAAGAAATGAAATGCCTTTTGTAACAGATGAGTTTTCGTATGAAACCCTGATACTTCGAAAGAGATTGTCCATTTTGTACACGAAGTGCATCCAGCTTTTGCCATAACCCTCTCAACTTTTTAGAACATGCTATGTGGGTGAAATGATGATACCATGCCAACTTTCAACCTTTTCAGAATTCATTTGTAGTGCTTTTCAATTTCAGGGTCATTTAGCTAAAAAATATCAGTAAATGCATGAAAAATACCAAATGAAGTCAGAAAGGGTTGAAAATTGATGATGTGGCTTTGAATGGTGCATTTTGAACACACAAAAAGTATGGAGTTCAAATAAGTTCAAAAAAATGAAATCCCTTTCTAACAGATGAGTTTTCGTCCGAAACCCTGATACTTCGAAAGAGATTGTCCATTTTTGTACACGAAGTGCATCCAGTTTTTGCCGTAACCCTCTCAACTTTTTAGAACATGCTATGTGGGTGAAATAATGATACCATGCCAACTTTCAACCTTTTCAGAGTTCATTTGTAGTGCTTTTCAATTTTAGGGTCATTTAGCTAAAAAAAATTATTAAATACATGAAAAATATCAAATGAAGTCAGAAAGGGTTGAAAATTGATGACGTGGCTTTGAATGGTGCATTTTGAATACACAAAATGTCTGGAGTTCAAATAAGTTCAAAAAAATGAAATCCCTTTGTAACAGATGAGTTTTTGTCCGAAACCCTGATACTTCGAAAGAGATTGTCCATTTTGTACACGAAGTGCATCCAGTTTTTGCCGTAACCCTCTCAACTTTTTAGAACATGCTATGTGGGTGAAATAATGATACCATGCCAACTTTCAACCTTTTCAGAGTTCATTTGTAGTGCTTTTCAATTTCATGGTCATTTAGCTCAAAGAATGAACTAATAGCAAAAAGAATGAACTACAAAACTTTTATGAAACTCTAATAGCAAAAAGAATGAACTAAAAATAATTAATAAAAATATTCTATTATGATCAACTAAAACAAAACTATAATATTCTTCAATAGCAAAAAGAATCAACTAAAAAGTTTTTATAAAACTCTAATAGCAAAAGGAATCAACTAAAAAGATTTTATAAACCTCTAGTATTTTTGAAACTAAAATTATATAAAATTTATGCAACTAAAATTATCAAAGTATTTTTTGTTCAAAACATTAATAGCAAAAAGAATTTTCATAAAGAATTTTTGTGTTAAAAACTTTAATAGCAAACTAAAATAACAAAATCTGTTTTTGATCAAAACAGACATTTAAAATAACCTAAAAATTACTAAATTGAATATAATGATAAAACACAGTAATATTAAATAGCAGGAAAAAGAATCACTAAAAAATCTATTTTTATAGTAAAGTTATTCAGAAACTAGTGATTCACACAAATTTCAAAGAATTCAAATTTAAACTATTCAAATTTGAAAACTAATGGCACTAACAGAAAGTTTATAATTTTTGTGACCTAAAAGCAAAAAGAATCACTGAAAAACAGTAAGTATTTAGCTGTAAGTAGAAACAAAATAAAATAAATAAAGCAAAAACCAAAACAAAAAAACTGGAAATTAAAAAAAATGCCACCTACTGGGCCACCACGGCCTGAATACGACTAGAAACCCAACCAGCTTGTTGGGCTAGGATTCAGGCCCGCAGCAGGCCATATAGGCCCACAGGCAGAGGAGTGACAGATTAGGCCCGCAAGCCTGCAGTTGAGAGAAGCTCGAGAGGGTGGGCGCAGCAGCGCTTATAAACCACTCTCGAGCTCTCTCAGCTAGCGAGGTGGGACTAAACATTTGGCCCCGGGCAGCACCAACCTTTCGTCCCGTTTGGTGGTACAAACCGGGACCAATACCCCCCTTTGGTCCCGGTTCATGCCACCAACCGGGACCAATGCCCACCTTTGGTCCCGGTTCGTGCCACCAACCGGGACCAATGGTCTCTGCTTTCCGCCCTTTTGGCTGACGAAAAGAGACCTTTGGTCCCGGTTGGTGGCACCAACCGGGACTAAAGGGGGGCATTGGTCCCGGTTGGTGCCACGAATCGGGACCAATGCTCTGGGTATATAAGATAGCACTTAGAAATTTTCAGTTCTCATCTCGCAGTAGCCCCCGACGACGCCGACGACATCGACGCCACCAGGCTGCCCCGACGCCGCCCGCCGCCCCCGCCGTCGCCGTCGCCGTCGCCCGCGCCCGTCGTCGCCGAGGCTCGTCCCCGCCGTCGCCGTCGCCCCGGCCCGCCCCCGTCGTCGCCCCTGCCCCGAGCCCGCGCCCCTGCCCCGCCCCCGTCGTCGTCGTCGCCCCCTTCCCCGAGCCCGCGCCCCTGCCCCGTCGACGTCGTCGCCGTCCTCGCCGCCGACCCTGCGCCCCTGCCCCTCCTCACCTTGGTCCGGCCGGCGCCCTCCCTGTCCTCCTCCCTCCCGTGCCCCTGTTTTTTTTCATATATATATATGCATTTTTTTTGCTCATATATAGATGATATGTATGTACATGTGTATATGATGATATGTATGTCTACCTATATGACCATATGATGTATTTTTTCATAATTTTTCATAATTTTTTTTTCATATTATATGATGATGATGATATATATATATGAAAACTTGGAGTGTGTAATATGTTAAAATGTTCTGCTCTTCATGCTCTACATGATGGTTGCATTTGCATTCATGTTAGGATTCATCTTGATGCCATTATCATCGTTGCAAAAGTGCCAAGTGATATTAAGTGCAGAAAACTGCTGTAACATGTCATTTTGTCTTTTTCATAGCATTTTGTGTGATTTTCTTTTGAGAAACATGCCTACATGTTTTAGGAGCATAATCATGTCATATTTGCAATGATGTGATCCATTTCTTATGATACGCCCTGTGGTGACTAGCACAAGCTTGCAAAATGGTCTACTCACTGTTTGCTGTTTTCAGAGACTTAGTAAATTCTGCCAAGTCTGAATCTGTTATATTATGATGGCATGTTTACTTGATGCTACCATCAAATCTATGCATATTTTGGAGATGTTCAGTAATCATGTTTTGAATACCATGTTATGCTCTATCCATCCATGCCCTTGTTTGTAATTTTGGCCTACTGTAGCTTGTTCTTTTCATGCTCTCAAATTGCTTAAAAATATATCTGTCAACCTGTTAGCAGTAAGTTCAATTTTGCAAAGTGCATATTTAGTGTTTTGTGCATAAGTGAGAGCAAGGCTATGTATGTATGGATGGATAGCATTTTTTTCCATGTATGTATGTATGTATGGATGTCGTTGTCGATCTACCCCCTCCCCGATAACTTCGACATGAGGGGGGGACGTCGGACATGCATGAGGAGGGAGAGAGAGATGTTAATAGAAATTTTTCTCTCGAAACGTTACTAAGTTTTCTCTCGAAATGTTACTAAGTTACTAAGTTAAAATGATGTTAATAGAAAGTTTTCTCTCGAAACGTTAATAAGTTACTAAATTAAAATGTTCATATATTCGAAACATATCAAGTGTTGTATTTTCTCTCGAAACGTACGTATCCCCGATAACTTCGACATGAGGGGGGACGTCGATCAACCCCCTCTCGCCCGACCAAATTTACAAAGTTCAAAGTTACTAAATTTACTCCCGGTCCGCTCGCCCGACTAACTCTCGAGGCCACCCAAACCCTAGAAGAAAGAGCGTTGTCGATCTCCTACCCCCTCCCGCCCCTACCCGATAAACTCTCGAGGCCACCTAAACCCTAGAAGAAAAAGCGTTGTCGATCTCTCGAGGCCACCCAAACCCTAGAAAAAAATCGTTGTCGATCTCCTACCCCCTCCCGCCCCTTGTTGGGATATTAGCTAGGTCTATGTTTGCCACTAATATATCCATCTCTCATGTTTGTATATTGCCATGTTGTAATATTTGCAGAAACTATGGACAGAGACTTAGAACAAGAAGAGTTGTTGGGGGATATAATCCGCAACGGAGGTGATGTCTTGTCGTTTCTCAACGACACCGATGGTCTGGAAGGAGAGGATGACGGCTCCGGTGATCCAACAATGGAGGAGGAAGGAGATCATGACGGCTCCGGTGACCGAATGGCGGAGGAAGAAGACCATGATGACGGCTCCGGTGACCGAACGGAGGAGGGAGCTGTTGCAAAGTCGGGCGAGGTATATATATTAATTAAGCCTGTGATGACTTGATGCATTAATTGTTTTGGTATGTACATATATTAACGCTTCTTTCTTCTTTTACAGCCCTCCGGATCGAGCCAAACTTTCGTAACGATACGAGGCCCGAAGAAAAGGTTGCGCCAGGATGAAAGGTTCACGATCACACAAATCGCGGACGATGGCCAACCGATTGAACCCAAGCGGACCAAGGACGCATTTGTTGCTCAGTGCGGAGCTATTGTTAGGGACAGCATCCCGATCAGCATCCAGCAATGGAATAAGAGTAAGGACGACCCTGAAGTTTCTTATGTCAATGATAGACAGAAAGATGATCTTTGGATGAAATAATGGAGGGATTTCAGGAGCTGGAGCTTGACCACCCTACAGGTGAAGGGGAGAATCATCTGGTTTATGCTTTGAGGAGTACATGTCTATGGAGGAAGGAGTACATCAAGCTTCCAAACTGGATGCCTCCTCCTCCTCCTCTGCCTCCTCCTCCGGCGAGTGATCAGGGCACTCTGCCTCCTCCGGCGCGTGAGGGCACTCCGCCTCCTCCGGCGCGTCGGAGCACTCCGCCTCCTCCGGCGTGTCAGCAGACTCCGCCGCGTCAGCAACGGCGGAAGAGAGACGATGCCGCTCCGGTGGCTAGCAGTACAAGAGGCGGGAAGAATTTCAAATACGGTCCAAGCCTCAAGCCTCTGGAAAAGTTACCATATGAGAGGACCGACGAGGAAACCGCGGAAATCAGTGCTGCCGAAGTGGAGGCCCATTTTGCACGGAAATCACCACCTCCTAAGGAAACAATAGATCATGTGAAAGTGAAGCGCACTCTGCGTGCCCTTAAGCGACCACCACCGTCTCCGCCGCAATCCAACTATGAGCGCATTATTGAAAGGACATATAAGGAAGCGGGAGCGGTCGGGAAGTACTTGCAGTGCTGCAAGAGAAGCAAAACGAAGAAGTGAGAAAACAATTCCCCAGCTCGGCGAACAGGCGAAGCAATCGTGCTCCCCGCTCAAGGTGTCTAGCGATATCGTCGCTAATCATCCGGGGCTAGTGCCCGGTACCAATCCTGCTGATTACCTGACCGATGATGTACAGTTTGAAATGTTAGAGGTAGTAGATATCTTCAGATACGAGCACGGGAAGCCTCTCGTCAAACCTGATCATCCTCCTCTAACAACGATGATGCGAAGATTGCATGAATGGTATATAGATACCTGCAGGAAGTCTGGGGAGAATAGTATGATGCTGGCAATTAAAGAGGAGCACGACCTCGTTGGAACTGAGGTGATGTCTGTTGAATTTGTGGAGTTATTCCAGTTATTCAATCAAGATGCCCTCGACAAACAACTCATGACTTCTACTGTCTGTAAGTATTGCTTCTGTAATTAAGTCTCTATAGCTCAGCTCTTTCATTGCATGTATATATAATTATCCTCACTATATTATGCAGACTGAAGATCGTCGAATGCAAAAAAGCACAAATCTATGACATTGGGTTCATTAACCCAAATACCATAAATGAATGGTCGGTTCAAAACAGAGTCGAAGATACCGAGGACAACTTGCTACAATCGTTACTTCGAAATCAAAACAAAGGGAAAATACTCTTTCCTTACAATTTCAAGTGAGTGTTACTGTCTTGTGCATATTCGGTTTCGCTTACTCGAGGTTATAGTAATGTAATTGATGAGTTATGCATGCGTGCGCAGCTTTCACTTTATTCTGCTAGAGATTAAGCTTGACCGAGGAGTAGTAACTGTCTTAGACTCGAGACGAAAAGATCCCAATACGTATGCGGACATGACTGCAATGCTCCAGAAGTAAGTTCAATCGATCATTATCGCTTATTGGTGCGCACCATATCATACCGGCAACTTTGCTCATTTCCGGATATCAAGTAATTATTTTCTTTGTCTGGCACGGTTTGGAAAGAGTTCACCGGAATCGTTCCGGGACTGCCGAGGGAGCTGCGATTTACACACCCGAAAATAAGTAGTACTAGCTAGTTCCGCACATCTCCCATTGATTCTAGTTTCATCAATACAAGTTATCATGCTTGATTATCAGTTTGATTGAACTCTATTCTCGTAAAGTGCTTGTGGCAGGAAGGTGGGAATCATTTATGTGGATACTACGTTTGCGAGTTCATCCACAGCGCGACCTCTCAGCGGGGCTACTCTGACAGACAATATGAAGTACGTAAACAATAATATTCACAATTTTATTTTATTACCATTAATTGTGCTGAGTTATATATATATATATTGACCCCCTTCTTTAAATTAGATGTGGTAGATGCGGGATGAACTCCTACCACATGATCGCATACGAGCAATTCAAGATGAATTGACGGAATTCTTTCTTGACCACGTCATACATAAAGACGGAGAATACCATGTGGAAATTGAAGCTGACTACCATTAGATGATGTCAGGGATCATAAGATATGTTATATTGTATATATGTAGTAGCGTCGGATAGAAATACGAAAACTTGTTGTTCGACCAATCTCGGAGAAAGAGAGGTCACTTCTCTCTATATATGTTCATGACGATCTTGTGTAATTAATAGTTCCTTCATTTGCTTAGTAGCGTTGAGTTCTCTCTATATGTACTAGCTAGTGTCGATCAAGCACGGAGAAAGAGAAGTCACTTCTCTCTATATGTAGTAGCTATAGCTAACACAATATGAAACCCCTAATTAAACCATCCAAAACCCCTAATAAACCCCCCTTTCAAAAAAAAATAACCCCAGCGCCTGCGAGCTGCTGACGCGTGGCAGCCTTTTGCTCTTGGTTGGTGTTAGCAACCGGGACTAAAGGTCCTCCTGCCTGGACGCCCCGCAGCGGCCACGTGGAACCCCTTCTGTCCCGATTCGTAAGCGAACCGGGACTAAAAATTTTGAGCTTTAGTCCCGACCCTTTAGTCCCGGTTCCAGAACCGGGGCTAAAGGGGCTAAAGGGCCTCTGAAACCGGGATAAATGGGCCGTTTTCTACTATTGCACCAGTTGCCGCTAGCCTGGAGGAGATCCAACTCCTCTTGCAGCCGAGCGCCCCGCGCAACCCAAGTGCACAGGAGAGAAACGAGCCGGCCCATCGCCGACGATGCCGCGCGGGCTTGGCTTGGCGACAACGATAAAGATAGAGTAGAGAGAAGGGGATGGTGGCTGGCGGCGCTAGTTTTGTGCCCGGGAGTGCACGGGACCAACTATGAGTAGTACCCATACATGACTTCAAATCTCAATGCACAGGAACCCCCGTGCATGGGAGAATTGATTTTCTCCATACACATGTCCTCAATGATGTAGCCAGGATTGGGTGATACCCCGGGCCAAAAATAACACCCAAAATTACCCTAATTTCAAGGTATACAAAAGTTAAGCTCTGTTGCATAACTAAAGAATGTGAACGCAATATTAAATGTGCTTCAACCCAAAACTACCCCAAAAGTAACTGCAAAAGTACAAAATCATGTAGTTTTCTACATTGACAATATCATGATTTTTTTTTTTGAGAACTTAGAAAACTAATGAATTTCTACATTGACATTGACAAAACTATAAAAGTATAAAACTAACTATTGAACCCTAAACTAAAGAGATTTTGCAAGGAAAGAGAATGGAACTAATGAAGGATTCAAACGAGGAATCATGTATATCAGCACCCAATCAATGCAAAGTGCCAAGAGAAACTGGGATTTGGGAGAACCCATAGCAGGAATTATTGGGCAGATCCACATAGGGCGGAAGGGCACCGGGATCGCCGGGCGGATGCCGAACGATCGGCGGTGACCGATTCCTTTCAGAGGCCGAGCGGGGGAGAGGGGAAGCTAGGCGACATAGTTAGGGGCTCGTCGGTTCGTCTCGCATGGGCTTTGGCGGTGAACGCGCCAAATATAGGCAAACGTGAATGCAGCGCACACGCACCCGTTCGCTAGTCTCTCACTGGGCCGACCCAACCTTTTGGTCAGTTTTGGGATGCTTCTGGTTCTTTCTTTTTCTGCCGTTCTCACTCAGTTTTGTTGGTTTTTCACCCGGTTTTATTCTTTTTCATTTTTCACTTTCCCTTTTATTTTTGTATTTTTGAGAAAGTTTTTTCAAATCCATGAACTTTTTCCAAATGCGTGAGCTTTTCAAAATCGCAAAAACTAAATCCACAAACTTTTTCCAAATTCATGAACATCTTTTCAAACATGCAAAGTTTTTAAAATGTGTGAACTTTTTCAAATTTGCGAACATCTTTTCAAACCTGCAAGCTTTTTAAAATGTGTGAACTTTTTCAAATTTGTGAACATCTTTACCAACCCGCAATTTTCTTTAAAAATGATTGAACTTTCTTGAATCTGCAATTTTTTCAAGCCCACAATTATTTTCAAATTCACTATATTTTTTAAAATCCGTGAACTTTTTTCAAATCTATGATTTTTTTTCAAATAAATGATTTTTGAAAAATACATGACTTTTTTAGTTCTTTTTTTACTGCACGAATTATTTTAAACTATATATATAACTGACTGAGTGGGGAAAAAACCACCCGACCACTTCCCTTGGTGTCATTGCTTACATGTTTTCTCGTCTTTTCTTCTTCTTTTCCCCTTTTCTTTTCTTTCCTTTTTTTCTTTCTTTTTTCAAATTCATGAAACATTTTTTCTTCGTGAATATTTCTGCAAACCAATGAACTTTTTCTTGAATTTGATGATTTTATCGACAAATTTGATGAACTCTTTTTCAAATTTGATGAACTTTTTTTCAAATTCGATGAACATTTTTTTGAATTTGACAAACTTTTTTCAAGTTTGATGAACTTTTTCAAATTCAATGATTTTTTTAAATTTGCTGAACTTTTTTGAAAGGACAAGGGTACATATTGTAGCAAACTGATTTGTTTTTTCCAAGGAAAATCAGTACATACTGTAGCATTTTTTCAGTGAAGAAAAAGAAGTGATCGAGCTGGAGCCAACGATCGAGCGGGCAGCTAGCGAGCGAGCGGCGGGAGCCAACGATCGAGCGGGCAGGTAGCGAGCGAGCAGCGGGAGCCAACGATCGAGCGGGCAGGTAGCGAGCGAGGGGCGGTAGCCAACGAGCGTTGTTGGGCCTAGCCCATGCAAGCGACGCAGCGAGCGCTGGGTTTGCTAACGGGCGCTGAAGGCACGAAGGAGGAGGTCTCTCAAAAAACAAACTAGTTTTTGTTGTGAGTAGTGGGATCACTCGACGAGGCTCAGCTAGGAGGAAGATAGTGGGCTACGCCCCGCTCTAGATATGATATGCTAATTTATTCCGGACCTAGGCCTTTAATGGCCTAGGTTGTCTGGGGCTCACCCACGGTGGTGACTATGTCTCTCTTATTGCCCCTAAAAAATGTGTCTTATTGCGAAAGTACACTTCTAGTCCCGAGCTCAAATGAGCCCGGATGAACAGTAAAATTAAAAAAATATATCAAAAAAAAATGAAACTTTTTAGTGACAAAAGTTTTCAACGCTTGCAAAATGTCATCGTGAAATGACATTCATAGAAGCCGTGGCAAAAAAAGACAAAATCATCACTCCAAAATGTTGTTAGACATGACATTTTTGGAGCATCGATTTTGTTTTTTCTGCAACGGCCTCTACAAATGTCTTTTCATCATGAAATTTTGCAAGCGTTGAAAAATTTCATAACTTTTTCAATTTTTTAATACTTTTTCAATTTTACTGTTCACCCGGGCTCATTTGAGCTCGGGCTAAGAAACTCCATGTTCGCCTGGTGGCTCTTTTTTGGCGTGTACACGTACCCCCGCTCCCCGCATATATATAAAGAAAAAATGAGGACCATGTATTTAACAATAGTTAGTCTTGTATTAGAAATATGTGAATTAAGTATTTGAAAAATGTTTAAAATGTGTATAGACAAAATGCAGACCATATATTAAAAATGTTAAATGTGTATTTGAAAATGTTCTTCACATATATAAAAAATTTGAATGAAAAAAAAGGAAAATGAGTTGAAATCAAGAAAACAATGAAAATCACAGAAAAGGTAAACCAAAGAAACAAGTGCAAAAGAATGGAAAACAATGAAAACTGATAAATAAACAAAGAAAAACAAAGGAAAGCCAAGAAAGAAACAAAAAATCGAACAGAAAAAGAAGGAAATGACAAAGAAAAGAAAAACCGATGAAAACCAGGAAAAAAGAAGAGAAATAAAAAAATGAAAGAGAGAACAATGAAACCAAAGTATAACGATAAAAAAAGAAAAGAAAACCAAAGAAGAAATAAGGAAACCAAGCACAAAACAAAAGAAAAAAAAAATCAAACCCACACATCAGTGAACAAACCAACGAACGAACAAGTGACACACTATTGGCCCGGCCCATATGCGTGCATGCTGCAGGAACGCTTCAGGGGATACGGATAGTATTCGCAGGTTCCAGCTCCTATTGCGTCAACTTGAGGTTCCTTCGCTAAAGGCAAGCCGAATGGATCAGCCCACTATGCATTGGAAGCTGTTTTGTTGAAAAAAATAAATCCTAGGTTTTATCGGCTTTTCATGCAAAAAAATTAGCTACAGCTTTTTTGAGCTAGATATTTTTAAACTATTAATAAGTTTCATTTTTTAGACAATTATTTTTTATATTTTATATAAAAAATTCAGTAACTATTAAAAAAAGTTTTCTCTATATGAAAAAATGTAGTGTGTATGAAAAAGCGTATAGTAAAATATGTTCCATACATATAAAAAAATGTTCATCATATATTACAAAGAAACAATTCACTCTCTATTTTCAAAATGTTAATTTTATACTAAAAATTTAGGATTTTTTTGAAACAAAATCACTCTATATTGGAAAAATGATATTAAAAAGTAAATGTGTAAAATAGCAAAAAAAAGGAAGATAACTAAGATTTGAAAAGGAGGAAACAAAAACCTACACACACAGACAACATGACACATGTGGTAAGAAATATATTTTTTAGTGGAATGTGGTAAGCGATCCAAACTATTAAAAACTACACACACTGAAAAACAGAAAAAAAAGAAACAGCCAAAGAAACAGCAAAAGGGGTCGCCCGTCTGGAGGCTGGCTTCAGCGAAGCCTAAACTATATGCCCACCAGGTTGTTGGTCCGGGCAGCCACGTCAGGGCCAGCACGAGAGGCCACATGCTGCAGCCTCATTTTTTTTCATTTTTGTTATTTTTTTTGCTTTCATTTTTTCATACATGTTACGTTTTTATGTTTTATAATGTATTTAAAAGATATTTAAAAAGCATTTTAAAATGTTAATAAAGCATTTGAAAAAAATAAATGTGTTTAGAAAAAATTCTCACATATACAAAAAATATAGAATGTGTACCAAAAATTAGTAATATATTTAAAAAATGTTCAACATGCATAAAAAATGTTCCTGATGTATATAAAAAATGTACAACATACATTGAATAAAAGCTGACATAAACATAGTATCTAAAAATTTATACTATATTTTTAAAAATTTAGACATGTATATAATATTTTTCATGATATATACAATAAATGTACATTTTGTGTGATATAATGTTTATTGTCATTAAAAAATCACCATGTATTTGAAAATATTGAGCATGGATTAATAAAAGTGTTCAAAACTTTTATTTATGAAGAAAACCGGCAAGAAATAAAGAAAAACAAAGAAACCCGATGAAAACAAGGAAAAAACAAAGAAAATAGAGAAAAGTAGAAAATAGGAAAGAAAAGAAAAATCAGTGAAAAAGAAGGAAGAAGCAAAGAAAATCAAAGGCATGCAAAGAAAAAACCAGTGAACACCGCTAAAGAAACGAGGAAAATCAGAGAAAAGCAAATTAAACTAGAGAAAACAGTAAAGAGACAAAAGAAAACCAAAAAAGAAAACAAAAGAACCAGAAACACCCTGAAGAAAATCGGGCCAAAACCAATAGAAACTATAAAAGAAACACTCGCGAGCAACAGTCTTTGATCGAAAACATAGCGTACGAAAAAACCAGGCAAAATGTCGAGTATGCTCGCGTGGGAGAAAACCCTGCAGCGAGATGGGCATTGCTCTCGTTGTAAGCAAGATATTGTTCCCGCACTAATCCATGCCTTTGCATGTCCTAGATTGGCGATATGTACAGCAGAAGGAAGGGGGAGTAATTCAATCATCCGAGAAATCATGGGTCAGAGGGTATCTATGTATAGTTGTAATTTGAAGGATGAACGTAGCAATTTTAATTTCAAGGCTTCTTCTTTAGGCATTGGTCATCACTGTATCTTCCATATAATCCCATCACGGTGCCTATAATCATTCTTATTGAGTAATAATAAAGTGTGTTTTTGCCTAAAAAAAACTAACGAGTGGATAGCCTGTAATGGGCTAGAAGTGGACCCGTGAGGGTGTCACATGTCATGTGCTGGGTGCATCTGTAGGACAATAGTTTTTTTTCCTTTTTCCTACACGCCTTTTTTTGGGGTTTTGGATTTTTCTTGGTTTTTTCTATAATTTCTAGAAAATAAAATTGTTTTTTTTTGCTTTCCTCGTGTGAAGCAGAACATGTGAAAAAACACAGCTATGTTTCACGGTGAAAGCAGTTGTTGATGCGATGTATATACTGAATCGACAACCCGGATAATTTTCCTAATTTTTTACGATACAATTTTATGCGATGATCTCAAACAAGCACTTGCGGTGTCGCGGCACTCACAATCAACTGATGCAACTACCACAAAAACAACACACACCTTAAAAAAGAAGTACGTAGATGGTCCTCCAAGAATCAATAGCAAATTAGAGACAGCGCTCCAATCTCTCGCCAAAAGCACAAGCTTCTGGACAAGAACACGTGAAGAAGTGTCCTTTTTTTTAGATTATTAACGATCATTAGTTTTTTGTCTCTCCTCCCTTCGTCTCTCCTCTTAAGGAAAGGCGGCTATGGTTTCCGCCTCCCGGCGGCGGCGCCGCCGATCTACCACGTCCCTTGTGGCCTTAGGGCCATGGGTGCGCGGTGGATCCCGGCCCTTGCCGGCGGCAGGGCTCCGTTTTTTTGGTACTTCTTCAAGTTTTCTTAGGGTTTGTTTTCTGCTCAGGAAGACGAGACAGTGGCGGCTTCTTGAAGACGGAATAAAGTTCTCCCGCCTAGCCCCCGTTCCGATGGGCATGTGGAGGTGTGTCTCCGACAGATCTCGCGGGATTCGGTCGGTGGTTGTCTTTGGCGGATTTTCTCGGATCCAGTCTTTGTCTGTCTTTCTTCATGTGTGTTCAGGTTGGATCCTTTCGATCTAACCTTCTCTTCATCGGCGGCGGTTGCTGTTCTGGTGCGTTGTTCCTATGGGGCCTTAGCACGACGACTTTCCGACTGTCTACTACAACAAGTTGTGCCCGGCTCCGATGAGGGAGGGGCGATGCAGCGGCGCGCCTTTGACTCGCTTCAGGGCTTGTAATCGTCGCTAGGTGGTCTATGGATCTAGATGTAATTTTTATTATTTCCGGTGTTTGCTGTACTGCCATGATTGAAGATGAATAGATTGGAAGTTTCTCACAAAAAAAAATACGTGAAGAAAACTCATCGCAAAAAATGCCTATTCTTCCATCTCTTTCCTCCTCCACAAGAAAAGCTCTTCTCCTCCCATTGGCACCACCGCCGGTCCGCCCCATCTCTGATGGCCTCTAAGTCATGGAGGTGCGGAGGATCTCGGCCCCCTGCCGGCGGGAGGGACCCCGTTCTCGTTCTTGTTAGGTTCGGCATCTTGGTTGGGGCTGTGTGGCGGTGGCGATGTCCCTTAGTAGTAGGAATAATGTCTCACAAGTTCTATCCCCGTCCCGATGGTGTATCTAGCATCGTCGGAGGGCGTGTGGAGGTTTGTCTCCGTCGGATCTCGCGGGATTCGGTCGGTGCTGGTCTTCGGTGGATCTGTTTGGATCCGGCCTTCGTTCGTCTTGGTTTGGATGTTTACAGGTTTGATCCTTCTAATCTACGACTTTCTTCATGGGCAATGGTTGCTACTCTGGTGCGCTGGTCCTATGGGGCCCTAGCACGACGACTTCCCAACTGTCTACTACAACAAGGTTTGCCCGGCTCCGGTGAGGGAGGGACGATGACGGCGGCGCGCCTTCGGCTCGCTCTAGTGCTTATAGTCGTCGCTAGGTGGTCCACAGACATGGTTGTAATTTTAATTACCTCTGTTGTTCTTTGTACTGTCATGATTGAAGATGAATAGATTGAAAGTTTCTCGCAAAAAAAGAAGAAAACTAGTCGCCGCGAGGAAAAAAAACCATGACATCTAGTTTCTGTTTCACAGCGAAAAAAGTCTAAAATTTGATCTCTTAACGCTAACCCAAAAGAGCGAACCAATCCGTGGTTGGATGGTTAGAGGGACTGTGGTATCCCCAGCCCACCAGGGTTCAAATCCTGGTGCTCGCATTTATTCCTGAATTTATTTCAATATTTCCGGCGATGCGCATTCAGTGGGAGGAGACGTTCCCGTCGACGGCGAGGTGCTTACGGTAACTTCGTAAATTGATATGCCGGCTCAGTCTTTCGGAGGTGCTTATAGGGGTAGGGTGTGCGTGTGTGCGTTCATAGAGGTGAGTGTATGCGCGTGTATATGAGCGCTTGTGTCTGTACTGATGTTAAAAAAAAAACGCTAACCCAAAAGATGGCAACTCGGCACGCGGGCCTTTAACTTAGCATATGCTTGTATGCGTTGGATCCTTTGCATATACACTAGCCTCTCCCGATTGAAATTAGTACGTACCCGCATCGTCTTCATCCCTCTTGTTGCTCCTGGTGCTGCCCTGTCCACCATGGAGGCGACAATCTCCGTTGTTCATCTCCCCGGCATCTGCACGTCCGGTTTCAGTGCCTCGCACCCCCTCCATGTCGCCACATGCGCCCAAATCGTCCGGACGAACGGCCCTTCCCAGAACAGATCCACCGACGACTCCAAAGTTCCTGTAGCACAATGCGTAGAAATATTTGTTCTCCCACCCCGGCGCTGGAGAACATCATAGCACCACAATCTATTGTAACAAGCATATACATCTTATCCCGCAAAAAAAAAAAAAACAAGCATATACATCTTCCAGATGGGTTAACCTGGACGGGCCCGGACTGTCGCCTTCGCGTGACGAAGAGGAGCAGCGTCGATCTCGCATCGCCCGTCCGTGATGCAGTCCACGAAGGAGCAGATGCGCGAGCCGCAGCCTCCGCTCCTCCCCACGTGAGACAGAAAAAGGAGGGATTGAAGTACAGCATGGAGTGGAGGAGAGTTTGGGAGGAGGGAGGAGGGACCTGGGCGACGGCGTCTGGGTCGTCCTTGCAGGAGGCGGCGACGGCCTTCTTGGCGAGCATGATCTAGTGGGAGGAGGCGCCCTCGGCGACGTCGAGCAGCTTGAGCGCGGCCTCCACCGTCATCCCGAAGGGCGCCGACGACGAGTCGTCCGCGCGCGAGGGCGCCAGGCCCCGCGAGGCAGGGGGGCTGCGGAGGAGGGAGCCGCCGGCGTCGCTGAGGGAGAGGGTCGTGGGCATTCAGTAGAGAAGGGGAGGGGCGCGGCGGCAGCTGCAGTGGAGAAGGGGAGGGGCGGGGAAGAGAGGTAGGATGGCCGGCGGCGCGGGGAGAAGAGGAGGGTGGGCTCGAGGGGGGAGAGGAACGACCAGCACGCTCTCAGCCTCCCACGGTCTCAACCCTAGTTGGGCGCTTTTCCAACAATGTGAAATCTCCAAAATGCCCTCGGCGGGGCACTCTAATCACACGCGGTGGCACGCTGGAAGAGAACTGTTCATTGCTAGAGTCGATCGTTTTGATCGAACAGGCCGGTGTCATCCTGAGGCGAGATCCGACGACCGAAATCCAATCAAGCAAAAGATCCAACGGCTAGGAATGCCTAAACTCTGAGAGCGTCTGTAGGGTGCTTCGATTCTTGTTTCTGGATGCAGCAGCCAACTGAACATCTTCGTGTGGCCTGGCGCCCGTGTCCTTTAGATCAGCGATTTGAGCTTTGTTCGTGCCCGATCAGCAAACTGCAGATCATATGCCGAGCGAATATTCAGTGCCCCTTCAGCCGTCCAGACGATCTCTTGGCGGTGTCGCCTTGCAGCGTCATCCCCGCCCTCCCGATTGCCCGCATCATGGAGACGAATTGCGGCAGGATGCTATCAACGTCGCCGTGCTGCAGGTCCCAAATCCAGCGATCTTGCTGCAGAGCCGCCGCGATGGTCCTATTCTTGTGAAAATGGACGAAACTGGCCTTTTTTCGAAACTTTAACACAAAATGCCCTAAATCTGAAAATATTTCACAAACTGGCCCCTTTTCGCATGACGCCCGGGGCTAGGGCGTCATGCTAGAGAGCACGACGCCCCGGGCTAGGGCGTCATGGTAGCGACCTGTAGCATGGCGCCCCGGGCTAGGGCGTCATGGTAGCGACCTGTAGCATGGCGCCCCCGGCTAGGGCGTCATGCCAAATAGCATGGCGCCCTAGCCCGGGGCGTCTTGCTATCTAGCATGGCGCCCTAGCTCCGGGCGTCATGCAAAGGGATCAGTTTCGGAAATATTTTCAGATTAAGGCCATTTTGTGTTGAAGTTTTGAAAAAGGGCGAGTTTCATCCATTTTCATCCTATTCTTACGAATAGAGTGCCTGAAGATGTCAGGGAACTGACGCCGCAGCGGCTGGTCCCCTAACTAGTGGCAGTGCCAAAACTTCGCCTGCTTGCCGCTTCGGATGGAGACAGATGTGACAGAGGCGAAAAGGGCTTGATCCTTGTCATCGCATGGCGTGCCCAGCCCTACCCATGCCGGCCAGGATGTTTCCACGCTAGCCAAAGCCAGCGCAATCTCAGCGCACGCGCAAACCGCGGCAGGTCTGGGACTCCCAGGCCAGCACACGGTCCACCGGGGACGTGACGACCTGCCAGCTAACTTTGCACTTGCCGCCTGTGATCCCCTCATCCTACGCCCACAGAAACTTTCTCCGTGCCTTGTCAACATCCTTGAAGAACTTCACCAGGGCGTGTAAGAAAGGTGATCGGGAACACTGGGAGCACCGAGAGCACGCATCTGACAAGCACCCGGCGACCCGGCATAACATTACTAGAGAAAAGCCTAGCAATAGCGTGGGTTTTAGACGTATCAGTAGCGCGGGCCCGTGCTACTGATACGGCGCTACAATAAACTTGTAGCAGTAGCGTGTGTTGACCCGCGCTACTACTATACATGGGTAGCCGTAGCGAGCTTTACAGGAATGCGCTGCTGCTAATAGCTATAGCGCTTAACAGTAAGCCGCGCTACTGCTAAGTGCGCGTTGCTGCTAACTTTATTCTCCTCGCTACTGCTAGTTTTATTAGTTTCTGGTTTTTTCTTCTGCATATTTGTTTTGTATTTGTACAGGCTTTATATAATAATCTTTAGCATATCATACACATACAAATGTAATCATAGCATACACATATAAATAGTCTCATCAAATCATGTCATCATCATAATCATCATCCAACACAAAGTGGTCTCTCGTTATCATCTCGAAAATAGCGATACAAGTCTCGAATACTTGCAACTACATCGTCATTCATCTAAACAATGATCTACACGAGAAGAGCTATCACTATGAGTGAGAGCGAAACTATGCAGTACATGAGGCGGCGGTTATGAGTCCTCTCTCGCGCTAGCGTGAACCTTAAGTAAATAGCTTCTGCTTCTTGTCTTCTTTTGAAGCCTTTATGGCTGGTGCCTGAGACCCGCTCCACTTGCGCCTGACACTCGGGCCACTCGTCGTACACTCCCGGAACCTTTCCTTTGTACACGACATAGCACTGCTTCTTCGCCATCAAGAATCTAGGTACCTGTTAGAGATGTATCTTCATCAAGAGAATGTACAATCATATGCAACAAAATATACTTGAACAACACGAAAAAGAAAAGGTTAGCAACTAGATGCAACATATAGTAAACATAAATAATCAACGCAGTTTCATCGTACGCAAACTAATTAACTAGAGGTACGCAGGTCATCGTACCCAAACTAACAAAGTAGCGTTACGCAAGTTCGGCAGGGACCGTGGACATCACAAAGTTTCATCGCTACAGAAAGTATACAAGTTCAACCGACACATATCATCATCATCGGCATCGTAAATCACTAGAACTTCCATCCTTCCGTATCATCGAGGATGCACCCTAGCTTCTTGAACGGCTTGAGGTCCTGACGTTGCATGCCTATGCGAGTTCGGACGTCAGCTCGCGATATAGAGCCGTGGTGGAACATCCCCTTCTCTTTGACGACTTCTTTCATGATGATCGTCGCAATGTCCCTCTGGATGCGAAAGAAGTCATCTCTAAGTTTATAATCCGCTTCTCCTTGAGATTCTACCCACTTGCAGATATGATCATCGTTTCTGGTTGTCATGCGAAGCTTTTGGTGATCCCTTCTGAACTCAATCATGAGATGGAGGAGGTAGAATCCATCGTTCCTGCTTGGTTTTGGGACATGGATGCAGCAGAAGTTAGTTTTATGCGAGAAACCCGTCTTGCGGTTAAAGAACGATAAGCATGGCGCGCCCGTTGCTGCGGGGAAAAAACACCTCAAATTATTCTCCATATAAGCGAGAAGGAATGATTGAAATGTATGAAAGGGTTGTTTGGCACTGACTTACATAGGATGATAAGGCAGGAGGACAATTTCCTGGTCCTTATTCTGTACCATGAAGTTTTCGAGGTACTCCCTAGCAGTTTTAAGCTAAAAGTCGCCGAGACTCAAGAAGGACTCGTGCATGTAGTATGGATCCGCCACACAGATTTGCGAGAATTCTTCTCTCTTCATGACGGAGCTCATATGTAGCGCAAAAAGGCGGACGATTGTAAAATCGAGCCGTCTTGTCAGAAACATCTCGAAGATATGCTCAAACTGCAGGAAGAACACCTCCGCGGGCCATGTGTCGACGTAGCACTTCCCCTCAGGCACACGAGCCGCGTATGTCGGATATCCTGGATCCTTCGAGGCTATAGTAGGCTTTTCTCAGTCGACAGCACATGGTCGTGCAGTCTCCTGAGATCCCCTGATATTGCCTCCAGCGGTTTCGGCGGTAGCATCGGCTCGCCCGTGACATGGAACATAGCCGCACCTTTGATGGGTACACGCTCTTCAAAATCCGCCGTCTGGCTGCTATGTGCTCTGGCTTGTTTGTAGGCAGCAGAGCCTTTCTTCGCCGGTCTCCTTCTCTCCTTTTTCTTGGGCTGACCTTCCAGACCCTTCCTTAACCCCTGCCCTAGTGTTGTCGGGCTAAGCACTGTACGACTGTCGGCTAGTTGAGCCTGTGTTGAGGCGGCATCTTCAGGCGTGTCCTGTGAGGATTGCATGAAGAGAGACTTCTTGCAATAAACCCCGCTAGGACGTTCCTGCTCGGGTAGATCATCCATCTCCTCATCAGCATGCTGATAGCCCGAGTCGTCATATGGCTGACTCATCAATTCTAAGTCATCGTCATAGGCGCCTGTACTGAGGAACCGAGGAGGGTCCTCGTTCAGGGTGAAAGTGGTAAGGATAATTTCCGTTCGAAACCATTTCCGAATCCGTTTTTATAGGATACGGTAAGAGATTTTTCACATCCGACAACAATCCGATCCGAATCCGAGTCCGATTGATAGGATACGGTATAGGATATGGTATTGCTAATATACGATGCATTAGGATAATCCATTTTTTCTTGCCGGATAATCCGACCTTTTAATTTCCGAATCCGATTTATGGGTGAATTTGTAAGTATTAAATAGCAATATATGAATGTTATCTTTACTTATGAGACGAGACATATGTTTATTACTGATTTATTTGGCTTATTTTAATACCATCTAGTGCTTTATGTATTCTTAACGTGTATAAGTATTAAAATTTGCTCATTGTGTATGTTTACTTTTAGTTTGAAGCATTTATATCTTCCTCGTATATGAATATGGTAAATGACCGTTTCCGATCCGACGCCGTTCTGTTACCGTACCGTGTCCGAATCCGCATAATCCGCTATTCGAATCCGCATAATCCGGTATTCGAATCCGCATCCGTTCCGCTTCCGAATCCGAAAATAAATATGGAATAGGATATGGTATAAGGATTATCCGTCCGAATCCGATCCGGTTTCACCCCTAGTCCTCGTCCATCTCATCATCCATTCTTTGTTCTACGGGGCGATTACATCAACCACTATTGGACCCCCTTCCTCGCGTCGTCCGCCGCTCTCACCTGGCACTACAGGCGCTGGTAATTGCGTAGGCGGGGTGGTGGTGTTCATACCTGCTTGCGCTTGTGTGGTTATTGGTGTGCTCTCGGCCGACTCCAGATGAAGAAGATTCTTCTGCCATAGCAGCACCCAACCATTGCAGTTTCCACGCCGCGACGGGGTCTCGTCGTCCTCTCCCCCTAGCTGTACTGGAGGAGGCAAATCCTCGTGCCCCGATTTCACACTCGACAAGGTAACCCTGAAGTGCCCACCGGGCATCAGCTGGCCGTGGAACGTGAGTTCCAAGGGCTTCGTTATCACCGCCTTTCCCACGTCCACCTTCTGGCCTTTGATCAAGTAGAGTATGATGCACGGGGTTTCGTCGGCCTGCATAGACTTGTATGCGGCGTAAAACATCCGAAAGGAACAAAAACGGAATATTCTAGATATATGTTGGTGCGACATGTAATTACCGTGAGGGCGTCGAGCTCAGCCAAAGATGAAGGCCCGCCTAGCGCGCCAGAGACCGAGGATGAGCTGCTATGAGTGGGTGCGGGTGCGGGTGCGGGAGCAGGCCGGTTGCGTGAGCAGGTGATGGTGCGGTTGTGTTGTTCACCGAGTTGCTCCCGACGAAGCTGGGCATGGGGAAATCATCTACCGTCTTGTCTGGATTTTCTTTCGTCCAGTTGATGATAGCCGGGATCAAGTTAGTAGCGAAATCATTTCTGCAGGCATCTACAGCTGCAACGACTGCCTGCTGTAGCAACTCATTTTTCTCCTCGGCTGCTTTTTTCGCGTCCTCAGCTGCTTTTTTCTCGAACGCAAGCTTCACCTCTCGTCGATGTCCGCCTAACTGAACTTCCTTTTATGCTTCTTGGCCTCCGGGCCCTCGTTGTAAAAGACCTTCCACATGGCGCCGTCTCTGGCGCCGTGCACACGTCCATATTGCGGCCGCTGGTCCAAAGGGAGTCCCTTAAGTTCGTTCAAGGCCCGGTTGAGAGGGGTGCCCCACTTGGGCCTCATCGACGAAGACTGGCTTTCGGCTGCAAGCTTGTGTTGCTTGTCCTGCAGAAGGAACATGAACCGTTTACGAATGTGTAGTTGACTTGATCAGAAGCTAAATGTAAGGTGGTAAAAGAATAATTACTAGTATTCTAATCAATTTCCTCATGAGCGGGTCCTTGTAAAAAACCTTCTTTTCATTGTCCCACTTGTAGCGGGCCCTGATGAAGTCACGCTCCAAGGGTTTGGTGAACTTCGCGAAGGGGTCTGGGAGACCCGCGGCTTCATGTTCGGCGTCCTCCTTATCCCATATGGGCCTTTTGCCAAGGTAGCCACGGCTTCCCAGGCGTTGGTTCCCCATGTTCCTTTGCTGAAGGCTCTTGAATTTCGCAGCCTTAGCCTTGGCTGCCTCGGTAGCACAAGTGTCCTTGAACTTTTGGAACTCCTCTTTCGTAAGTGTCAGATTTTCCTCCAGAATCTTGGACAGGGGTTCCTGAGCCTCAATAGCTCGTTTCACCCTCCCTTTCCAGGAGGCCAAATCATTGCTGACCATGCCCATGGCGTGATTGTCAATCTTTTTCATCTTCGGATCATCCCATGGGTGTTCTATGTCGTCATCCCGGTCGGGGAACTTGAATCTCTTGTGCAGCTTCATCAGGAGCAACTGCTTCAAATGTTCTTTACCCCTGAAGTCATCGTTGTTGATGCTCGCGCATTCCCGTAGGATGCATCTGACTTGGTTCCCGTAGCACTTGCGAGGTTCTTCCGGCTCTAATGGCTCAAATTTGCCAGGGGCCATCTTTGTGATCACTAGTCGTCCGATGCCGAGTTTGTTAGGGTTTCGTATTCTCTGCTTCTTCTACTTCTTCTTTTCGGTAGCGGCTTCGGCGCCGGTACCTTCCCCGCCGGTATCTTCCCCGCCGGTACCTTCCCCGCCGGTCTCGGCGCCGCCATCGGTGCCGGCGCCGTCGGTGTCGATGTCGGCGTCAGTACCATCATTGAGGCCGCCCTGCAAACCTTGACTGTGCTTAGCAGACAAAAAGTCGAGGTACTGTTGTTCACCCTCATAATCCATCTCGTCTGCATCGTGGTCAGAAGGCCCGGTTTCTTCGTTGTTCGACATGTTTCCTACGATTAAGTCTCGTTGCTTAATTCTTAAACTATAATAAAAATGAGTAATGACATAAAAAAAGGTCTATGGTTTGCCGGAATGCCGTTTCCCAGCAAATCCCGACACTCGATATGCCTACTTTCTAGCACAAGTCACGCCAAAATTCACGAGAAATTTCAGCATGACCTTTGCTAAAAAGTGGACATATCGAGCGCCTGAAATTCACCGGAACGGAAATGAATCAACATTCCGGTGAAACATAGGCCACTCGGATCATTTACCCTGCACATAACCATCATTTTCCTAACATCACATGTCCAAAATATCACATTTCTAAATTCCAAACATCAGATGTCCAAATCACATGTCCACATATCAGATGTCCACTTGAAATTTGCATATAACAACAAGAAAAATATAGAACTTGAAGAAAATGCAAGAAGTCCTTTTTCTTCACAATATTTGAAACTAAATTCAGCCTACCTAAATTTCTGTCCTAATTTGAAAACCTAGTTAATTTCATACTAATTAACTAGGTTCATACTTCCTAATCTGTCCTAGGGTTCCTACTAATTCACCTAGGGTTAATAAATTCTATTTTATATTTAAATAGCAACAATTGCTTTAACTAAAAAAATTAAATACTTAGAAATCTGTTAACTACACCTAAAATACCTAGAATTCATTTAACCCATACTAATTCTGTTTTTTTTAAGTAGGGTTCGTACCAACTAATTAACTATAGGGATCATACTAGCTATTTCATCAACACATTTTCTGAAATTTGAATTCACATTTTTCTGAATTTTTTATTCACAACATCATTTTCTGAATTTTGAATTCACAAAAGCTACTGTTTTTCAGTTGTAAATTAAACCTAGCTATTTCATGAACCCTAGAACCCTAGAAGCTAACTACATGAACCCTGGAACCCTACAACCCTAGAACCCTTAGGCAGAGAGACAGAGAGAGAGAAGGAGGGGTAGAGGACTTACAAGGGGCTAGGGGAGACGTCGGCGGCGAGGTGGAGCTCGGGGGAGATGCCGGCGATGAGGTGGAGCTCGGGGGAGACGGGTGCGGGCGGCGACGGAGGGCGACGGCGATGGAGGGCGACGGCGGCGACGGAGGGCGACGGCGGCGTCGGAGGAGAGGGATCGAATGGGGAATGAGATGGAGGAAAGAAGTGGAGGAGGAAGCCCGCGCGGGGGTTATGTCAAGATAGCAGTAGCGCGTTTCCATAAAACTCGCTATAGCTAAGATAGCTATAGCGCGTTTTAGGAAACAACGCTACTGCTACCTAACGTAGCTATAGCGCTTTTTAGGAAAAAGCGCTACTGCTCTTCTTTTCTTTTCCTGTTTGTTTCTTCTATTTTCTTTTCCTTTTCTTTTCTTCTTTTTCTTTTTTTCCGAGAGCAGGAACGAAGGGTAGGTGATACAATGTATATAACTAAGGCGATATATATTGCATCATTTGACGGTTAAGTGTGTATACAAAATAGGAACATATATATTACATCATTTGACCCATGCATAACGGTTAAGTGTGTACACAAAATAGGAACATATATATTACATTATTTGACCGATAACGGTTTCTCGATCAGCGTCGACGTTTTCGTTTTTGAGTGAGCTTCTTTCCCTTCTTGTTCGTTGACGAATAATTGAGCCCCTCATTGTGACTTTTCCTTTTCCATGGAGTACGATCTTTCTTAGGTAATGTAGTATTGATTCTTTTTTTGACGTATACTTCATCGTCATCGTCATCTTCCCTCATCGGGTTGCTGTACTGGTCGTAGTCTTCCTCGTTGGCGACTCCATCCATTCCTATGATGTTCCTTTTGCCTCTCCTCACGACAACACGGCTGGGATTGCTCGGGTCGGTTATGAAGAAGCATTGTGTCACGTGCTTAGCGTGTACCCATGGCTCGTTTTTAGCGATGGCGTTCACGGTAGCGCTCTTGGGGTCAGGTATAGTCATGGTAGTGAAATACCGGTTTTCTCTTTCGACATTCTTAGCCCATCTGACATGTAACATCGTCGCGTTGTGTAGTCCAGGGTAGTCAAGCTCCCAGATCTCCTCGACCCTTCCGTAAAATCTCTCAGTTGCGCCGTTGTCGCTGCCGGTCATGCATTCCATCGTCACCCCTGTGTTCTGAAAATCACTGTTCATATCTTTGGCCTCCGTGTAGAACGTGTATCCGTTGATATCGTATGCCTGATAGGTCGCGAGGTTGGCCGAGGGGCCATGTGCTAAGGCGTATATGAGCACTCCGTCCTTAGAGCCCTCTTCCGGGGGATTAGCAAGAATATGCTCTTTGAACCAATGCAGGAAAGTGGAGTTGTGCTCTCTAGTAACTTTGGCATCCGTCCTACATAGCCCCCGGTCACGATACTTCTTTGCAATGGTTTGTTTGTGCAGTGTCACGAAAGGATCTACCTCGTCTAGGTGTTGTAGCACTACTAAGTTTGCTCTGTCAAAGTCGTTGTGTCGATCCGAGTAGGCCACATGCAGTTCCCTGTGACCGTTGGAGTGACCTTCTCCTTAGAGCCTCCCAAGGTGCTTCTTAACGGGCAAACCAACACCAGGCCGATCTCCGTCATATAGATAATTCTCGCAGAAAGAGATGCACTCTTGTGTCAGATAGCCATGGACGATGCTTCCATCCGGACGGGACATGTTACGAACGAATCCTTTGATGGCCCCATTCATCCTCTCGAACGGCATCATGCTGGGCAGGAATGACGGCCCCAGGTCTATTATGTCGTCCACAATATGGACACACAGATGCACCATGACGTCAAAGAATGCGGGCGGGAAGTACATCTCAAGCTCATTTAGTATCACAACGATCTCTTCATGTAGCCTTCAGAGCTGCTTCACACTGATCAACTTTCGAGAGATGACGTCAAAAAAGTTGTAGAGACCAATAAGTGTGTCACGGATGTGCTTGTCCATTATCGCTCTAAGGGCAACAGGTAGTATCTGTGTCATCATCACATGACAGTCATGGGACTTCATCCCGCTGAACCTTTTCTTCTTCGTGTCTAGAAATCTGCATATCTTCCCACAGTAACCGGAACTAACTTTGATTCCGGTAAGGCACTTGAAGAATTGATTGATCTCAGCCGGACTTAAGGTGAAGCAAGAAGGGGGGCAATAATCCTCTTCCTTCACTTTTTTGCCCTTCTTCTTCCGCGCCTCCTTCTTCGTCTCTGTCTCATCTGACTTTTTACAGGGCGGCATGTGCAGATCTGCCCCGATTTTCAAATCTTGCAAGTCTCTTCTTGCCTTCGGCCCATCCTTGGTCTTATCCAGCATGTTCAACAGTGTGGCAAGCAAGCTCTCAAGGACATTCTTATAGATATGCATTTGATCAAGGCAATGTGGCATGTCGAGTTTATGCCAGTACTCCAAGTCCTAGAAAATAGACCTCGTCTTCCATACCTTCAGCAGCGGCTCCGGCGCCTTTTTCATCGCCTTTCCCGGCGCGAGGCACTGTTCCCAGTTTTTCAACAGCTCATCGATTTCGGCACCGCTCCGCTTAGGTGGAGGTCCTCGATGCTCAGCCTCACCGTTGAATAGATCTCCATGGTTTCTCCACAGGTAGTCCTTCTCGAGCCATCTTTGATGCCCCATGTACACGATTTTTGTAGGGTAACGCAGCAGAAAACAAAAATTTTCAGACCTACGCACCAGCCCAGGACCACTATGGAGACTACATACAAGGTTTGATCATTTTCGTTACCGACTCGTAGCGTAGCGGAAGAAGAGTCGATGACGATCGGCGGTGCAGATCCCCACAGCTAGGATTTACAACCTCCCAACCGCGAGGATGTATACCCTCATCCGCCACCCGGACAGCCCTCCGGGAGGCGGTCGGCCAGTCTCCCGGACGGTGTCGCGGACAGCCCTTCGGGAGGACTCACAGAACTCGGACCGCCACTTGGACAGCCCTTCGGGAGGCACTCACGAACAGCCCCACGGGCACTAAGATCGAAACTACGACCTCTCTATAGAGTTGCACACATACGGTGTCATCTATCCGGCAGGGCTTCGCCGTCCAGAACTAGTTCCCACCGGAACCCAGACAGCCTTTCGGCACTACGAAACTATTTCGTGGGAGGGAGAGAGAATGCCAGATCATGCATGGCTTGTGTGAGAGAGTTGGAGTGGAGTTGGAGAGCACCTCTCCTCCTCCTCCTTATATAGTGGTGGAAGGGGTAGAGGGGCTGAAATTTCAGCCCACTAAACATGCACCCACCAAACAAGGAAAACATGTTCCCACCAAACATGGAGAAAACATGTTCCCTTGTCCATGGTGTTCCCCCATGGGGCCCCACCTTCCTCCCAACACTCTCCACCATTTGTGGGGGCTGCCCCCACCATGGGGGCCCCCCCAACATCTTTGTCCAGCCACAAGGGGCTGCCCCCCCAAGGGGGGGCGCCCCCAAAACAGCCCCCACGATCCGTGGGATCTTGTCCCCTCACGCTGGGACAAGATGTTTTCCGCGACTATTACTTCTGAAAAATTCCGGAAGGTCCCAGAACATTTCCGACACCCTCTAAAATTATCTGGACACGCTCTGGAACATTTCCAGTATGGTGGTTTAATTTAAAACCATCTTCGTTTACCCGGTAAACAATTCCGGCAGCTCCGAAACTTTTTTTCGGTTTTTTCTCTGGAAAAATTCTAGAAATTACCAGACCAATCTGGCAACCTCCAAAACATTCCCGGTGCTTGCCGAAACCTTTTTGGATCAATGGTTTTATCCGAAACAAATTTTCGGTTTTACCGAAACTTTTTCGGTGTTCTCTCCGGAACTTTTCCGTTGTCTCTGAAACTTTTCCAGTGACTTTCTCTCAGACTCCTTGTCTAGTATTCAGCAGATAGATGACCCTTAAGCGTGTGACCCTATAGGTTCGGTGAAGTATAGACATGACCGGAACACTTTCCGATCAATGATCAGCATCGGAGCCGTGGACACCCATATTGACCCCTATACCCACACGAATGAATATTCGAGTGAACCTCCAGTTGCCGTGTGCTATTCCTGTTGCTTCGCGATATGTTACAAATACCCGAGGTGAGACATGTTAGCATCCCCGTGGATCAACAACTTGTCCACTAAGCCAGTTACCTCGTTACCGGTATTGTTCTCTTTTCTCGTTCCCGTTTTCCGGCATCCCTGTGATCAAATCACATTGTGTCTGGCCAGACGATGATGGATACCGTAACACCAAGAGGGCCCAGAGATATCTCTCCATCGTCGGAGGAGCAAATCCCAATCTTGAGCTATCAAGTTACTTGACATACTTTTCCATGAACCCGTAAGCCGCCGTAATAGCCATCCAGTTACGGATGACGTTTAACAAACCCCAAAGTTCATGAATCAAGCATGAAGAAACTCGATACTCTCATGGTCTGAGGAATCATGCAAACGTTAACCATCTCTGTGTTATTAACCATTAACTTGTGACGAATGTAACTCATAGCATAACATCAATCGGGTCGATTCAACACAAATGTTCTTCTAACATTGTGCCCTCAAAGCTGCTGGCATAGACATGCCCATGATTGGGAAAACATAATCATCATGCAACACTTGAGCTAGTCTTAGAGGCATGACTATGAATACATTTTACCGTTTATTATTCCACACGTGCACATGGGTTTTCCCCAGAGCCTTTATGGATATACGGGCTCGGGAACCACAGCAGTTATAGCATGGAACATAAACATAATAATGAGCATGGAGATAAATAATAACATTTATTATTGCCTCTAGGGCATATCTCCTACAATTTTCCCAGACCTACCTTCTTTCATTGACGTTAGCTGCTGAGACGTCGTATCATCCATGCACTGCGTGCATCCACAATATCCATGGCACACCTGGCCTGCGACATATCCGTAACCTAGATAGTCGTGCACCATCGTGATCAGCGCGACTCTCATATAGAAATACTCGCCTTTGCTAGCGTCCCATGTCTTGGCCGGTGTTTTCCATAACGTGTCTAGCTCCTCTTGAAGTAGCCCCAGATACAGATTAATATTATTTCCTGGTTGTTTCGGCCCTTGAATCAGCATGCTCATGTGTATGTACTTCGACTTCATGCACAACCAGGGGGGATGTTGTACATCCATACAAACACGGGCCATGTGCTATGGTTGGTGTTCTGGTTGCCAAATGGATTCATGCCATCGGTACACGTGCCAAGCATGATGTTCCTTGTATCACATGCGAAATATTGATATTCATCGTTGAACGCTCTCCACTGGCTTCCATCCACGAGGTTTCTGAGCTTTGTATCATCTCCATCGTCGGGCTTTGTCCTCTCCGCGTGCCAACGCATGAGCTTTGCTTCCTTGGGATCTACAAAATGACGTTGCAGATGGGGAGTGATCGGTAAGTACCATACAACATTCTGAGGAGATTTCTTCCCGGCCTTCTTGTATCGAGAAGCATTGCACACCGGACAGCTGGTTTTTTCCGCGTGCTCCTTCCGATAAATTATGCAATCGTTGATGCATGCATGATATCTAACGTGCGGTAGATCAAGAGGGCACACGATCTTCTTGGCCTCATCCACACTAGTAGGACATAGATTCCCCGTGGGAAGAACATCCTTTAGGTACTTGAGAAGCTCATTGAGGCTAGTGTCGGTCCATTTGTTTTTAGCCTTCGTCTTCAGAAGTTCGAGCGTGATACTCAAGCGGGTCACCTCAGGATCGCAACCATCATACAATGGAGTGTTCGAGTCTACCACCACTTGCTGCAGCTTGGCCTCCTCTCTAGAAGCAGCTCTGTCAGTACTCGTCTCCTTGCAAAGCAGTTCTTGAACATGAGGGTCCTGCACAATTGAACTTAGTACCGACGAAGTCTGTGGCGTGGAGTCCACGTTTTCTCCGCCGCCATGTCCGGCCTCTTCTCCGCCGCCTTGTCCGGCCTCCTCCCCGCCACCATGTCCGGCATCTTCTTCACCGCCATTATCGGTCATCTCTTCGTCTTGCCCCGTGTCATCATTGCCTGCCCCGTCGGTGTCCTCATCATCATCATCTTCAATTATCCACCGAGTATAGCCATCCATGAAACCAGTCATGAGAAGGTGCGCCATCACACGACCATCCTCATAGGGGTCGAGCCAAACTCCTCCTTTGCATCTTCGACACGTCTCTGTCCGGTTATTTTCATTCATGTCCTGCACCGCCGACCGCAACCACCTTTCCACCATCGTTCCACTGACCATCATGAACGCCTGCACGGTAATAATAAACAAATTGATTATAAAAATGCATGCATGCATCAAAGTTATACAAAAATTCGGCATGACCTTCCCTAAAAATAGGACATATAGAGGTTGCCCGAAATTCGCCGAAACGGAAATAAATCGACATTTCGGCAAAACATAGGCAACTCAAGCACAATTCGGCTGCAACTCATGCCACACACACAATTTGCATCATATCGCCCGATTATGTCATATCGCACACATACACATATTTCCATTCTTGCAAAAGCACAAACTTTTAATCACCTATCTCGAGATTGAGCACGGTGATGATGATGTCGATCGGTGTCGCACACACCTAGGGAATGATCAAAAGCGGACAAAGCTTACTTCTTGACATGGCTAGATCTATTTAGGGAGGTACATAGGTCACTTCACTAAATGCTAGATCTACCTAGCTAGTTTGGGAAGGAGATGAGTTCAACTAGTGGAGGGGGAAGGAAAAAGAGAAAGGAGATGCATTAATGGAGGTGGTGTAGTTAGCTAGGAGCAATAAAGAGAGAGAAAGAGAGGTAGAAGAAGGAGAGTAATGGGGGGGGAGAAGTAGTGAGGAAGAAGCAAAGTGAGGGAGAGAGGAGGTGGGAGCTAGGGGAAAGTGAAGGAAGAGAGGATGGGGGAGGGGGGAGGGGGGAGGAAAAAGGTGGTGGCTGCGGTTTAGCAGGAGCGCGGGGGAGTAAAACGCGCTGCTGCTAAGAAGATAGCAGTAGCACGCCCCCGGGAGAGGCGCTACTGCTAAGTGGGGCCCGCCATGTGGCCAGGTTCAAACTTAGCCGTAGCGCTCTACCCAAAAAGTGCGCTACTACTATACAGTTAGCAGTAGCGCAGTTATCTGAGGCGCGGTACTACTAAACCTAGCCTGCCGGCAATGGTGGGGCAATTTTATTAGTAGCGCTTTTTTTCACTGTCGCGCTACTGCTAAGTCGATAGCAGTAGCTCCTGTTCTTGACACACGCTACGGCTAAGTAGCAGTAGCGCCTCTTTTTATCCAGCGCTACTTCTAAGGTTCTGTGTATAAGGTTTTCCCTAGTAGTGTAAGGTGCCCCTTCCAGCCGCTCAGCCTAGCTCTAATCCTATATAGGACGTATTGCAGATGAACCAGCCTAATCCTACCAAGTGTAATGGGCATCCTGAGGTATCGGATGGGGAAGCTAACTAACTGGCCCCCGAAGTTGTACAGAATGTGGTTTAAGGCGATGCCAGTGTAGCGAATGGGCGCGACGATGGATTTAGCATGGTTTAGGTGCAGCCCAGAAGCGTTGCCAAAAACCTGTGATACGTCTCCAACGTATCTATAATTTTTGCTTGTTCCATGCTGTTATATTATCATTCTTGGATGTTTTACAATCATTTTATAGCAACTTTATATTATTTTTTGGGACTAACCTATTAACATAGTGCCCAGTGCCAGTTGCTATTTTTGCTTGTTTTTTACTTCCAAAAAATCAATACCAAATGGAGTCCAAACACAGTGAAACTTTTTGGAGAATTTTTCTGGACCAGAAGACACAAGATGGGCCAAAGAAGTACCAGAGGGGTGCCCCGAGGGGGGCACAACCCACCTGGGTGAGCCTGGGGGCCCATGCGCGCCCTGGTGGGTTGTGCCAACCTCGGTGGCCTCCCGCACCGCCTCTTCGCCCTATAAATACCCAAATATTCCAAAAACCCTAGGGGAGTCGACGAAGCACAATTCCAGCCGCCGCAAGTTCCAGAACCATGAGATCCAATCTAGACACCATCACGAAGGGGTTCATCATCCTCATTGGTGCCTCTCCGATGATGCGTGAGTAGTTCATTGTAGACCTACGGGTCCATAGGCAGTAGCAAAATGGCTTCTTCTCTCTTTTTGATTCTCAATACAATGGTCTCGTGGAGATCTATTTGATGTAACTCTTTTTGCGGTGTGTTTGTTGGGATCCAATGAACTTTGGGTTTATGATCAGATCTATATCCATGAAAGTTATTTGAGTTCTTTGATCTCTTTTATGCATGATTACTTATAGCCTCGTATTTCTTCTTCGAATCTTTGGTTTAGTTAGGCCAACTAGATCGATTTTTCTTGCCATGGGAAGAGGTGCTTTGTGATGGGTTCGATCATGCGGTGTTCTTTCCCAGTGACAGAAGGGGCAGCAAGACACGCATGTATCTATGCTATTAAGGATAACAAGACGGGGCTATTCCTACATGAATATATCTCGTCTACATCATGTCATCATTCTTAATGCATTACTCCGTCTCTCCATGAACTTAATACACTAGATGCATGCGGGATAGCGGTCGATGTGTGGAGTAATAGTAGTAGATGCAGGCAGGAGTCGGTCTACTAATCTTGGACGTGATGCCTATATAATGATCATTGCCTGGATATCATCATAATTATTTGATGTTCTATCAATTGCCCAATAGTAATTTGTTTACCCATCGTATGCTATTTTCTTGAGAGAAGCCACTAGTGAAATCTACGGCCCCCGGGTATATTCTTTATTATATTTGCTTTCTGATCTATTTTTATTCGCTTTTATTTTCAGATCTATTATTCCAAAAACCCAAAAATACCTTGCTACACCTTTTTGCTATTTATTTGATTTCATGTTTTATCGAGATCTATTTATCCAATCTATCACAAATTTATCTATCTTTTTACCCGTAGAGGGATTGACAACCCCTCGTAATCGTCGGGTTGCAAGTATTTGTTATTTGTGTGCAGGTACTGTTTACATAGTGTTGCTTGGTTCTCCTACTAGATTGATACCTTGGTTTCATAACTGAGGGAAATACCTACCGTAGCTGTGTTGCATCATCCCTTCCTCTTTGGGGAAATACCGACGTAGTTCAAGCGACATCAAAAGGAATTTCTGACGCTGTTGCCGGGGAGACATCATCAACATCTATCAGGTTCCTAATCACAAATCTCATCTCGTTGCAATTTACATTATTTGCCATTTGCCTCTCATTTTCATCTCCCCCACTTCACAAAAATTTGCCGTTTTATTTGCCCTCTTTTTCGTTCACTGTTTTCTCGTCAGATCTATCTTTTTGTGTGTGATCTTGTTTGCCACTTTGTCGTTATGGCTAGTTCTTCCTCTATTGCATGTACCACCGAGAACGAGGTTCTTGACTTTAAACAAAGGGGAGGGGAGAATCTAAAAGATGCTTGGTATAGGATTTGCAATGCTCATAATAGATCTTTTCGCAAGCAATCTACCGTTGTTCTTCTTCATAGTTTTTGTGTGGGCATTACCACCTGGTATAGATTCGTCCTTGATACGATTACCGGTGGGAATTTCTTGATGTGTCCTTCTTTGGATGCTTTTAATGCCATGGGAGATCGAGTAGGTGCACCACCTATCATTATTAATGAAACAATCTTAACTCTTGAGCATGTTATGCAAAGATTGGATGCTATTGAAAAGAAGATGGTCACCTTAGAGCAAATCAAAAACTTAGATACAAGGATGCAAAATCTTGCTAATAAATTTGGGTCAAAAGCGGGCGATGTTTTCAAATTACTAAGGAAAAGGAAACTATAATTAACGAAAGAATTGGAGAGAGTCCTTCCCGGATTGATAAGTTGGAAGAAATTTTTAGTAATTTGAGCTCGGCTTTTGCTTCTGTTAAAACTAGTGGAAAAACTCCCGTAAATATTGGCAATATTGCTAAAGTCACTAGGAACAAGGGTGCAACTTCTAATAACAACAAAGAGGATCTTAAGATGATTAGTATTCACCCCAACTTTGTTGAAGTTATAAGAAACCCTACTTGCAAGAATGAATTTTTCAATCTCATTCCTTGGAGTATTGTTATTAAAAATCTATATGCTAAATCTTTGAAGAATATTGGTTGTGTGATTGAGGAATTGAAAACTAAAGATGACAATACTTGAATCTATGCATTATGCCTAGCTAGGGGCATAAAACGATAGCGCTTGTTGGGAGGCAACCTAATGAATAAAATTTATTTTTTCCTTTTTATTTATGTTCTTGAATGTTTGCATAATTATGACTCTGTTATGATTGTGTTTTTTATTTTTTAATTAGTGTTTGTGCCAAGTAAAGCCTTTGGGATAGCTTTGGTAATACTTGATTTGATCCTGTTGAAAAACAGAAACTTTTGTGTCCAGTAAAATAATTGTCTAACTTCATAGAAGCAAAGAAAAATTATGAATGTTTTACACAAGATTGATATACAAATTGCCTCTATTTTCCTAAGTTTTCAGATTTTTGGGGTTACAGAAGTATGAGGACAATTCGCATCTTTACAGACTGTTCTGTTTTTGACAGATTCCGTTTTCTTTGCATTGTGTGCTTATTTTGATGATTCTATGGATTGTATCAGGGGGTATAATCCATGGCAAAGTTAGAATACAGTATATATAATGCAATAACAAAATTTGAATGGGTTTTCTATAGTACTTAAAGTAAAGATTGGTTTTCTTATACTAACGGATCTCACGAAGGTTTTGTTAAGTTTTGTGTGATTGAAGTTTTCAAGTTTTGGGTGAGATCACGATGGATGAAAGAATAAGGAGTAAGAAAAGCCTAAGCTTGGGGATGACCCATGGCACCCCAAGTTAATATTCAAGGATAACCAAGCAACTAAGCTTGGGGATGCCCCAGAAGGCATCCCCTCTTTCTTCTAACGACTATCGGTATTTTACTTGGAGCTATATTTTTATTCATCACTTATCATGAGTTTTGCTTAGAGCGTCTTGTATTATATGAGTCTTTGCTTGTTTTGATTTTTAGTTTGTCACTAGTATCCTTGCTGGACACACCTATTTGAGAGAGCCAAATTATGCTATGATTTGTTAGAATTGCTCTTTATGCTTCACTTAAAGCTTTTGAGCTATGGAATTGCTCTAGTGCTTCACTTATATCTTTTTGAGCACGGTGTGCTTTAATATTTTTGAAGAAATGCTCTCATGCTCCACTTAGATTTGTTCGAGAGTTAGTAAATTATTGAAGAAATTCTCTCATGCTTCACTTATATTATTTCGAGAGACGGAAAATTTTATGCTCATGTTCTTCACTTAGATTTGTTTGAGCTTGTCAAAAGCAAATGCAACATATGAAATTAGTCCCGAAGTGATAGATATCAAAGAGGGATATAATAAGAACTTTCATGAAGATCATTGGACAAAATAAACTTGATTCTTTGTAATAGTTTTGAGATATGATGATAGTGATATGTGAGTCATGTTGGTGAGTAATTATGCTTTAGTAAGAATATTGGTGTTAAGGTTTGTGATTCCCTATGTAAGCACGAAAGTCAATAGTTATGAAATGAAATTACATCCTACTTGTGGTGCATTATTTGGTGTTAGTTATGCTGAATGCTCGCTTATGTGATTTTTTGTTTCTTGGTTGGTTGCTTCTCAATCTTTTTGCTAGCCTCAATTTGTACTAAGTAGAAATACTACTTGTGCATCCAAAATCCTTAAACCCAGTTTTTCCATTTGAGTCCACCATACCTACCTACAGGCGGTATTCCCGTGCCGTTCTAAGCAAATTTGTATGTGCCATCTCTAATTTTCAAAATAAATTTCCTTTTTGTGTGCTCGTACCGCTGATGAAGCGGTAGGGGGTGGCCAATATTTTCCATGCTAGATGTGTTATTCTCAAGATGAGTGTTTATTCACTTGTCATTGCACGAGAGTGCGGCGGTAATAGGGATGCCCAGTCCCAAAATGAAAAAGAAATTTACTTTATGTTGTCAAATAATAAATTCCTTGGAAAGTGTTGGTATGGAGGGCACCCGTGGATACGGCTAGCCATGGAAAGTGAAAGAATGGTGGAAAAAGGAATAAACTTTATTTTTTGTTTGGGAACCGCCTATGATATATCTAGCATGGCAAGTGTTGGGAATTACTCGGTCGTTTTCGTTGACGGGAAAAGTATACCTCTCAAAAAAAATTATCTCTCAATTTAAGCTTTGAGCTCTGGCACCTCTACAAATCCCTACTTCCCTCTGCGAAGGGCCTATCTATTTACTTTATGCAATTTTTTTATTTGAGTCTCCATCTTCTCTTATAAAGCACCAACTAAGGGGCACTATGATCGTACTTGAGCATTGGGTATAGCTAATATGCGAGTGTGTTTCATGAATGGATCAATGATTGAGCATGATGGGCTAGGGATAACTTTCTTTAGTGTTGATATTTTGAAAGACATGGTTGCTTGTTGATATGCTTGAGTATTAAAATCTTCATGTCAAAACTAGACTATTGCGTTGAACCATACAAAAGTCCAAATGTCCATGCTACAAAGAAAAGAATATGTGATGAACATATTAGGCAGCATTCCACATCAAATATTCTGTTTTTATCATTTACCTACTCGAGGACGAGTAGGAATTAAGCTTGGGGATGCTGATACATCTCCAACGTATCTATAATTTTTGCTTGTTCCGTGCTGTTATATTATCATTCTTGGATGTTTTACAATCATTTTATATCAAATTTATATCATTTTTTGGGACTAACCTATTGACATAGTGCCCAGTGCCAGTTGCTATTTTTTGCTTGTTTTTTATTTCGCAGAAAATCAATACCAAACGGAGCCCAAATGCAGCGAAACCTTTTGGAGAATTTTTCTGGACCAGAAGACACAAGATGGGCCAAAGAAGTACCAGAGGGGTGCCCCGAGGGGGGCACAACCCACCTGGGCGCGCCTGGGGGCCCAGCCGCGCCCTGGTGGGTTGTGCCCACCTCGGTGGCCTCCCACACCGCCTCTTTGCCCTATAAATACCAAAATATTCCAAAAACCCTAGGGGAGTCGACGAAACACAATTCCAGTCGTCGCAAGTTCTAGAACAATGAGATCCAATCTAGACACCATCACGGAGGGGTTCATCATCCTCATTGGTGCCTCTCCGATGATGCGTGAGTAGTTCATTGTAGACCTATGGGTCCGTAGGCAGTAGCTAGATGGCTTCTTCTCTCTTTTTGATTCTCAATACAATGGTCTCGTGGAGATCTATTTGATGTAACTCTTTTTGCGGTGTGTTTGTTGGGATCCGATGAACTTTGAGTTTATGATCAGATCTATATCCATGAAAGTTATTTGAGTTCTTTGATCTCTTTTATGCATGATTACTTATAGCTTCGTATTTCTTCTTCGAATATTTGGTTTAGTTAGGCCAACTAGATCGATTTTTCATGCCATGGGAAGAGGTGTTTGTGATGGGTTCGATCGTGCGGTGTTCTTTCCCAGTGACAGAATGGGCAGCAAGACACACATGTATTGTTGCTATTAAGGATAACAAGATGGGGGCTATTCCTACATGAATAGATCTCGTCTACATCATGTCATCGTTCTTATTGCATTACTCCGTTTCTCCATGAACTTAATACACTAGATGCATGCTGGATAGCGGTCGATGCGTGGAGTAATAGTAGTAGATGCAGGCAGGAGTCGGTCTACTAATCTTGGACGTGATGCCTATATAATGATCATTGCCTTGATATCATCATAATTATTTGATGTTCTATCAATTTCCCAACAGTAATTTGTTTACCCACCATATGCTATTTTCTTGAGAGAAGCCACTAGTGAAATCTACGGCCCCCGGGTCTATTCTTTATCATATTTGCTTTCCGACCTATTTTTATTCGCTTTTATTTTCAGATCTATTATTCCAAAAACCCAAAAATACCTTTCTGCACCTTTTTGCTATTTATTTTATTTCGTGTTTTATCGAGATCTATTTATCCAATCTATGACAAATTTATCTATCTTTTTACCCGTAGAGGGATTGACAACCCCTCCTAATCATCGAGTTGCAAGTATTTGTTATTTGTGTGCAGGTACCATTTACATAGTGTTGCTTGGTTCTCCTACTGGATTGATACCTTGGTTTCATAACTGAGGGAAATACCTACCATAGCTGTGCTGCATCATCCCTTCCTCTTTGGGGAAATACCGACGTAGTTCAAGCGACATCAACCTGCAGCAGTTGTACGATCTCATCCACCACCTCTCGCTCTGGGTTAACGAAGACAAGCGCATCATCCACATACAAGCTTATGTGGAGCCGACCTGCACTAGCCGGCATGGGTTGTAGGGATCCCGCTCGTGATGCTGCCTCGATTATCCGATGCAATGGATCAATCGTCAGAATGAACAACATCGGTGACAACGGATCACGCTGCCGAAGCACCCTCCAGTGTTGGATGATCGCGCCCTCAACGCCGTTCAACCGATAGGAAGATGTCGCCAAGGAAAGAAGAAGAGCAATCCAATCCCTCCAACACGCCGGAAATCCTAACTTTTGCATTAGTTCGATGAGATATTCCCATGATACGCTGTCGAAAGCCTTGGGTATGTCCAATTTCAACAGAAGCGATGACTTGTTCTTCGTGTGAAGTAGGTTGAGTGTGTTCTGAACATGCAGGTAGGTATTGTGGATCCCCTTGCGCTTCTGGAAAGCACGCTATGCCGGCAAGATTAGTTAATCAATAACACCCGCCAGCCTCACGGAGAGCACCTTCACGATCAATTTTGCAACAGAATGGATGAGGCTAATTGGCCGAAAGTCTCCCATCTGCATATCCTTGCTTTTCTTTGGCAAAAGAGTGATCATGGCCTTGTTGATTGATTTGAAATCCCCCCGGTGAACTTGTTAAAGACAACCATGATGTCGTCTTTGATCATATTCCAGCACGTCTGGAAGAAGGTGCCCGTGAAACCGTCTGGCCCCTGGCTTTCTCAGCGAGCGACGCGCACACCGCCGCCCACACCTTGGCTTCAGAGAAGGGATTATCGAGGCCAATGTTCCCTAGCACCGGCATGTTAATTTCATCCCAGTTGATCATGCATGCGCGGCTCTCCCTCTGTCATAACAATTCATGCACCAACGTCGCCTTGTCCTCTTGGGCCGTTGCATGCGTTCCCTCACTTTGCAGGTATTGAATGAAATTCTTTTTTGCCTTTAGTAGATTTTTGCTTGGAAGAACGCCGTCTTCGCGTCCTCTGCCTTCAGCCATGTTACTCGTGATGCTTGCCTCTTTCGTGCGTGTTCCGGCGCCGCCAGCCCAACGATTTTCAGCTTGACCATCTTTGTAAGATGGAATTCAGACTGAGTTAACACCCTTTATTCCTGGGCTACGTCTTAGCTGCAGTATAACTTCAGATACCAGGTGAAACTGCAGCTTTGCATCACTGAAGAGAGACTTCCCCCAGATCTTTAGGCCAACTGCCTTCCTCTGAAGCTTGATTTTTATCCTTGTGAATGGACAGTCATGATTCACTGGCCTCTCCCATGCCCATGCCACTGTCTGCTGAAACCGCGGGAAGCGCGGCCAGAATTTTTCACACCAGAAACAAGCCTTTTTGCATGGGGCGATAGAGTTGGCCAGAAACAACATGCAGTGTTCCGAGCATGTTGTCGATGCCGCCATCGGCGTGTCGGAGGGGAAGAGGGCCTCCGAATATACATTGCAGAAAAAATTGTCAATGCTAAGCAAAGTGGGGTATTGGTGCTCATTGCTCCATGTGAACCTTCTATCTTTGCACTTCATCTCACTCAGACCCGCCTGATCAATCGCCAGTCTGAATTTGCCCATAATTCTCCTTTTTATGTTTGCATTGCTCTTGTCCCAAGCTTCATAGATGATGTTGAAATCCCCGTTTATTAGCCATGGTTGCCGAGGAGGTGGAGCAGTCGTGGCTAGTTCCTGAAGGAAGTCATCCTTTCTCGCCTCGTCAGCAGGCCCATACACTGTTTTTAGCCAGAAAGAGGTGCTTGAGTGCAACATGGTGACCCTGGCAGTGATGGAAAAACGACTGATCATGTGGGTGGATAGACTGGCCACCGTGGAGTCCCAGAAAATGGTAGCCCCTCCGCGCGTCTGGACAGCGCACCCTTCCAACAGGCGCCCTCCTACATCCCTAACTAAGGCAAGGGACCAGACGTCTATCTTTGTCTCCTGATGAACAGAATTGCAAGTTTGTGCACACTAGCGGCTTTGCTAAAGGTGGCTCTCCTCACGGGTGAATTTAGGCCCCGCACATTCCAGCTCATAATATCACAATTGGCGTCATTCATGAGGAAACAAACGATTTCTCTGAAGCCAGTTTTACGAATGTAGATGGTGAAGAACACAATACACTTGTCATGCCTAACCGTGCACACCGGTAACTACCAGTGGCACTCAAAACATATTGGCGACGGACTAACCAGCTAGCCCTAACACAATACATGATGAAGGAACCTAACTCAATCTGGCAGAAGGCCATACGGCACCAGAGACTAAACCTATCACTAATGAGCACTAACATGATCAGGCATGTCCTCCATCCACGCCGTCAGGACTGGCGAGGCCGGCCATGCCGCAGAGGGCCTCCACATTTCAGTCGAGTGAGCTTGGCAATGGCAAGGATGTCCTCCTCCGAGATCGGTTCATCGAAGCGATGAACCAGTGCCCCCGCTACCTTCATGGTCATCCTCTCCTTTGTGACCAGGCCACCTAGCTCTTGCACCAGCCTGAGCAAGGCGCGCTGCGCTACCGGCACCGTGGAGTTGTTGGCGTCCTGCCGTGCGCTCTGGCACACCAACACTGAGACCACCCACATCTTTCGTGGTGCAGCGGGGTGGTGGGGGCGGGGGGCAGGGTCGGGGATGTTGCGGAGGAGAGGAGGCTGTGTCGCAGAAGAGTCGACGCGACATTGGTGGCGCCCCTTCCAACTGCAGCTCCAGCCCTTGCTTCATGACGGCACCGTTCTGCACCGCATTGCACACGATGGGCGCAGGGCCATGACAGGCCACACTGACCAGGTCCGGCTGCATGCGCCCGGGCGGGGCCCCATCTACCTATGAAGGAGCTTGTGGGTTGACGTGGCTTGAATCTGTGTTGGTATTTCCCCAAAGAGGAAGGGATGATGCAACACAGCTACGGTAAGTATTTCCCTCAGTTATGAAACCAAGGTTATCAATCCAGTAGGAGAACCAAGAAACACTATGTAAAAGGTACCTGCACGCAAAGAACAAATACTTGCAACCCAATGCGTAAGAGGGGTTGTCAATCCCTTTACGGTAAAAAGATAGATTAAATTGTATGAGATTGGGTAAATAGATCTAGCGATAACACAAAATAAAATAAGTAAAGTAAAAGTGCAGCAAGGTATTTTTGGGTTTTTGGAATAATAGATCTGAAAACAATATGATAAAAGATAGACCCGGGGGCCGTAGATTTCACTAGTGGCTTCTCTCGAGAAAATAGCATACGGTGGGTAAACAAATTACTGTTGGGCAATTGATAGAAGATCAAATAATTATGATGATATCCAAGGCAATGATCATGTATATAGGCATCATGTCCAAGATTAGTAGACCGACTCTTGCCTGCATCTACTACTATTACTTCACACATCGACCGCTCTCCAGCATGCATCTAGTGTATTAAGTTCATGGAGAAACAAAGTAATGCAATAAGAACAATGACATGATGTAGACAAGATCTATTCATGTAGGAATAGACCCCATCTTTTTATCCTTAATAGCAATGGTACATGTGTGCTTCGCTACCCCTTCTGTCACTGGGTGAGGACACCGCAAGATCGAATCCATCAGAAAGCTCCTCTTCCCATTGCAAGAAAAATCAATCTACTTGGCCAAACCAAACCAAAGTTTCTGAGAAGAAATACGAGGCTATAACAATCATGCATATAAGAGATCAAAGAAAACTCAAATAATATTCATAGATAGATCTAATCATAAACTCGCACTTCATCGGATTCCAACAAACACTACAAAGAAAAGACACATCCGTGACATTTTGGGCCGAATGAAATTTTTTTCTGTCATGCTTATGACACTTCTATGACGATAATTTTGACAAAAGCACGTATCATAGATGTGATGGGCTCCTACTTCTATGACAAAAAATCAGGACAGAAAATGGGCTTTTCATCCTGGGCGGGCCGAGGACGCACCTGCATGACATTATTTGGGCCGTCCATGACGAAAAAATCGTGGTAGAAGCGAGGGCGAGGAAAATTTCGGGGAGTTCCCGGTTACGGTGGGTGGTCGAGGCCAAGCGATGCACGGAGGTTTGCGCATTTCTCTTGTACACGTACGCGTGTGTGTGCGAGTGATACGTCTCCATCGTATCTATAATTTTTGATTGTTCCATGCCAATATTATACAACTTTTACATACTTTTGGCAAATTTTTACACTATTTTTGGGACTAACATATTGATCCAGTGCCCAGTGCCAGTTCCTGTTTGTTGGATGTTTTTGGTTTCGCAGAAAATTGATATCAAGCGGAGTCCAAACGCGATAAAATTTACGGAGATTTTTTTGGAATATATGTGATTTTTGGGAAAAAGAATCAACGCGAGATGATGCCCGAGGGGGCCACAAGGCAGGGGGCACGCCCCAGGGGGTAGGGCGTGCCCTGGACCCTTGTGGCCACCCCGTAAGGCGGTTGGTTCCCTTCTTCAGCCGCAAGAAAGCTAATATCCGGGTAAAAATCATTTTAAAATTTCAGCCCAATCGGAGTTACGGATCTCCGGGAATTTAAGAAATGGTGAAAGGCCAGAAACAGGGAGCGCAGAAATAGAAGGAAACAGAGAGAGAGATCCAATCTCGGAGGGGAGCCCCTCCGCCGCCATGGAGACCATGGACCAGAGGGGAAACCCTTCTCCCATCTAGGGGGAAGGTCAAGGAAGAAGAAGAACGAGGGGGGCTCTCTCCCCCTCTCTCCCGGTGGCGCCGGAACGCCGCCGGGGCCATCATTGTGACGGCGATATACACCAACAACTTCGCCACCGTCATCACCAACTCTCTCCCCCTCTATGCAGTGGTGTAACACCCCTTCTCCCCACTGTAATCTCTACTTAAACATGGTGCTCAATGCTATATATTATTTCCCAATGATGTATGGCTATCCTATGATGTTTGAGTAGATCCGTTTTGTCCTATGGGTTGATTGATGATCGTGATTGGTTTGAGTTGCATGTTTTATTATTGGTGCAGTCCTATGGTGCTCTCCGTGTCGCGCAAGTGTGAGGGATCCCCGCTGTAGGGTTTGCAATATGTTCATGATTCGCTTAGGGTGGGTGGCGTGAGTGACAGAAGCACAGACCCGAGTAAGTAGGTTGTTTGCATATGGGAGTAAAGATGACTTGATACCTTATAATGCTATGGTTGGGTTTTACCTTAATGATCTTTAGTAGTTGCGGATGCTTGCTAGAGTTCCAATCATAAGTGCATATGATCCAAGAAGAGAAAGTATGTTAGCTTATGCCTCTACCTCATATAAAATTGCAATAATGATTACCGGTCTAGTTATCGATTGCCTAGGGACAAATAACTTTCTCGTGACAAAAAGCTCTCTACTAAAACTAACTTAGTTGTTTCTTTATCTAGACAGCCCCTAGTTTTTATTTACGTGCTCTTTATTATCTTGCAAACCTATCCTATCACACCTACATAGTACTTCTAGTTTCATACTTGTTCTAGGTAAAGCAAATGTTAAGCGTGCGTAGAGTTGTATCGGTTGTCGATAGAACTTGAGGGAATATTTGTTCTACCTTTAGCTTCTCGTTGGGTTCGACACTCTTATTTATCGTGAAAGGCTACAACTGATCCCCTATACTTGTGGGTTATCAAGACCTTTTTCTGGCGCCGTTGCCGGGGAGCAATAGCGTGGGGTGAATATTCTCGTGTGTGCTTGTTTGCTTTATCACTAAGTAGATTTTATTTTCTGTTCTAAGTTGTTCTCTATCTTTAGTTTTGGATATGGAACACGAAATACCAAAAAAATTAGGTGTACTTGCTACTCATGGAGATGGGGAACCTCCTAAAACCCTCGATGCTCATTATGTGAAAGATATTATGCACTACTTTAATAATCCTGAGAAAACCCAATTCAATTATATAATGGGAGACACGTTGGATCAACGTGAATACTTCAGGGATTATCGCTTGACTCAAAAAGGGAAACTGTTATGGGATCAAATTCATATGTTGCATTGGTATGCTCGGGAACTATGCTTGAGATATGATTATACTTGTTGCTCTAGGATGAAGGCTCCACACCTTCCCTTTTCATGTAAATTTAATGATAATAAAACCTTGGCTTCTTATGCTAATGGTATATATGATTACTATGATGTGGAACGAATAGAAGAATTCGTTGCTTTTGAGGGTGCATATGAAATTGAATCTTTGTTTGAAAAGTGTGAAAATCTTGATGATGCTGTTTATAGACCTGAAAATTTTGCTATACTTAAATATTGCTATGATAATTATGAATACAATGCCGATATTGATGCATTTATTGAGAAAGTCTCCGCTGTCTGAGAAGAGACTAATATTTTGTAGGAAACTATGGAAGAAGAAATTGATGACACTGTGAGCTCATTAGATGAAAAAGATGATGAGGAGAGTGAAGAACAAAAGGAGGAAGAGCGGATTAGCTACCCATGCCCACCTTCTAATGAGAGTAACTCTTCAACTCATACATTGTTTAAATCCCTTCGTGCTTACCGAAGGATGATTGCTATGATCCCTTTGATTCGTTTGAAATATCCCTTTTTGATGAACTTGATGCTTGCTATGCTTGTGGCCATGATGCCAATATGAATTATGCTTATGGAGATGAACTTGCTATAGTTTGTTATGTTAAGAATGAAATTGTTGCTATTGCACCTACGCATGATAGTCCTATTATCTTTTTGAATTCTCCCAACTGCACTTTATCGGAGAAGTTTGCGCTTATTAAGGACTATATTGATGGGTTGCGTTCTACTATTGCACATGATGATTTTGATAAATATAATATGCATGTGCTTGCTGCTCCTACTTGCAATTATTATGAGAGAGGAACTACATCTCCGCCTCTCCATGTTTTCAATATGATAAAATTGCAAGAAACTGTTTATACTATGCATTGGCCTTTACTTTGTGTGCATGAATTGTTCTTTTATGACATGCCAATGCATAGGAAGAGAGTTAGACTTCGTTGTTGCATGATATATGTTGCTTTGTGCTCACTACTAAAATACAAATCATTGTTAATTAAAATTGGCTTTGATATACCTTGGGATCCGGGTGGATCCATTACTTGAGCACTATATGCCTAGCTTAATGGCTTTAAAGAAAGCGCTGCCAGGGAGACAACCCGGAAGTTTTAGAGAGTCATTTATTTCTGGTGAGTGCTTTTATAATGTTTAAAAACAAAAAAATAAATAGGGGAACCTAAAACTTTTTCAAAAAGAAAAGTGAAAGTAAGAAGGACGAGCACCGTTGAAGTGGGGGAGCTCCTTGAACTTTCTTCATGCCCATGGAAACTTTGCAAATCTTGAACTATAGAAAATTTTCAACAAAAATAATTATCCCCTTGTATAAATCCATTGTATTATAAAAATAATGTGCCTAGATTTGCCTTTAGGATGATTAGATTGCTTGTTTGGTATGTGTGGTGCAAAAACACAAACTTTGGCTGTAGTGCATGATTTTACATTTTTTACTGGAAAGTCAAACGCTTATGAAACTTTTTGCGCAGTACTTCTATACAAATTTTTTATTTTTTCCTAATTGTTCAGAATTTTTGGAGTTACACAAGTATGGTAGATGTTCAGATTTCTATAGACTATCCTGTTTTTGACAGATTCTGTTTTTGATGCATTGTTTTGCTCGTTTTGATGAAACTATCGATTTTATCGGTGGTATAAGCCATGGAAAAGTTATAATACAGTAGATACAATGAAAAAATAAAATATGAATGAGCTTTCAACAGTACTTAAAGTGGTGATTTGTTTTATTATACTAACGGATCTCACGAGGTTTTTTGTTAAGTTTTGTGTGACTGAAGTTTTCAAGTTTTGGGTGAGATCACGATGGATGAAGGAATAAGGAGTGGCAAGAGCCTAAACTTGGGGATGCCTGAGGCACCCCAAGGTAATATTCAAGGACTCCCAAGCAACTAAGCTTGGGGATGCCCCGGGAGGCATCCCCTCTTTCTTCTAACGATCATTGGTAATTTTACTTGGAGCTATATTTTTATTCGTCACATGATATGCGTAAATCTTGGAGCGTCGTGTGCCTTTTATTTTTATTTTAATAAATGCACCATGCTGGTATGAGATAGTCCTTGGTTGATTTATAGAATGCTCTTTGCACTTCACTTATATCTTTTGAGTATGAATTTATAGAATGCTTCATGTGCTTCACTTATATCATTTGAAGTTTGGATTGCCTGTTTCCCTACACATAGAAAACCACCATTTATAGAATGCTCTTTTGCTTCACTTATATTTGTCAAAGCATGGGCATATCTTTTGTAGAAAGAATTAAACTCTCTTGCTTCACTTATATCTATTTAGAGAGTTGACAGGAATTGGTCATTCACATGGTTAGTCATAAAATCCTACATAAAACTTATAGATCACTGAATATGATATGTTTGATTCCTTGCAATAGTTTTGCAATATAAAGATGGTGATATTAGAGTCATGCTAGTGGGTAATTGTGGATTGTAGAAATGCTTGTGTTGAAGTTTGTGATTCCCGTAGCATGCACGTATGGTGAACCGTTATATAACGAAGTTGGAGCATGAGGTATTTGTTGATTGTCTTCCTTATGAGTGGCGGTCGGGGACGAGCGATGGTCTTTTCCTACAATCTATCCCCCTAGGAGCATGCGCGTAGTACTTTGTTTCAATGACTAATAGTTTTTTGCAATAAGTATGTGAGTTCTTTATGACTAATGTTGAGTCCATGACGCACTCTCACCCTTCCATGATTGCTAGCCTCTTCAGTACCGTGCATTGCCCTTTCTCACCTCGAGAGTCGGTGCAAACTTCGCCGGTGCATCCAAACTCCGTGATATGATACGCTCTGTCACACATAAGCCTCCTTATATCTTCCTCAAAATAGCCACCATACCTACCTATCATGGCATTTCCATAGCCATTCCGAGATATATTGCTATGCAACTTCCATCATCATCATATACATGACTTGAGCATTCATTGTCATATTGCTTTGCATGATCGTAAGATACCTAGCATGATATTTTCATGGCTTGTCCGTTTTTTGATATCTTTTGCTATGCTAGATCATTGCACATCCTAGTACACTGCCAGAGGCATTCATATAGAGTCATACTTTGTTCTAGATATCGAGTTGTAATATTGAGTTGTAAGTAAATAAAAGTGTGATGATCATCATTATTAGAGCATTGCCCCATGTGAGGAAAAATAAAAGAGGCCAAAGAAGCCACTCAAAAAAAAAAGAAAAAAAAAGAGAGAAAAGAGAGAAGGGGCAATGTTACTATCCTTTTTCCACACTTGTGCTTCAAAGTAGCACCATGTTCTTCATATAGAGAGTCTCTTGAGTTATCACTTTCATATACTAGTGGGAATTTTTCATTATAGAACTTGGCTTGTATATTCCAACGATGGGCTTCCTCAAATTGCCCTAGGTCTTCATGAGCAAGCAAGTTGGATGCACACCCACTTAGTTTCATTTGTGAGCTTTCATACACTTATAGCTCTAGTGCATCTGTTGCATGGCAATCCCTACTCCTCGCATTGACATCAATTGATGGGCATCTCCATAGCCCGTTGATTAGCCCCGTCGATGTGAGACTTTCTTCCTTTTTGTCTTCTCCACACAACCCCCACCATCATATTCTATTCCACCTATAGTGCTATGTCCATGGCTCACGCTGATGTATTGTGTGAAAGTCGGAAAGGTTTGAGAACATCAAAAGTATGAAACAATTGCTTGGCTTGTCATCGGGGTTGTGCATGATTTGAATATTTTGTGTGGTGAAGATGGAGCATAGCCAGACTATATGATTTTGTAGGGATAACTTTCTTTGGCCATGTTATTTTGAGAAGACATGATTGCTTTATTAGTATGCTTGAAGTATTATTGTCTTAATGTCAAATGATAGACTATTGCTTTGAATCACTCGTGTCTTAATATTCATGCCATAATTAGATTATATGATCAAGATTATGCTAGGTAGCATTCCACATCAAAAATTATCTTTTTTATCATTTACCTACTCGAGGATGCTGATACGTCTCTGTTGTATCTATAATTTTTGATTGTTCCATGCCAATATTATACAACTTTTACATACTTTGGCAACTTTTTATACTATTTTTGGGACTAACATATTGATCCAGTGCCCAGTGCCAGTTCCTGTTTGTTACATGTTTTTTGTTTCGCAGAAAATCGATATCAAGCGGAGTCCAAACGCGATAAAAACTTATGGAGCTTTTTTTGGAATATATGTGATTTTTGGGAAAAAGAATCAACGCGAGACGGTGCCCGAGGGGGCCACAAGGCAAGGGGGCACGCCCCAGGATGTAGAGCGCACCCTGGACCCTTGTGGCCACCCTGTAAGGCAGTTGGTGCCCTTCTTCGGCCGCAAGAAAGCTAATATCCGTATAAAAATCGTGTTAAAATTTCAGCCCAATCGGAGTTACGGATCTCCGGGAATTTAAGAAACGGTGAAAGGCCAGAAACAGGGAGCGCAGAAACAGAAGGAAACAGAGAGAGAGATCCAATCTCGGAGGGGCTCCCGCCCCTCCGCCGCCATGGAGGCCATGGACCAGAGGGTAAACCCTTCTCCCATCTAGGGGGAAGGTCAAGGAATAATAAGGAGGGGGGCTCTCTCCCCCTCTCTCCCAGTGGCGCCGGAACGCCGCCGGGGCCATGATCGTGAAGGCGATCTACACCAACAAGTTCACCGCCGTCATCACCAACTCTCTCCCCCTCTATGCAGCAGTGTAACACCCCTTCTCCCCGCTATTATCTCTACTTAAACATGGTGCTCAATGCTATATATTATTTCCCAATGATGTATGGCTATCCTATGATGTTTGAGTAGATCCGTTTTGTCCTATGGGTTGATTGATGATCATGATTGGTTTGAGTTGCATGTTTTATTATTGGTGCTGTCCTATGGTGCTCTCTGTGTCACGCAAGCATGAGGGATCCCTGCTGTAGGGTTTGCAATATTTTCTTGATTCGCGTATGGTGGGTGGCGTGAGTGACAGAAGCACATACCCGAGTAAGTAGGTTGTTTGCGTATGGGAGTAAAGAGGACTTGATACCTTATAATGCTATGGTTGGGTTTTACTTTAATGATCTTTAGTAGTTGCGGATGCTTGCTAGAGTTCCAATCATAAGTGCATATGATCCAAGAAGAGAAAGTATGTTAGCTTATGCCTCTCCCTCATATAAAATTGCAATAATGATTACCGGTCTAGTTATCAATTGCCTAGGGACAAATAACTTTCTCGTGACAAAAAGCTCTCTACTAAAACTAACTTAGTTGTTTATTTATCTAGACAGCCCCTAGTTTTTATTTACGTGCTCTTTATTATCTTGCAAACCTATCCTATCACACCTACAAAGTACTTCTAGTTTCATACTTGTTCTAGGTAAAGCGAACATTAAGCGTGCGTAGAGTTGTATCGGTGGTCGGTAGAACTTGAAGGAATATTTGTTCTACCTTTAGCTCCTCGTTGGGTTCGACACTCTTATTTATTGAGGAAGGCTACAACTGATCCCCTATACTTATCAGTGAGGCATTGGGCTCTAACTGAACCCGAGCGAGGCCTTCGCTTACTGAACCCGAGCGATTGCACTAGCTACGTTACTGAATCCGAGCGATCGATCCCTGGCTGTTAACTGAACCCGAGAGATTCCTTCGCTACTGCTGATAACTGAAGCTGATCGAACCAGCTGCTACTGCCTCTTGATGAATAGTGACCATTGTTGGGGGTTGGATGAACAGTTCCTGGTGGGGGCTGGATGAATAGGACCCCATGGTAGTAGAGGCCGTTGCCACTTGATGAATAGGACTCCGATCGAGGAGGCCGCCACACCCGAGCCGGTTGGGGGTGGATGAACAGAACCCCATGGAGGGCTGGTTGAACAGTAGCCGGTGGAGGCCGGATGAATAGTAGCCAGTGGATCAACAGTACCAGGTGGAGGCTGAAGGAAGTCGTCGGTGGATGAACAGTAGCAGGTGGAGGCTGGAGGAAGTCGACGGTGGATGAATAGTAGCCCATGGAGGCTAGAGCCAGCCAGTAGACAGTGGATGAACAGTAGCTCGTGGAGTCCCGTTTTGCGGTATGCCACACCCCTCCCAATGAACAAGACCCCATCTCGACCGTAGGAGCTTTAACACAAGTCCGTTTCCTCCGTTTTGCGGTACGCCACACCCCTCCCGATCAACAGGACCCCGTTTCGACCGTACAGGAGCTCGAACACAAGTCCGTTTCCTCCGTTCTACGGTACGTCAGGCCTCATTTCGGCTGTTCCATCCAAGCCGGTTGGCTCCCGATGAACACGACGCATTCCATTGCCTCCCGATGAACACGACGCCGTTCCTCCATTCTGACCCAGTCGGTTGGCTGCCGATGTACAGGACGCGGTCGCTGTACGCGTTCGAGACCCCGCCCGTATGTATGTATGTAGCCGTATTTACTTTCTTGCAGCGTGGCTGTAGGTACATGTACACAATATAGACGGGACTGCCTGAACAGCTACCGCTCCTTACTGGGCCACGGTTCATCGTGGCAGAAAGACTGATGGACCAGTATGTACGTACACGTTTACGACCAAAATGACAACGCTACGTACGGTTCGACCAGGTGGGTCTCGGCCGCCAGGGAGGATAAGGACGCACTTCCTTGCGTGCGAAGATATTGATGGTGGGTCCGAGCTGACAGGGGGAGGATTCTTTTTTTTTTGCACGTAATAATGAGGCACTTCCTTGCGTGCGAAGATGTAGCTGGTGGGTCCATCTGTCAGCCTCACTGCATACAGTCCTCTTCCGATGGCTATCATTCATTGACCACGTTGACCATGCCGCGCGGATAGCACCCAGGCTATGGACGATGGTGAGGCAGGGAACAACGTGGACCATGGGAACACGTGGAGGGTAGTACGAGGATTGACTAGTTTGGCTGCGGTGTGAGGCTGCTGTCGCCACAGAATAACAGGGGATGTGGGTGAGTAGAGGGATGGCCTGGCCAGCGGTGGCAGTAGTAGGGGGCGGTGAGGCCTGCGCGGCAGCACAGCCGGCCACGGGAGGCAGGAGCACGCGGTGGTTTTGACGGCTGGAGCAAGAAAATCAGAGGTTGAAGAAGCAGGACGACCATTGGATGTTAACAATCCAATGGTCACTGGTGATAGAATCGTTTGTTGACTAAGTTGACAAAGACCTGCATACGCGTCAACTTAATAGGGCCACAAGTCAGCCTCCAAATCTGGTGGGCCCCAGCTGTGATGGGGACCAATCGTTATTTTTCACTTAATAAGGAGGCACTTCCTTCCATGCCAAGATATAGCTGGTGGGTCCCAGCTGTCATGGGGAGGATTCATTTTTTTGGCGTAATAAGGAGTACTTGCTTGCGTGTGGACATGGACAATGTGGGTCCCAACTGTCAGCCTCTCCATGTACATCCCTCTTCCGATGTTGTTGTTTGTTGACAATGTTGACCACGCTGTGCGGAGAACACCAACGCGATGGACGATGGCGAGACCCAGGAAGGGAATGACCCGATGGCGGCGAAGCCACATCAGTGGAGGGATGTGGGTGAGTAGAGGGATAGCTTGGCCAGCGGTGGGAGTAGTAGGGGGCGGTGAGGCCTGGCGGCAGCACAGCCGGCCACGGGAGGCGGGAGCAGGCGGTCCCGCCAGTGCTGGATTTGGCGGCTGGAGCAAGAAGATCAGAGATTGAAGAAGCACGAGGGCCGTTGGATTGACATCCAATGGTCACTTCTGATAGAATCGTTTGTTGACGTATATAATAAGTAAAAAAATCTTGCATATGCGTCAACTTAATAGGCCCACAAGTCAGCCCATTCCCTATTTTTATAATAATTTACAACTCATTTGCAACTTCTTATGCAATTTATTGCAGTCCGTTTTCTTTTTGTTGGCGAGGGCCAGGGTTAAAAATTTAAACAAAATTTCGCATATTTCGGTGGGGTCCAAACTATTTTTAATACCGAAATGTCGAGCCAGATTTAAAGTACTTTGAAGATATATTTTAATTAGGTTAAAGCCCAGTGAAATTGGAATCTGAAAATGTGAAAAAATTCTGAAATTTGAAAGTAATTGCCAATTTGTCGTGTGTTTTTTATATTTACAGCCCATTTCATTTTACTTTTAAGATTTGCAGCCGTCTTGAAAGAGTTGCAGCCCAACAGGGCGGAGAAAAATAAGTAGGCCTGGGTTGGGTATGCCTGGATTGGGTATTCTTTAGAAAAAATAAACTGGGCTAGATATTTTGTCGGTGCAACAAACCCTGGGTCTGTTGCCCAGACCGTGCACATGCCTAAAAGAGCAAGGTTACAACATCCAAGTCCAGACCAAGCAAGGAGTAAAACTCTTTGAGGAATCAAAGGGCAGATCAAGGGGACCAAGACAAGCTAAATGAGCAAGACACCACCAAGGAGAAACCTCCCTTGCCGGGCAGGCGAGCCTGGCGAGGACGAGGTGGCCCCGAAATCAAGCCTCAAGACCGTCCCGGCAAGCATGCTGGGCGCTACCAAGGCAAACTACCCCGCCAATGCTCCACCGCTCCACCTCACAGCGACACAAGTCATCAATCGATGCGGTGTCAAGCCCCCAAGTGACTAAGTGGCTGTTTTTTGGCACGTGGCAGCCACTTCCTATGGAAACCACCTCAAAATGACACCCGTCCAGAGACGTGTCAAGCAGAAAGGCGAAAAGGTGGCCGAGCAGCCTGGCAAGGCTTGCCGGGCATGCCATGATGTGACACTAAGTGGCACATTTAATGCGCTCTACTCTGACTGCAGAGTTAGGTATGATAGCACTGTTCGCTATCTAATCAGCACACAATGACTGATTTGCCACTATGGTGACCCCTTGATCTATAAAAGGAGGGCCATGGCAAACATAGAAAGGATTCGGACCCTTGTACACTTGTACGTGCGTAGTTGCCCTCGCCCCGAGGCAACCCTGTCGGGCAAGAGCGTTGCGTTTCCACCACAATCCACCATCAATCCACCAAAGCAGGAGTAGGGTTTTATGCCTCACGGCGGCCCGAACCTGGGTAAAACTGCCCGTGTGATCTCTGCCGTGTTGCGCTACGTTCTCCGCTCTTTGTGCAATGTGCCCATCCCCCCTGCCGAACCACAAGGGGCCGATGGCCCCATAGGTGGCCGTGGTTTCCCACGACAACTTTGGCGCGCCAGGTAGGGGGACGCGCTTGCGCGAACCCAAGAAGCGTACGCAGCGCGTCATCTTCATCATCTTCTTCATTGACGGCTCCATCGTCCATGGCGCCCAAGAAGAAGCCCGGTGCTGCAGCCCATCCGTCCACTTCGAAGGCCCCATCGCACGCGGCTGCCAATGCCGCGGGGGCTACAGGGACGCACGGAGACACGGACGCTGCGGGGGACGTGGCCGGCACAGGTGGCATAGTCACCACCTCCCCTGCGGCCGAAACAAGGGCGGAAGGCACCGGGGAAGGACAGCACCAACAATATCCTAGCGGCCACGCTCCATGAGGTATGGGTGGAGAAATCATTCCGTCTGCACCTCTCCGCCCAGCTGAAGGGCACAGCCGTAGCGGTGGCACTCGCTCTGGGGCGAATCGCAACTCTTCGGCCGCACTCGCCGCGGGCGCGGCCGCAGGGCATACGCCAATCCCGGAACGAGCTGCCCCAGCCGATGCGCCAAATGGAGCCGCTGGCCCTCAAGCGCCTCCATGTCATCACCACGCCACTCTGGCGACGGGCTCACGACGACGAGAACACGACGCAACTACTACCGGCACCATGAGGAGCCAGGCGACGCTACGGTCTATGTCGTCATACATGCCAAGCACCGCTTCGGAGGCTATGGCGTGGGCCCAGCTGCTGTTGAGATTTCCGTCGGCAGCCGATCAGATGGATGAGTGGAGAGCCACCATTCAAAGCCTGATTGGTTTCGCTGAGGCGGGAGGATCACAGTGAGCTGGCCCGCCACAGCCTCCCCAGGCGACAACAACGGCTCGTGCTGCTGGCCGTGCCGAAGGGGCCACCCCCACAGTGCAGTCCCCTCTGCGGCAGCTTGCGCAGGGGCCCCAGCCGGAGCCACGCGATCAAGAACCCGACGATGTCTCGATGGTTCGTCCAGCCCTTGAGCACATCGAGACCAGCGGCAGGCCCAGGAAGACAGGTGAGGGGAAGGCACGCGCGTCACCATCGAGCGGCCTCGCGACACCCACTGCCAGTCCGATAGGTGCAATGGCCCTGACGTCGACGAGCCTACACCCGGTGAGGGTGGGTACCTACCTTTCGAGGTTGGGTGCCCCGCCTTCACTCGTGAATTGCCGCAAGTCCGTTGGTCATCTTCCCGCACATTCAAGCCAGAGATACTAGAGAAGTACGATGGGAGATTGAACCTGGCAGAGTTCCTGAGCATCTACACCATCAGTGTTCAGGCTGCCGGGGGAAGAGACAAGAAGGTGTTCGCCAACTACTTCCCTTTGGCACTCAAGCCAAATGTGAGGTCTTGGCTAATGCACCTGCCAGAGAACTCCATCTCAACTTGGGCTGACCTGTGCCGTGAGTTTTTATGGCGCCTTTACGGGCGGCCATCAAGAACCAGGACGGCCCAGCGATCTGCAGCTCCTCCCACAGAAGGAAGGAGAAAGTCTGCGGAAGTACATGCAAAGGTTCAGTCAAGTGCACAGGAACATCCTAGATAACCATCCCGGCAGCTGTGATAGCCGCATTCCAGTCCAACATGTGCAACTGCAGGATACGTTCCAAAATGAACGTGCGGCTGCCCAAGACTGTGAATGAGTTATACACTCTGGTGGATAAGTGTGCTCGCATAGAGGAGGGAAGGCGACTTCCCGGTGAAGAGGATGGTGTCGGCATCGATTCAGACGATGACGACGACACCACCAACTAGAAGAAGAACAAGAAGCGCAATAAGAAGCGGAAGGAGAAAGTTGTGATGGCCGTCAAAGGATCAAGCACACCTAGTACCGGCAAGAAGGCCAATGCCGAGGCCCCCGGTAAGGAGGTTACCGCGTGCACTGACTGCCGGGCGGCCGTGGCTGCCGAGAAGGCTGGGAAGGGTGATGGGCCATACTGCAAGATCCATAGGACCAAGGGCCACGACCTTCAGGAATGTCATCAGGTTGAGCAGCTCGTCAAGAAGCAGAGGGCTGAGCATGAGAAGCGTGATAAGGAGAAAAACCAGGTTGGTGCTGGTGGGAAGGGCTGAGGCGGAGGAGCAAGCCGCCCTGGCAACGCTCCTCAGAATCAAGGGAAGACCGCTAGAGGCCGTAAGAAGGAGGATTGCAATGATGAGAGTGATGGAGGAGATGAAGAGGAAACCAGTGAGCAGGAGTTCCAGAAAGCCACTGACGCCCTGTGCATTGACGGGGGTGCATCTCGGCACACCTCTCACCGTCAACTTAAACAGTGGGCATGTGAAGTCAATGCCGTGGAGCCAGCGGCAGATTCTCGGAAGCCGCTCAAGTGGTCCTGCATGCCCATCATCTTTGACGAAGAGGATCACCCTAACCGCACCACCGCGGTAGGGTGCTTGCCGTTGTTGGCTCACCAACAATACGCAACCTCAAAGTCACAAAGATGTTGGTTGACGGCGGGGCCGGGTTGAATCTGATATCTTGAAAGGTCATCAGCAAACTTCAGATAGCAGATGAGGATCTCAAGATTACTGGCACATTCCAAGGAATCAACCCCGGCAGGAGTCGTTCTAAGGGAAAGATCACGCTGCCGGTGACGTTCGGAGGGGAGTTAAACTACCGGACTGAGAAGATCGTGTTTGACGTGGTTGACCTCCCCTTGCCGTACAACGGGATCCTTGGTCGCCCAGCTCTGGCCAAGTTCATGGCGGCATCCCACTATGCCTACAACACCTTGAAGATGCCAGGGCTGATAGGAGTCATTTCCATTCTGTCAGACCAGAAGGACGGAGTCATATGCGTGGACAAGATGTACCGGGAGGCGGTCGCTGCTGAGGCTGCAGAAACCACTGCTCCCGCCAAGGAAAGTAAGAAAATGAAGAGAGCTAGCAAGGATGCCAGCAAGGAATCCGGGAATCGTGCCTCTCCGGAGTGCGCTGCGCCTGTTGATGACTTGCCGGAGAGTTCCAATAGCAAGAGATCCAAAGCTGTTGCGCCTGCTGTGAAGAAGGTCCCGGCAGGGCTGGCTGGCGCTGATGGTACCTTCACTATCAGTGCCACCCTTGATGACAAATAGGAAAGCGTGCTCGTTGCCTTCCTGCGAGCGAATATCGATGTGTTTGCGTGGCAACCATCTGATATCCCCGGTGTTCCCAGGGAGGTAATCGAGCACCACCTTGCTGTCTGCTCGCATGCCCGGCCCGTCAAGCAGAAGGTCCAGAAGCAAGCTTTGGAGCGGCAATAGTTTATTGCCGAGGAGATCAAGAAGCTTGAAGCAGCTGGTTTTGTCAGGGGAGTGTTGCATCCCACATGGTTAGCAAATCCAGTGGTGGTGCGCAAGGCGAATGGGAAATGGAGGCTTTGCATAGACTTCACAGATCTAAACAAGGCATGCCCGAAGGACCCGTTCCCCTTGCCGCGCATCGACCAGATTGTGGATTCCACTTCCGGGTGTGACATGCTTTCCTTTCTGGATGCCTACTCCGGATACCACCAGATCTTCATGTCCAAGGAAGACAAAGAGAAGACCGCATTCATAACCCCATGTGGCACGTACTGCTTTATACGGATGCCCTTCGGGTTAAAGAGTGTCGGATCCACTTTTGCAAGAGCAGTACAGATTGGCTTTGAATCCCAGCTGCACAGAAACATTGAAGCTTACATCGATGATATTGTGGTCAAGACCAAGGACAGATCAACCCTCATCCAGGATTTGGAAGAAACCTTTGCTAATCTGCGCAGGATCAACTTGAAGCTGAACCCAGAGAAGTGTGTGTTTGGAGTTCCCTCCGGCAAGCTACTTGGCTTCTTTGTGTCTCATCGACGGATAGAGGCCAACCCCGACAAGATCAAGGCTATCAAGCAAATTCAAGCACCCAAGACAGTCAAGGATGTGAGGCGTTCGACTAGATGCATGGCTGCACTGAGCAGATTCATTTCCAAGTCTGCCGAGCGCGCCCTGCCGTTCTTCAAAATCTTGAAGAAGGCAGGACCCATGGAGTGGACCCCAGAGGCAGACGCTGTGCTGCCAGATTTGAAGACCTATCTTTCCTCTGTGCCCACCTTGGTCGCTCCCAAACCACAAGAGTCGTTGCTGCTATACTTAGCGGCAACCAATCAAGTGGTTAGTGCGGCACTGGTGGCGCAGTGGGAAGTGGATGATGCGGCAGCCACAACCACTGCCCCCTCTGAAGAGGAAAGCGAACCCGTCCTGGCAAGACCAGAGTCAGTCCAGAGCGAAGAAAGGCAAGGCAGTGGAAGCAGTTCAATGTTGGCGGCAAAGAAGAAAGTGGTGCAGCGCCCAGTGTACTTCGTCAGCTCCTTGTTACAGGGAGCTAGATCGAGGTACTCTGGCATGCAAAAGTTGATTTTTGGCCTCATCATGGCCTCAAGGAAACTGCGCCACTACTTCCAAGCCCACGAGATCACAGTTGTCACCCGCTTCCCCTTGCAACGCATACTCCGAAACCCCGAGGCCACCGGCAGGATTGTGGAATTGGCTTTGGAGTTGTCCAACTTTGGTTTGAAGTTTGAAAGCACGTCAACTATTTAGAGCAGAGCACTAGCAGAGTTCATCGCAGAGTGGACACCAACTCCTGATGAAGAAGTATTGGAGACGATCATCCCCGGCAAGGAAGCTCCCCAAGAATGGATTATGTATTTCGATGGTGCCTTCTCCCTACAAGGTGCAGGGGCTGGCGTGCTTCTTGTTGCCCCCACTGGGGAGCACCTTAAGTACGTTGTCCATATGCACTTTCCCCAAGAGGAGGCTACCAACAATACTGCAGAGTATGAAGGGCTCCTTGCCGGGCTCAGGATTGCGACAGCACTGGGAATCAAGAAGCTGATCATCCGCGGAGATTCACAACTTGTGGTGAGACAAGTCAACAAGGATTACCAAAGTCCATTGATGGAGGCATACGTCAAGGAAGTGAGAAAGTTGGAGGAGCACTTTGACGGATTGCAAACAGAGCACGTGCCCCGTGCGGAAAACAACATTGCTGATCATCTGTCAAAGTGCGCTGCGCAAAAACTCCCTGTGGAACCAGGGACTTTTGTTCTCCATCTGACTTAGCCCTCCATATCCCTGGCAACAATGGCCAGAAAGAGGAGGAAACTGGACTCCGGCAAGCCTCACCCGGCAGAGCCTCCCGAGGCTCCCGGCAGAGAGCTTGGCGGGAACAACTCCCCTTCGATCAGTGAGCTGCACCATCCCGCCAGACCACCGGTCCCTGCGGTCGAGAAGTGCGCTCCTGCGAATGAGGAGGTGCCGTTGGTCCTTGTTACCGAGCCCTGGCCCCAACCTGGGCACGGCACATAGTCCATTTCATCCAAACTGGAGAACTCCCCGAAGAGCAAGAAGAAGCTGAAAGAGTAGCCCGGAGGGCCAGTATGTATCAGTTCGTTGACAACACGCTGTATAGAAGGAGTCCCAACGGTGTGAAATTGAAGTGCATTTGCCGGGAGGAAGGAAAAGAACTGTTGGCAGAGGTACACAAGGGTATGTGCGGCTCACACATTGGATCAAGGGCTCTGGTTGGAAAAGCCTTCCAGCAAGGTTTCTATTGGTCAACAGCCCTCCAAGATGTAGTTGAGCTCATCACCAAATGTGAAGCCTGCTAGTTCCATTCCAAGAACATCCATCAGCCTACCCAAGCTCTTTAGACGATCCCTTTGTCATGGCCCTTCTCAGTCTGGGGCTCAATATCTTGGGCCCCTTCCCCTGTGCTACTAGGGGCTTTGAGTTCTTGTTCGTCGCTATCGACAAGTTCACAAAGTGGCCAGAGGTGGAGCTCGTGAGAAAGGTGACCGCGCAGTTAGCTATCAAGTTCTTGAAAGGATTGGTGTGCCGCTTTGGGGTGCCTGCCCGAATCATCACCGACTTGGCACCCAATTCACGAGCCATGCCTTCATGCAATATGTTCATGCCCTCAGAAGCAAGATCTCATTTGCCTGTGTCGACCATCCCAGAAGCAACGGACAAGCTGAGAGGGCGAACACTGAAGTGCTGCGAGGTCTCAAGACAAGAACCTTTGATAGACTGCAGAAGTGTGGTAGGCGATGGATCGACGAGCTGCCGGTGGTTCTTTGGTCCCTCAAAACGACACCAAATCGAGCTACCGAGCAAACTCCCTTCTCCCTAGTCTATGGGGCAGAAGCAGTTATCCCCATGGAACTCATATTCGGATCTCCTCGAGTGCTTGCCTACGATGAAGTAGCGCAGGAACGGCACCGGTGTGACGACGCTGTGCTACTTGAGGAGAACCGTCTCCGGGCCGCTAGGTGTGCTGCACGCTACCTTTAAGCCCTGCGTCGCTATCACAGCCGCAGGGTTCGTGCCCGGGGTTTTGAGGAAGGCGACCTTGTCCTTAGGCGTGTTCAGTCCGCCAAGGGTACAAACAAGTTGACGCCAAAGTGGGAAGGCCCTTACCGGGTAGTACGAGTCACCAGACCTGGCGCAATCCATCTGGAGACCGGAGATGGCATTCAGTTGCAAAACTCATGGAACATTGAGCATCTCCGTAAGTTCTACCCATAAGGCGCGGCTGTCGGGCCCTGCCCGGCAGCCGCCCTTTTGTACAGGCCTTGCCGATGTTGCATGTAACCCCTTGTACAAAGCCAGGCACAGACCCTGAGCAACAGAAATAAACGAAGCATTGGGGCCCCCCCAAAACTTGCATGCATGCATAAGCATATCATGAGCATAGCATGATCATGTAGATGAGGTTGCATGAGGCATTTTTTTCATCTGCATTAAGTTGTAGGGTTCTTGCCATGGATTCGGTTCCAAAAAGAAGAAATGAAGACGAGCCTACGCGACGATCCTCGGCAAGCCAAACATATAAGTTCTCTTCTTATCCTTGCGTGTTCTGTAAGTAGAAACTTATGCATATGAAAACCTCGTCATCTTCGGAACTTAGGTGCTACCATCCTTTGACTCGAACGTTGCTTCGGTCAGGATGGTCGCAGTGGCCTTTGGCGGAGAAGGCTTGGCGGGGGGCTGGTCCCTCTTTGCGAATTGTGCCCGGCAGGCTTAGCCCCACGACAATAATTCGAGGGTACCGGCAGGATAGCTTGCCGGGGATAACTTGTTTACTTGAATGTATAGAGGCATTTCCCCTCTGCATGGGTATGATGCATGCACAAGTGCCCGACAAAGCTTGTCTTTTTCATTAATATGCTAATGAACAAGTACAGATCTTACAGAACACCAACATGGGTAAAGAAGATTACATTATTTAGACTAAAGTTTGGCAAGTGCCTACATGTTTTAGATTGAAAAAAGATAAGTGCCCCGTAATCCCTTTCTTGTCCATATCCTCCTAGGCACTATGGTGGAAGAGGAAGAGGGCAAAAGGAGTGCCTGAGCAAGACGCCCCACTCGATCCCGTCAGGACCTGCCGGGCACAGCCTGACAAGATCGAGAGTGGTGAGGCTGCGAAGGAGAGGGGTGGAAGGAGCAGCTCGGCGGTGCCCTAGTCACCACCTCCAGGACCAGCCAGAAGCCCCAGCAAAAGCACCGGCAGGGAGAACTGCCAGAGCTTTGCTGGAGGAGGCGAAGGCACCAAGAGAGCGGCCCCCTCCCCGGTAACCAAGAGGCCGGTGATGATGGTGCCAGGGAGGGAGGGGAAGAATGGAAAGATGAGGCAGCAGGTCGGCAGTACGAGACGAAGGCGTCGGTGCCATCGTACTCCGACCTGACGCCCTGCCACCCGCCTTCTCCGTCTTCCCTCGTTCTTTCTTCATCACCACCACTCCAGGGGGCGCCAGCTCCTCGAGCCGCTGCCTCCCCGGGAGAAGCTGTGGGCGACGACGGCGTCCGAGCAGTGCGAGGAGCATCGCTCCCCATCTTGGAGGGCAGGAAGACGCCGCCATCTTCGACATTCGCCGCGACTTCACCAAAGGGGGCAGTGCTAGGATTACCAAGGGACCCGAGCACTGCACCCCAGACAGATGCCGGAAGCCCTGGGAGCTCCGGCGTCGGGGCAGGAAGCTGCAGCGGTACACGGCAAGGTCTAGTGCTCCCCGCCAGACGGCCGACCCGAGCAGAGGAGACAAGCATTCTACCATAGTGGAAAAGCTTGGTACCTCCTACGCTGCGAGTGGCTCGACCGCCACATCCCTTTCGGTCCCGGACCAGACTCACTCCCCGGGTGCCTACACAAGCTTTCGGCATCATCAACCCCAAGCCCGAGCCCGGGGCCTGGCCTCGGTCTCTCCCTCTCAGCATTACTGGGAAAAGAAAGGAAATGGCGAGAAGAGGTGCATGGATGAGTACTTCCGCTTCCCCTCGCCCCCTTTTATAGGTGATACGTCTCCATCGTATCTACTTTTCCAAAATCTTTTGCCCTTATTTATGTCCTACTCATGCTTGCACTTAATGTTGGTTAATCTTAACGCATGTTTATGACTGTTGTCGCTCTCTAGTTGGTCGCTCCTCAATCTTTTGCTAGCCTTCACTTGTACTAAGCGGGAATACTGCTTGTGCATCCACTTCCATAAACCCAAAGTTGTTCCATAAGAGTCCACCATACCTACCTATATGCGGTATTTACCTGCTGTTCCAAGTAAATTTGCATGTGCCAAACTCTAAACCTTCAAATGATAATCTGTTTTGTATGCCCGAACCGCTCATGTAGCGACTGGGGGCTGTCAGTATCTTCCATGCTAGGTGGGTTATTCTCACGATGAGTGTTGATTCACTTATCATTCACGAGAAAGTGGCTAGTATTCGGGATGCCCAGTCCCATGCTCAAATCAAATCAAAATAATTTCAAACAAAACTCCTCCAGGATTGTTGTTTGTATGGACGATACCCGTTGTTTCGGACCAGCCGTGGAGTGTGCTTGTTGGTTGAGGGGGAGTAAAAACTTTACCATTCTATTTGGGAACCGCCTATAATGTATGTAGCATGGAAGATACCGAGATCTCTTGGTTGTTATGTTGACAATGAAAGCATACCGCTCAAAATTATATTCGTCTCTGTTTTAAAAGCTCGAGCTCTGGCTCCTCTGCAAATCCCTGCTTCCCTCTGCGAAGGGCCTATCTATTTAGTTTTATGCCGAGTCATCATTCTCTTATAAAAAGCACCAATTAGAGAGCACTACTGTCATTTGTATGTGTTGTTGTTAATTGATATTGAGTATGACTGTGATTGGATCTCTTTCACCATGAATTACAATGTCTAGTCAGTCCTTGATCTTCAGGGGTGCTCTGCATTTATGTTTTGCGGTCTGAGAAAGGGCTAGCGAGATACCATTTTGTTATGTCGTATCACGATTGTTTTGAAAAAGTGTTGTCATCCGAGATTTATTATTATTGCTCGCTAGTTGATTATGCCATTGAAATGAGTAAATGTGAGATCTAAATGTTATTGTTATTATGGTTAGTTCATAATCTTTGCTGAAAACTTGAATGCTGGCTTTACATATTTGCAACAACAAGATCAAACAGAGTTTGTAAAAGTTTTTCTTTATCACTTTCAGTTTGTCAACTGAATTGCTTGAGGACAAGCAATGGGTTAAGCTTGGGGGAGTTGATACGTCTCCGTCGTATCTACTTTTCCAAACTCTTTTGCCCTTGTTTTGGACTCTAATTTGCATGATTTGAATGGAACTAACCCGGACTGACGCTGTTTTCAGCAGAATTGCCTTGGTGTTATTTTTGTGCAGAAATAAAAGTTCTCGGAATGACCTGAAACTTCACGGAGAATATTTTTGGAATCAATAAAAAATATTGGCGAAAGAATCAACCAGAGGGGACCCACCAGCTGTCCACAAGGGTGGAGGGGGCGCCCCCTGCCTTGTGGGTCCCCTGGACCTCCACCGACCTCAACTCCAACTCTATATATTCACGTTCGGGGAGAAAAAAAATCAGAGAGAAGGATTCATCGCGTTTTACGATACGGAGCTGCCGCCACCTCCTGTTCTTCATCGGGAGGGCATATCTGGAGTCCGTTCGGGGCTCCGGAGAGGGGAAATCGATGCCGTCGTCATCATCAACCATCCTCCATCACCAATTTCATGATGCTCACCGCCGTGCGTGAGTAATTCCATCGTAGGCTTGCTGAACGGTGATGGGTTGGATGATATTTATCATATAATCGAGTTAGTTTTGTTAGGGTTTGATCCCTAGTATCCACTATATTCTAAGATTGATGTTGCTATGACTTTGCTATGCTTAATGCTTGTCACTAGGGCCCGAGTGCCATGATTTCAGATCTGAACCTATTATGTTTTCATGAATATATATGTGTTCTTGATCCTATCTTACAAGTTGTAGACACCTATTACGTGTTTTGATCCGCATACCCCAAGGTGACAATAATTGGGATTCTTTCCGGTGATTACGGTAGTTTGAGGAGTTCGTGTATTCACTAAGTGCTAATGCTTTGGTCCGGTTCTTTATTAAAAGGAGGCCTTAATATCCCTTAGTTTCCATTAGGACCCCGCTGCCACGGGAGGGTAGGACAAAAGATGTCATGCAAGTTCTTTTCCATAAGCACGTATGACTATATTCGGAATACATGCCTACATTACATTGATGAATTGGAGCTAGTTCTGTGTCACCCTAGGTTATAATTGTTGCATGATGAATGCCATCCGACATAATTATCCATCATTGATCCATTGCCTACGAGCTTTTCACATATTGATCTTTGCTATGTTACTTTGCCGTTGCCACTGTTACAATTGCTACAAAACTGCTACTGTTACTTTTGCCACTGTTACCGTTACTTCCATACTACTTTGCTACTAAAAACTTTGCTGCAGATATTAAGTCTTTCAGGTATGGTTGAATTGACAACTCAGCTACTAATACTTGAGAATATTCTTTGGCTCCCCTTGTGTCAAATCAATAAATTTGGGTTGAATACTCTACCCTCGAAAACAGTTGCGATCCCCTATACTTGTGGATTATCAATAGGCGGGCTGGGGGCTGGGGGCTGTTCCATCGGTGGGTAACTGCCGTCCCTCTCCACCAACCCAAGAAGGCCGAGCCCCTTCCTTGACGCTCTCCCGCACCATGCGCCTCCGTTACCTACCCCACTCAATGCATGCATCATACATGGCCAGGGATAAGAGCGTGGTGGGAAGAGTGAATTGGCAGTTACTCGCCCGTGCGTTAAAGTCATTCACGGGCCATTACAAGGATGGCCCCACCACAATTGGTGTTACGCGACGCGCGGCAAAACCGGAAACTGACCTGGGCTTAGATTAATGAAGAAGCAAAGAAGATTTCAAAGGACAATCAACTGCTCCCCTCTTGCCTGTGCACTGGATAGGGCCTACCCCGACGACACCTGGCAGCGCGTTCGGGCCAGGCCCGGGGGCTCCTATCGGTGCAACAAACCCTGGATCTGTTGCCTAGACCGTGCACAGGCCTAAAAGAGCAAGGTTACAACATCCAAGTCCAGACCAAGCAAGGAGTACATCTCTTTGAGGAATCAAAGGGCAGATCAAGAGGACCAAGACAAGCTAAATGAGCAAGACACCACCAAGGAGAAACCTCCCTTGCCAGGCAGGCGAGCCTGGCCCTGAAGTCAAGCCTCAAGACTTTCCCGGCAAGCCTGCCGGGCGCTACCAAGGCAAACTACCCCGCCAAGGCTCCACCGCTCCACCTCACAGCGACGCAAGTCATCGATCGGTGCGGTGTCAAGCCCCCAAGTGACTAAGTGGCTATTATTTGGCACATGGCAGCCACTTCCTATGGAAACCATCTCCAAATGACACCCGTCCAGAGACGTGTCAAGCAGACAGGCGAAAAGGTGGCCGAGCAGCCCGGCAAGACTTGCCGGGCATGCCACGATGTGACACTAAGCGGTGCATTTAATGCGCTCTGCTCTGACTGCAGAGTTAGGTATGATAGCACTGTTCGCTATCTAATCAACACACAATGACTGATTTGCCACTGTGGTGACCCCTTGATCTATAAAAGGAGGGCCATGGCAACCATAGAAAGGATTGGAACCCTTGTACACTCGTACGCGCGTAGCTGCCCTCGCCTCGAGGCATCCCTGCCGGGTAAGAGCGCTGCGTTTCCACCACAATCCACCATCAATCCACCAAAGCAGGAGTAGGGTTTTACGCCTTGTCGTGGACCGAACCTGGGTAAAACTGCCCATGTGATCTCCGCCGTGCTGCACTACGTTCTCCGCTCTTTGTGCAATGTGCCCATCCCCCCTGCCGAACCACAAGGGGCCGATGGCCCCATAGGTTGCCGTGGTTTCCCACGACACATTATCACAAAGAAAAAATAGCTGGGCTAGTCATGTGGTGAACGTAAAATAGAAGCCTGGGCTAGAGGGGCCACAACCCAATTGATACCCTGCTCCATCTCAACAATAACAAAAAAAATACTGCTCGAGCAGCTACGTCCCAGGTGTTAGCCGATCTTGTGCGGTTCTCTTGTCTATTGACTATACGCTGACAATGTCGTGGGTCCCAAATGTCAGCAAACCACTAGGAGTCAGCATTTTCTTTTTCTATACGCTGACAATGGAGTATATAAAAAAAATGAGGAACTTGCTTGCGTACGACCATGGACATGGTGGGTCCCTACTGTCATCCTCTCCACGTATAGTCCTCTCCCGATTCCTCTTGTTTGTTGACCATGTTGACAACGCAAGAGGGCAGCGCTGCGGCGAGCGAACCAAAGCACGCGGAGGACGACGACGAGGCCTCAGACATCGGCGTTAACGATTTATGAGACGGTGGGGCGGTGATGTGTGCGCTGAGGCGTAGCAAGCCGTGGGAGGTGGAAGTAGGCGGCCCCGCCCTCACTGGTTTGGTTTTGGCGGCTGGAGGAAGACGAGATTGAAGAAACACGACAGACTATAAAAGCAGTAGGAGTACTTAACAACCTTAACTAAAACCAGCAGGGGCACTTAACAATCATAGCTAAAAGCAGTATGAGTAGTTATACAGGTTCAACCGTACAAAGCACGCCTCGAACAGTGCTACTTTACCAACAGTTAACCAAGGGTGAGGCCACCAAGCCCTAGGCGCCACCCCGTGCATCCACAACCTTCTGAAAGCGGCTTCATCTCGCAATGTGGTCAATAAACAGGATATTCGCTTTAGAGCCATGGAAAAGCATGAGCAAAACCTTCTGTCCTATTCTCCAAGATGGACGGGCCTTCATTATTTGAGACCACCCATGAATAAGTATATTTTCACCTCCAAGGGAAATGGAGTAGGTCGACATAAACATCATGTTGTCACCAAGTGCAAGTCTGACTCGACCATGGTCAGGCATCTGTATAGGAACAATAGAACTGGGCAGTTTCTGTTTCAAGAAGATCACAGCTGTAAAACTATGTATAAGCAAGAGTTTATGAACAACATATATAACAGAAAACAACTCGTACCATAAGTTTCTTGACACAGTTGGACCTGTTGAACATGTGCACCCGTGGCACACATATCCCACGTGGCCTTGCACCATTGAAACGCCCCACAAGGACCTCTAGATGATCAATAAAGTGTAGGAACTGGTGGATGTCGTCCCAGTCAAGTTCAGTGCCATCAGTAATAGTCGAGTTCTTATAGAATAACAAATGAGTAGTGTGCTGAACTTTGAAATAACCTACACGTGCCACCAATTATAAGAAATATTGGTTAGAAATAGCATCTTCGTGAGAGAAGGGAATCACAAATTGTTGCTACTTCTAAAGTCAAATTGTGATTAGTTAGACAGAATAGGTGGATTAAGAAGTAATCAAGGCTACATGCAAGAACCAGATACAAAACTAACATGGATGAACAACTGGAACGACGTTGGGGTGGAAGATCACAGTGAAGATGAGACTAGGTTCTGCTATTTCCATCAACATTCGTGCGCCAACTTTCAGTCCGTAACACTTGAGAAAGTTTATCCATGTTCGGCCATAAAAAAAGCAGTGATCTTCTTGGTTCATGAACCCAACTAGGAACTTATATCCATGGCTTGTCTTCAATGTGACCATTAAACTGGTGTATTCAGTTATGGCAAGGCCGACCATCTTGAGTACATGTGTTCTGGCAGAGCAAGGAATGCACTGCAGGAAAATTAATATGAGAACACAATGTATTCGCTATCCAAATCTAGAAATAATTTCCTCTTTCACGTCAGTGTTGACCATGGTACTAGTACCCTTTATCCAAATATAGCAATCCAAATTTCGAAATTAGTCGACAGCATGTTCGAAAAACCCCAACCCTCCCGGATAGAAAAGAGGATTCTAGGAACATACTGTGCGCGTTTTAAAATCCTGTGTTAGGATGAGAAGGAACAAGTGTGGCATCTCACCGAGGGCGCAGAAACCTGTAGGATCCTCGCACTTTGGGCACTGCAAATGAAACACACTAGATTCAGTAGGAAGAAAAATGCATCAATGGTGGCGGCTGCCATCCTAGGATTACCCGCGACCAAGGGACTATGATTTATCGGGGATGGATGAAGAATTCTGATGCAGGGTGGAACCCTGGGCCGATCTTTCACGAAATGGAGGGGATCCCGTGAAGAACATGAGGGGAAACACGAGGGAAAATGAGAGAAACACTCAAGAACAAGTCCAATCACAGATCCACTAGACAATCAAACACACAAGATCCACAAGGTACATGAACAACAGAGGGAAAGATACAAGGTAAAGTTCATCTCCATGAGGAGGTCTTGATGATATCCTAGACGGATCTTCTCATGAGGGGCCTTGATGATATCCCGCAGGATCTTCTCACATGGAGGCCTTGAACTCCATGGGAGTGGTAGTCTCTCTCTCTCTCTCAAGAGGAGGGTACAAGGAGCAAAGCTCACCTACAAATGAGCTATCACTTTGATAACCCTAAAATTGGGGAGGAGGAGGTCTATTTATAGTCTAGGTCACGAAGGGGTAAGTGAGGGGGCAGAATGGGTACATGGGCCTCAGCCCAAAACATGCACACAGGCAAAGGCCAGATGGTCCGGGTGGGCATCCGGATGAACCGGGCGTCGGGGGTCCGGATGATCCGGATGGAGTCCCAGATGATCCGGCTTCAAGTGGAAGCCTTCGGTGTCTTTGGTTGTGAGTCATCCGGATGATCCGAGAGAGGGTCCGGATGATCCGGCTGAGTCCGGATGTCCGGGAGGGGGTCCGGATGTTCGGCTTGGCTCCAGTAGCCACTCCGTCTTCTTCTCCTTTCTTCCGTCTTCTCTTCCATGCTTCCCTCGCGGACGTTGTAGTCGTTCCTTGGCGCTTGCACTCCTCCTCGACATCCGTGAAGCTCCAACAATACCTACGCATGCACATGGGAGAAGTGTCAAGTAGTATACCATCCTCGAAGGGGTCAAGTGAACACGTGTAAAGGAGATGATTCACCTTTATGTATGTGAAGTAGATGTCGCACGTGTCACTTGCCAAACAGACTCTTGACATGGTGATGTCCATAGGATGCTCCGCATCATCCCTTCTCCCTTGGGAAAGATCCGACCTCGGATCAAAAACCAAATCACCATGGGAAAGAGATGGCGTCGCCATGTAGAAGTGGATGATCACCAAGTACTCGTCATCTTGAAGCTCGAAATGGACACTCTCCAATGTCGCACTGTCTCGTGATTCCGTCAAAAGGAGCAAAGACAACAAACACTTGGAAAAACAAATGTGGTTAGCGTTAGTGCAAAACCAAGCATTCAAGCGGTGATTCACCCAACAAGTGTCGTCATCAAGCATATCATATGGTGTGACAAAGGATTGTGACATGGCATGTAAGCATATGAATCGAGCATAAGCAAAGACATCATGTGGACAAGGATGGAATTGTGAGGTAGTGATGCAAATACGTGTGACAAGAGAAGAAGCATCTACCTCAGGGTCATAGCAATCATGCATAAAGCGCTCGACAAATGGTCGATGGTAGGCATAAGAATCATTCACAACACCAAAGAAGATGAGATGTCTAAACACATGGGTCAAGTGCAAGACAATCCAAGCATAACGTGCATAGGGTGTAGTGAATATAGAGTGGCAATCAACACAATAGAAAGAGCAATTATCCATCATGTGTGAGGTAATCATGTGACAAGCAATGGGATATGACATATGCAAAGAAATGACATTGTTGCAACCAAGCATATTATAGGAGCAAGTAATCCAAGAATTGGATGCAACACACAAGGTATATATGTCATGAGGCATGGCAATGTGGCAATGATAAGTCGAAGCAAGATCTCTAGCATGTGTGCAATATGTCAAGGTGCAAGCAACACATGAAGTAGGATCCACAATATTCATGCTCATAGTTTGGGGGTTCTCAAAAGAGAAGGATATCACCTTGAAATCATGTCCTTGTGCGTCCTTCACAATGCTGAAGCACAAGCAAGTGCGACGTAGAAGCGAGTCGGTCACAAGTGGTTCGCTCTCAAGAGCTCGAATGGTCAACTCACGTGAAGTGGAAGTCGACACAAAGTCCAAGTATCCTACACATGCACAAAACAAAGCAAAGAATGTATGCGCATGGTAGATAAACACATCATCCATCATGATGGTTCTCATCTTTTGCACATAACCATTAGAAGCACAAGTGCATGAATAATATGATGCAACAATGGCAATATTCATGGCACTAGGTATATGGTGCAAAGAGGTAAGAAAAGCATGCTTCACAAGAAATATGTCAAAATCTCCAAATATATGCGAGAATGCTATGGGGGCAATCTCATGAGCAAGACTATAATCATTGTTGCACTCAATACATGGTAAATCATTTAGCATGAGAGAGGCAACATATGGAGATATATGACAAGAAGCAATATGAATCATGTGCAAAGCATGGTAATGGTTGTCATCAACTGCATGAAATGAGCAAGTATGAATCATGGGTGATGCAACATAAGCAAGCATGTCAATCATGTCATGAAAACTAGTGGAGTGAAGATGCAACGCACTAGAGGAAATCATGGCAATCATGTCATGTGAGAAAATAGTAAGCATAGGCAATGCACATGACATATCGCACGCACGAACACAAAGCAAGATCATAGTATCATCATAAGAATGGGTCATAAATGGAACATGGCAATAATGAGCAATATCTCCACCAAGCATGCAAATACACATACAAGTACTAGAATCAATCATCATGTTTAATGCAAAGCATGGGTCACAAGTGCATGGCAAAGGCATAGTAATGAGCATATCATGCAAAGTGAACATGGCAAGATGGGCATATAATATGTAATGGATAATAACCCATAGCCAAGTAAGGGCCATGTAGAAGAAATGCGTGAATTCTTTGCGTGAAGGGAGCGGTGGGAAAGACAATCCATGGGATCCCAAGTCATCATTGCTCTCTAGAGCTTGTTTTGTCAACTCATGGGATTGTGAGGTTGACAAGTATTCATGGGTACCTACACAAAAGAGACACAAACCAAAGAAATTGTGTGCATGGTAAATGTACACATCATCCATCATGATGTGTATGTGCACGTGTGAGTTAGCACAAGATAAACATCGCTCAAAGAAATTTGATGCATGGTATAAGAGCATGTCATCCATCATGAAAGAATAGTTGTTATGTATAACATGATGGGGACACAAATTGAGCATGCAATTATAGCAAGTGTGTGGCACAACAATAGCATTGTTATTCATGGGGAGCATATTGTGCACATAATCATGGGAATCATGCAATGGATTGGATTGATCAAAATCTCCTAAAATGTATGAGGAAACTATGGGGGTCTCCTCATGAGCAATATTGGAAACATCATATGGAGAAAATGGAGAACATCCAAAACAATGCATATCCGAAGCTAGGTGGTCATGGCATGGCATATGAGATAAATGATGCAAAGGGAGCATATTAATATCATCACAAGAGAAACAAATGCCAATAACCATGGGCTTGTCATCTATGCCATAAGTGCAAATCGGGTTCATGTTAATGGCATATGCATAGTTACTACGAAGAGATTGCAAATATGACATATGGTTGATCTCATGCATAGCATATGAAAAGTCAAGCGGATTGTCAAACATGATGTGACCAAGAGAATTAGTACAAGAAATCCTATGCAACATGGCATCACAACTAATAGACTCCACATGAGAATCATCATACTCATCGTAAATGGGCAAGAAATTATCACATAAGGAAGTCTCACTAGCATGAAGCATGGTAATAGTTTGATCAACATCATGCAAGCAATCAATGTCAAGAATGTCCACTAGTGGGACAAGAGTATCACCTTCACCTATGTTACCTTGTTCATTCCACTCAAGTGGTGTAGGTGAGATGGTAAAGACCAAATGGTGGTCATCTTCATCATGATGGAACCATGTGGGGGGTGCATCATATTCTAACATGGCCATCGTCTTGTCCATAGGAAGGACAAAGTCGTCGAGTATCGGCGCGTCAGCATATATGGGACCTAGCACCAAATGAGAAGACACAATAGAGGTAGAGGTCAAGTTGTTAGAAATGCAAATGTCCTCACATGACCTATCAACTATCACACTCTCTCTATGTGGTGGCTCACTCACTCCTTCAAGGGTAGGTGCACTCAAACTCACTCAAGTGGTGGGGGTTGTGGCTCTCCTCACATGGGAATTGGGGCAACACATCATACATGGGGCTAGTGGTGAAGTGACACTCACTCTCAATATGGTGGCACAAGTCACTCAAGTCATCATACGTCACTGTAGTCGAAGGGAAAATCCCATGCTCAACCATCTCATCGCCGTCGCCATGGATGAATGCCGAAGATGGCACATAATCACTCTCGCCTCCAAAGATGAAAGCATGATCCTTGCTTGCCACCATGTCCGTCGCCTCCAAAACTTGTTCCTTGAGAGTCTTCGTAGTCGTAGTCGTCGCCGCACCGTCTTCAAAAAGATCAAAGTAGACTCGGCATCATCAATGCCACAAAGAGGGATGGCGGTGAAGTCGAACTTGGGAGCATCGTCTTGGAGCTCGTTGGGCTTGGACATCTTGGTGGTAGTATCCTCATGCTCGTTGCCGTGGAGCTTAATTGTCGCGAAGTGAGCTTGGGGCGAAGAAGCCTTGGCCTTCATGAGTTCTTGTTCCGCCTTGAGAGCACCAATTTAGTTATCATCGAGGGACTTGTAGTTCTCGAGGAAGATAGTCTTGGAGATGTCGTTGTGCAATCCCATCATGAAGTGGAACTTCATCGAAATGGGGTCGTCCACGCCGGCTCATCGTAAGGCATTCTTCATCTCCTTGAAGTACGCGTCGATGGACTTGGATCCTTGGATGGTGTTCTCCAATTGGCGTAGAAGTTGTTCCGTGTAGGTGGGAGACACGAACTCTCGCCGCAAACCTCTCTTAGTCTTTGGCCAACTCATGTCATAGCACTTCGAAGGTGTGTGAAGCCACCATGCCGATGCATAGTCGTGGAAGTTTGTTGTGGCGCACTTCACTTGATCATCGGGAAGAACTTGATGTAGCTTGAGGTAGTCGTCCATTAGGCGCTCCCACTCGAGATACTCCTCGGGTTCTTGAGTCCCATAGAAAGGAATCTTGTGGTCGGTGTCGAGGTCGTAGTAGCTCGTGGAAGTCGCGGACTTGAGCTTGGGGAGCTTCTCATGAGAGTAGTCTTGGGGTGCTTGTTGGCTAAGATGCTGTATGTCCGTAGGCAAAGATGCCTTGAAGTCGCCTGGCGAAGATGCCAAGGGAGATGGTCAAGTCGTTGAGCGGTTGTTAGTGTTGAGCTCTTGATCTTCACGTTCTCGTTGGTGATGGTGTCGATGCCGATGTGATCTTGCTGGAGATGGTAGCTCGGAAGGATGTGCTCTTGAGCGTCTTCTCGAGGATGAGGAAGACCGCTTGTAGGACTTGATGAGGGCTTTGATCTCCTCCGTTTGAGCATCCATCTTGGCGTCCAAACTCGTCGTTGTTGTTGTAGACCGAAGGAGGTGTGTGTAACACCCCATGTCATTAGCCACAGTAATCACTTTTGATAATGACAAGTCAGCAAGTTTAACAGTGCATGGTCATCATTAGCATCATATTGCATTTCAACTCCTAAGTCACAATTCAAATTTAAATGAAAGTGGAAAATAAAAGTTGTTCAACATAGAAACTGAAATGTTCATTAAATATATTCAAGAGACTATTCTAAAATTGTAACCAACAATTAATAAATTAATTAGGTGGCTCTAACAGTAGAAAATCACGGTTGGTTAACACCTTTTTATTTAAATAAAATCCATGTGAAAACATTTGGCCCCAAAACCATTTTATACCAGGGTTGGATATTGCACTGATATTATATGGGCAAGTGCCATATTTTACAAAAGTCATTTGGAGTAAAAACAAAAGACTAAACAGAAAAGAAGAAGAAAACAAAACAAGAAAATAAAAAAAGAAAACCCCCCTGGCCTAACTGGGCCACAACCCAGCCGGCCAGCCCAGCTGACCCAGCCGGCCCACCCGTGCCCCCTGGCCTATATGGCCTGCCTCGTCCAAACCCTAGCCACCGACACCCATTCCCCCCCCACTCGCTCCCTCCTCTCGATCCGATTTGGATCGGAGGGGACGAACCCCCCTTCGACGCCGTTCGCCCCCTCGCCGCCCCGGATCGCCGTTCGCCACCTCGCCGCCCGGATCGCCGTAGGCCCTCCGCCTCGTCAACCTCTCCCTCGACCGGCTTCCACGAGCCTCGCCGCCCCCTTCCCTTCAACGCCGGTGAGGCCGGCCTCCATTCCCCCTTTGCCTCGCCGTGACCGCACGCCCGCGCGAGGCCGCGCCCGCTCGTGCCGTCTGCCTCCCCCGCACGCGCTCGCCGGCACCTCCCCGTGCTCCTGGCCGCGCCAGCCCGCGCCAAAGCGCGCGCGTGCTCGCACGCCCCGGGGCCGCGGCCTCCTTCCCCGCGCCGCGCCTGGGCCGCGCGCCCTGCCCGTCCCACTCTTTGTCCCCTCAGCCGCCTCGCTGCCGCCTCCGCCAGGCGCCGCCGCTGCTCCTCGCCCCGCCGCTCCCCGAGCCACCCCTGGCCTCGCCTCGCCCGACCCCAGCTCGCCGCCGTCGCCTACGCTCGCCCCTGCGCGCGCGCTGACCCGTGGTAGACCGGACATGTCCGGCCCCCAAAGGGGGCGCGCTGCGGACACGTCCGCTGGCCTCTGGGCCACTGACCAGAGGGGCCCACTGCCCACAACGATTTAAAAAAGAAATGAAAATAATAAAATTAATAATTAATTAATTAATTAGTGAATTAATTAATTTAATTAACCCTGCTTAATTAGTCTAATTAATTAGTTAGTTTAATTAAACAGTAATTAAGTTAACTAAACCCTAATTAAACCTAACAAAGTATGACAGGTGGGACCCATGTGTCAGGTTGACCCAGTCAACTGCACTGTTGACCGCCGACGTCAGTATGATGTCATGCTGACATCATCAATTACTGTTTCGGATAATGTTGAATTTAAATAAATAATTAAATTCCAGAAATTAATAAAAACTTTAGAAAATCATATTAAATAAACCGTAAGTCCGATGAAAATAATTTATATATGAAACTTGCTCAGAATTTCGATACGAACCCGAATACGTCCTCCGTATTCCTGTCAGATGCCCGTAGCTATATGAACAAAGAACTTTTAGACCGATTTCGATAAATGAATAGTGCCCAACTTTAATTAAATAAATCCAGATAAATTCCTAAATTAACTAAATCATTTAGTTAGGCAGTAGAACACCCCGACATATCATTTAGGCATGTCATACATACTGATTGCATTATTGCCATGAATTTATTGTTTCTCTCCCCCTCCTTCTCTCTCGATAGATGCCGAGACCGACGACGCTGCAGCTGGGTTCGACTACGCTACAGACGAGCAGCCCATTGACGACCTCTCTCTCTTGCCAGAGCAACCAGGCAAGCCCCCCCTTGAGCATCCAGATATCGCCCATTTCCATTTCTCCTGCTTGCATTAGATTTTGCTACTGTTAAGGTATGCTCCTATTCTGATGCATAGCCTGCTTTTGTAACCTGTTCATTGTTACCTTACCTGCCTATGATAAACTGTTTAGTATAGTTTGGTAGTGAACCATCAGTGACCCCACCACCTTACCCTTGTTGCCCCTGCTTGATCGTCGACGACTCGATCAATGTGGTCGTCGACCAGAGACCGACACATCACCTCACCCCCCTTAGTTGTATGACTCTGCATAGTTACTATCGAGTGCCGAGGGTGATACCTCGTAACGCACTCCTGATGAACACTCTGCAGTGTAGCTGTTCGGTCATGGTCATCGAGGGTGATTCCTCCTTCTCCACTTCCGATACGACTCTGTCGTGCAACCCCTCAGTATGAACCTCGAGGGTGATACCTCATATGTTCACCCTGATGATTTCATCGAGTGGAATCCGCCGAGGGTGATTCCTCGGGTTTCCCCTTTGATGTTACGACCACACAGTTACCTTAACCTTTGTTACAGGCGGGTCAACCCTGATGGGTACCTGCAGGGGATCTATGATGTCGGGTGTGCCGGAAGGGCACTCGAGTGTGATATTGTGGTGGAGCATCAGAGACTCTGATTGCCTCCGCGTGATACTAAATGAGCCTATTGGATTTGGGTGTGTGATCTGAGTGGGTCGACGTGCCCTATACGCACTACCACCACACGGGATTATGGTTATGGGGCCCTCTGCGATGTATGTTTCTCCTGAAAGCTCGTCAGACGTCACGATTCACCGTGCGGGCTGATTGTCGGGATTGGGCTGGATACTTCACTGACGAGTTCAGTGTCGCGCCTGCACCCCGGCCAGTCTTGCAACGCGCAGGGTGCCCAGGGCGAAGGCTCAAGACCTCTAGGTGCATAGGTTAGTCCGGCGTGCTGACCTCTCTGCCGAGCCTAGGTAGAGCGCTACTTCGTGTTGATCTCCCAAGGCCGGGCATTACCCAACATGTGTGTCCGGCCAGAGGTGATCGAGCGTGTTGGGTAACAGTAGTGCACCCCTGCAGGGATGAATGATCTATCGATAGCCGGTCCTACGGTAAAAGACGCTCAGTTTGTGTATCCCGATCTACTACTTGAACTGGATACTTGTTACTTAATTGAAGCTTCGGGATCGCTTTCTCGCTGGGAGTCGAGGAAAGATCTCTAGGCTTGCTTCAACATGTTTGCTAAATAAAATGCTATTCTACTCTTTTCTATTGCTGCAAGATGATGGCTTCGTGAAGATGCTAGTCTTCGATAGGACTAGGCCTTCTCTCTATTCTGGCATTTCTGCAGCCCAGTCCACATATACATCCTTTCTCCATTGATAATGTTGCATATGTAGTATAGATCCTTGCTTGCTGAGTACTTCGGATGAGTACTCACGGTTGCTTTACTTTCTCTTTTCTCCATACCCCACCTTGATGATACATCAGACGATGGAGTCCAGGAGCCAGATGCCACCACAGGAGCTTACTACCAGGAGGGTCCAGACGGTACTTACTACTGGATCGAGCCAGCCGACCAGGAGTAGGATCGGAGGCTCGCAGGCAGGAGGCCAACGCCTTTCGATCTAGAGTCGTTGTTTGTGCTAGCCTTCTTAAGGCAAACTTGTCTAACTATGTCTGTACTCAGATAATATTTGTATGACTGACTTATGTATTCGGATCTTCAGATCCCTGGTCTGTAATATTGTGGATCTCCGTTTATTTGTGTTAGAGTTGTGTTGTGATATCTTCCCGTGAGTCCCTGTGCTTGATCGTGCATGTTTGCGCGTATGATTAGTGCACGATTGAGTCGGGGGCGTCACAAGTTGGTATCAGAGCCGACTGCCTGTAGGAAGCCCCCCTCCAAATGCCTTGGACGAAGTTGAGTCTAGACATCGAAAAAACTAATTTACTAACTTGGCTGTGTGGCTTACGGGCCCACGTCGCCAACTGGGTGGTATTAGGATCTTTTATTCCTCGTCTATACTCTGGGACTCTGATCTCTCTTCTATTCGGGTTAAATAAATTTTACTAACACCGACACTTAGGATCTCATAAATCCTGTCTACCCGGAGAGCTGGATATCTGTGCGATTTCCCTGTCATTGATCTGATTAGTCTGATAATCATTTTCCTTTCCATTGTTTTGTTTAACCTTTCTCTCCGAGTTGTGTTAAACATCTCATTTTCATTTGACAAACCTGAATTTCCTCTGTTTTAGATGGACCATTTGTTTCCACCGCGTCCTACGACACAGCTTGTGCTTCGCACTTGGGCTTGTGATGCCCCTGGGTTTCCAGCTATCCTAATCGCTCTCATGACCAGACTTGGCTACCGCTGGTACCCTGAGTACATGGTTTACGAGGATTACCGTGAGTTCAATCAGGAGCAGTACCATGCTGATGTTTATATCTATGATCAGCAAAATGACTCAGACACCGAGCTGCACCTTTTTCACGGTATCGGCGTGACGATTGAGATGGCAGTACATGATGTCGCCTACTCTGCTGTCGCACATCTCCGGGGAGAGTTCAGCGATATCTTGGATGACTCTGAGTTCCGATACATTCCGTATGCCCCTGCTGGAGATACTACTGGATACTACACAGCTATCTGTGCCCCGTACGAGCATCGCCGATACGACCCGCGCGTTCTGATTCAGTGCACTCAGGCTCTGGATCGCACTGTTCGGGCTCTTGCCGTCGAGTTGGTTGCCACTCGAGCACGTCTCTACGATGCTATGACGCAGTTGCTACCCGCTGTTCACGTAGGGATACATCTGGAGCACATCCTTTATCCGCGCAGGACTCAGATGTATGCTGGTATTGACTGGCCTACTGTTGGAGGTCACACACCTACACGAGGACCTCTTCTTACAGCTCGAGACCGGGTTCTGCATCAGAGTGCACATGAAGCACATGATCCTTCCGCGACGAACATTCATCGTCCGCACTTGCAGTTACCCCGTTACAGTGGTTTTCCCCGACGTTGATGTAGCCTTTGCTATGTCTCGTTGTGTACTTCCTTACCGCGTGCCTGCGCGCCGCCTAGTATGTCTAGCTTTTAATTTGCTCCGTTATGCTGTCCGCATGTACCCAACTTTGTGTATGGATTTGTATGTCTTAATCGACTACTGTTATGTATCTGTTACACTGCTTAAATTGTTGTCAAGTTACATCATGCTTGTCGCTAAACACTCGCAATTGCTTTTACTAAAGTACCCCCTGTTGATACTTAGCAGGATGGTTAGACCAGGTGGTCGTGGTCGTGGTCGTGGCCCTGAACACCCACCACCGCCAGACTATATGGCAGCTATGATGCAACAATTCGAGCTCAACCGCCAGTTCATGACTGGAATTATGGCTCAGTTTCCACATCAGAACAACCAGAACCAGAACCCTCCTTCAATAACTCTGCCGGAGTTTATGCGACTCAACCCCACTCAGTTCCGCAATTCTGACAAGCCACTGGATGCTGATGACTGGCTTCGCGACATCACTCACGAGATGGAGTCTGCTAATGTCGCCCCTGCCAACTTCGTCACCTTCGCGGCCTTTTTCCTAAAGGGACCCGCTGCTCAATGGTGGGACACACACAAGCGTACACTGCCTGCTGGAACTGTCATTACCTGGTATGAATTCCAGGCTGCTTTCCGTGCACGTTACATCCCTCTGGCAATTATGGAACGGATGAAAACCCAGTTCCGCAACCTCACTCAGGGCAACAAGACTGTCGAAGCTTATCAGCGGGAATTTCTTGATCTCTCCCACTATGCTGAAGAAGACATCGTCACAGATGGCCGTAGACAAGAGAAGTTCCGTAATGGACTCCACCCAGACCTCGAGCTTGCCCTTGCTGCTCAAGACTTCAATGACTTTTCAACTCTTGTGAACAAGGCTATTCTGGTTGAGACCGCTCAGATGAAACACAAGGACTCGCAGAAGCGCTATCGTGATGCTGGCTCATCTTCGGGCTCAGCACAGAAGCGTCGAGTTTGGATTCCCAACAATGTGTTCCGTCCCAATACCTCTGCGCCAAAGAACAACTATGCTGCACCACGTCTGCCTCCTCCACCACCGAGGCAGCCAAGAGCTCAAGCTATTCAAAACAATGCTCCTCTTCGTCCTGAAGATGGTCTATGCTTCAAGTGCCGCAAACCAGGTCACCAGGCTAAAGACTGCCGCCAGACTCAGAATCAATTGGCTTTTCCTTGTACTGGCCATGGCAATGGACGTGGCAACAATCAGACCCGGAACTATAGTACTGGGTCTGCTGCACATGGTCGTGGACACGCTTACAACATTGACATTGAAGAAGTCCAGGATCAACCTGCTACTGTGATGGGTACCCTTCTCGTTAACTCAGTACCTGCTTCTGTTTTATTTGATTCAAGAGCATCACATTCATTCATCTCTGGAAAATTTCCATTCATGCATGGCATTTGATATGAGAAGATGCATACGCTGTTAGTCATTAAAACTCCCGGAGGTCATTGTCATGCTGACGTGATAGCACCTGACGTTACCGTCGAAATTAAAGGGTTGGAATTCCTTGCCTCACCCATCGTATTGAAGTCTTCCACCATAGACCTCATCCTCGGAATGGATTGGTTGAAAGCTCACATTGCTTCGATCAATTGTGCCAATAAAGTTGTCTAGCTTCTTCACCCCTCCAATGAGATAGTGAATTACACCGCCCGAATTACTCGAGACGCTGAAGCTCAGATATATGTTCTGAATGCTTTGAACACCTCACCTCTGGAAGGAATCAAGAACGTTCCTGTCGTTCAAGATTTTCCAGATGTCTTTCCAGAAGAACTTCCAGGCATACCCCCAGCTAGGGCTGTTGAGTTTGTCATTGACTTGAAACCTGGCACTGTCCCTATTGTGAAACATCCTTATAAGATGCCTCCACACCAGCTTCTCGAGCTTAAGGAAGAAATTGACAAGTCGCTTAGGAAAGGTTTTATCCGCCCCAGTTCCTCTGCTTGGGGAGCACCTTCACTCTTTGTTAGGAAGAAGGATGGAACTAACCGATTGGTTCAGGATTACCGGCCCATTAACCAAGCCACAATCCAGAATAAATACCCACTGCCTCGGATCAATGATCTTTATGATCAACTTGCTGGATCCTCTGTCTTCTCGAAACTCGACTTGAGGTTGGGTTATCATCAGATCCGTGTTCGTGAAGAGGATATCCCGAAGACTGCCTTTGTTACTCGATATGGCTTTTGTGAGTACACTGGCATGTCATTTGGCTTAACAAATGCTCCAGCAACCTTCTCCCGGTTGATGAACTATATCTTCATGGATTACCTCGACAAATTTGTCGTGGTTTATTTGGACGATATCCTTATATATTCCAAGAATGAAGAAGAACATGCTGAACATCTTCGACTTGTATTGGAGAAGCTACGAGAACATCAATTGTATGCTAAATTCTCCAAGTGTGAGTTTTGGTTATCTGAAGTGACCTATCTTGGTCATGTGATTTCCAAGGATGGAATTGCTACTAACCCCCAACGAGTTCAGGCTATTCTCGACTGGACTCCCCCGAAGAATGTTAAGCAAGTCAGAAGTTTTCTCGGACTCGCTAGTTATTGTCGTCGATTCATTGAGAACTTTTCCAAGATTGCAAAACCATTGACGAATCTGCTCCACAAAGGTGTTAAATTTGAGTGGACAGAAAAATGTCAAGAAAGCTTTCAGACACTAAAAGATAAGTTGACATCTCCCCCAGTGCTAGCACCCCCAGATTCCCAAAAGGATTTCGTGATATACTGTGATGCATCTCGTCAAGGATTAGGCTGTGTCCTAATGCAAGAGCGCAAAGTGATTGCTTATGCCTCCCGACAATTGCGTCCTCATGAAGAAAATTATCCCGTGCATGATCTTGAACTTTCTGCGGTTATTTATGCCCTGAAGCTATGGCGACATTACCTTCTCGGTAACCGTTGTGAGATATACACGGATCACCAAAGTTTGAAGTATTTATATACTCAACCAGATATGGACCTTCGTCAACAAAGATGGCTCGAGACAATTGCCGATTATGATATGAATATCTCATACACCCCTGGCAAGGCTAATGTAATGGCCAATGCTCTGAGTCGCAAGGCTTATAGCAGCAACCATATGGTTCAGGAAACACAACCTCTTCTCCATGAAGAGCTTCGCAAGTTGAACCTCAATATTGTTCCACAGGGTTATCTCAATACCCTGGTTGTTGAACCAGACTTAGAACACATCATTAAGAGTATGCAATGGTATGACTCCGAAGTTGAAAGGATCAAGCGATACCTCAAAAAAGGAAAGCCGTCAGAATTCCATCTTGATGATGATGGGATCCTATTCTTCCAACACCGTCTCTTCGTACCCAAGTTCAAGGATGAGAGGGAACACGTTATGAAAGAAGCTCATGACACTCCTCTGTCAATTCATCCTGGTAGCACAAAGATGTACCATGACATTTGTCAGAGATACTGGTGGCCTAATATGAAGCGAGACATTGCTCGTTATGTTTCTGAGTGTGACGTCTGTCGCCGCATTAAAGCAAAACATCAAAGGCCTGCTGGAACTCTACAACCCCTTGAAATTCCTGAATGGAAATAGGATAAGGTCCAAATGGATTTCATTACTTGTTTTCCCAGATCTCAGAAGGGCCATGATGCTATTTTTGTTGTCATTGACCGATTCTCAAAGGTTGCTCATTTTCTGCCAGTTAAGGAGACAATCACTGCTAGTCAGTTAGCAGACTTGTATGTTTCCCGAATTGTGTCACTCCACGGTGTTCCGTTGGAAATCAGTTCGGATCGTGGCAGCCTCTTTACCTCCAGATTCTGGAATAGTTTCCAAGAAGCTATGGGAACTCATCTGTCTTTCAGCACCGCTTTTCACCCTCAGTCTTAGGGTCAAGTCGAACGAGTTAATCAAGTGCTCGAAGTTATGCTTTGAGCTTGCGTCATCTCCTTCGGTAAGAAGTGGGAGGAATCTCTCCCGTATGCCAAATTCTCTTACAACAATAGCTATCAAGCTAGTCTGAAGATGGCACCGTTTGAAGTTCTATACAGTCGTAAGTGTCGAACCCCTCTGAATTGGTCAGAAACTGGGGAACGCTCACTCGTCGGACCGGACATTGTTCAGCAAGCTGAAGAACAAGTCTGCATTGTCCGTGAACATTTGAAATCTGCTCAGTCTCGTTAGAAGAGCAACTATGACCGAAAGCACCAGGAAATGGTCTATCAACTTGGCGAGCAAGCTTACCTCCGCGTCACTCTGTTGAAAGGCACTCATCGGTTCGGAATCAAAGGCAAGTTAGCTCCTCGCTACATTGGCCCGTTCCGTTTTCTTGCCCATCGAGGAGAAGTGGCATATCAGTTGCAATTGCCGCCAAATCTTTCTCAAGTGCATGATGTCTTTCATGTATCCCAACTCCGTCGCTGCTTCAAGGATCCTATTCGAGCTGTGGATCATGAAATGCTTGAATTGCGTGAAGATCTGTCTTATCCAGAACATCCCATCCGTATTCTTGATCAAGCTGAGCGTCGAACTCGTCAGAAGTCAATCAAATTCCTCAAGGTTCAGTGGTCAAATCATTCTGAAGATGAAGCCACTTGGGAACGCGAGGATCGTCTTCGTGAAGAATACCCCACTTTCTTTCAGTCTTCCTCTTAATTCTCGGGACGAGAATTCTTGATAGATGAGGAGAATTGTAACACCCCATGTCATTAACCACAGTAATCAAATTCCTAAGTCAAAATTCAAATTTAAATGAAAGTGGAAAATAAAAGTTGTTCAACATAGAAACTAAAATGTTCATTAAATAATAAATATTCCAGGGACTATTCTAAAATTGTAAGCAACAATTAATAAATTAATTAGGTGGCTCTAACAGTAGAAAAACAGGGTTGGTTAACACCTTTTTATTTAAATAAAATCCATGTCAAAACATTTGGCCCCAAAACCATTTTATACCAGGGTTGGATATTGCACTGATATTATATGGTCATGTGCCATATTTTACAAAAGTCATTTGGAGTAAAAACAAAAGACTAAACAGAAAAGAAGAAGAAAACAAAACAAGAAAATAAAAAAAGAAAACCCCCCTGGCCTAACTGGGCCACAACCCAGCCGGCCAGCCCAGCTGACCCAGCCGGCCCACCTGCGCCCCCTGGCCTATATGGCCTGCCTCATCCAAACCGTAGCCATCGACACCCATTCCTCCCCGCACTCGCTCCCTCCTCTCGATCCGATTTGGATCGGAGGGGATGAACCCCCCTTCGACACCGTTCGCCCCCTCGCCGCCCCGTATCGCCGTTCGCCCCCTCGCCGCCCCGGATCGCCGTAGCCCCTCCTCCTCGTCAACCTCTCCCTCGACCGGCTTCCACGAGCCTCGCCGCCCCCTTTCCTTCAACGCCGGTGAGGCCGGCCTCCTTTCCCCCTTTGCCTCGCGGTGACCGCACGCCCGCGCGAGGCCGCGCTCGCTCGCGCCGTCTGCCTCTCCCGCACGCGTTCGCTGGCACCTCCCCGCGCTCCTGGCCGCGCCAGCCAGCGCCGAAGTGCGCGCGCGCTCGCACGCCCCGGGGCCGCGGCCTCCTTCCCCGCACCGTGCCTGGGCCGCGCGGCCCGCCCATCCCGCTCTTTGTCCCCGCAGCCGCCTCGCTGCCGCCTCCGCCAGGCGCCGCCGCTGCTCCTTGCCCCGCCGCTCCCCGAGCCACCCCTGGCCTCGCCTCGCCCGAGCCCAGCTCGCCGCCGTCGCCTACGCTCGCCCCTGTGCGCGCGCTGACCCGTGGTGGACCAGACATGTCCGGCCCCCAAAGGGGGCGCGCTGCGGACACGTTCGCTTGCCTCTGGGCCACTGACCAGAGGGGCCCACTGCCCAGAACGATTTTAAAAAGAAATGAAAATAAATATGTAAATAATAAAATTAATAATTAATTAATTAGTGAATTAATAAACCCTCCTTAATTAGTCTTATTAATTAGTTAGTTTAATTAAACAGTAATTAAGTTAACTAAACCCTAATTAAACCTAACAGAGTATGACAGGTGGGACCCACGTGTCAGGTTGACCCAGTCAACTGCACTGTTGACCGCCGACGTCAGCATGATGTCATGCTGACATCATCAATTACTGTTTCGGATAATGTTGAATTTAAATAAATAATTAAATTCCAGAAATTAATAAAAACTTTAGAAAATCATATTAAATAAACCGTAACTCCGATGAAAATAATTTATATATGAAACTTGCTCAGAATTTCGATACGAACCCGAATACGTCCTCCGTATTCCTCTCATATGCCCGTAGCTATATGAACATTGAACTTTTAGATAGATTTCGATAAATGAATAGTGCCCAACTTTAATTAAATAAATCCGGATAAATTCCTAAATTTACTAAATCATTTAGTTAGGCAGTAGAACACCCCGACATATCAGTTAGGCATGTCATACATACTGATTGCATTATTGCCGTGAATTTATTGTTTCTCTCCCCCTCCTTCTCTCTCGATAGACGCCGAGACCGACGACGCTGCAGCTGGGTTCGACTACGCTACAGACGAGCAGCCCGTTGACGACCTCTCTCTCTTGCCAGAGCAACCAGGCAAGCCCGCCCCCTTGAGCATCCAGATATCGCCCATTCCATTTCTCCTGCTTGCATTAGATTTTGCTACTGTTAATGTATGCTCCTATTCTGATGCATAGCCTGCTTTTGTAACCTGTTCATTGTTACCTTACCTGCCAATGATAAACTGTTTAGTATAGGTTGGTAATGAACCATCAGTGACCCCACCACCTTACCCTTGTTGCCCCTGCTTGATCGTCGACGACTCGATCAATGTGGTCGTCGACCAGAGACCGACACATCACCTCACCCCCCCGTAGTTGTACGACTCTGCATAGTTACTATCGAGTGCCGAGGGTGATACCTCGTAACGCACTCCTGATGAACACTCTGCAGTGTAGCTATTCGGTCGTGGTCATCGAGGGTGATTCCTCCTTCTCCACTTCCGATACGACTCTGTCGTGCAACCCCTCAGTATGAACCTCGAGGGTGATACCTCATACGTTCACCCTGATGATTTCATCGAGTGGAATCCGCCGAGGGTGATTCCTCGGGTTTCCCCTTTGATGTTACGACCACACGGTTACCTTGACCTTTGTTACAGGCGGGTCGACCCTGATGGGTACCCGCAGGGGATCTATGATGTCGGGTGTGCCGGAAGGGCACTCGAGTGTGATATTGTGGCGGAGCATCAGAGACTCTGATTGCCTCTGCGTGATACTAAATGAGCCTATTGGATTTGGGTGTGTGATCTGAGTGGGTCGATGTGCCCTATACGCACTACCACCACGCGGGATTATGGTTATGGGGCCCTCTGTGATGTACGTTTCTCCCGAAAGCTCGTCAGACGTCACGATTCATCGTGCGGGCTGATTGTCAGGATTGGGCTGGATACTTCAATGACGAGTTCAGTGTCGCGACTGCACCCCGGCCGGTCTCGCAACGCGCAGGGTGCCCAGGGCGAAGGCCCAAGACCTCTGGGTGCATAGGTTAGTCCAGCGTGCTGACCTCTCTGCCGAGCCTAGGTAGGGCGCTGCTTTGTGTTGATCTCCCGAGGCCGGGCATTACCCAGCAAGTGTGTCCGGCCAGAGGTGATCGAGCGTGTTGGGTAACAGTAGTGCACCCCTGCAGGGATGAACGATCTATCGATAGCCGGTCGTACGGTAAAGGACGCTCAGTTTGTGTATCCCGATCTACAACTTGAACTGGATACTTGTTACTTAATTGAAGCTTCGGGATCGCTTTCTCGCTGGGAGTCGAGGAAGGATCTCTAGGCTTGCTTCAACATGTTTGCTAAATAAAATGCTATTCTACTCTCTTCTATTGCTGCAAGATGATGGCTTCGTGAAGATGCTAGTCTTCGATAGGACTAGGCCTTCTCTCTATTCTGGCATTTCTGCAGCCCAGTCCACATATACAGCCTTTCTCCATTGATAATGTTGCATATGTAGTATAGATCCTTGCTTGCTAAGTACTTCGGATGAGTACTCACGGTTGCTTTACTTTCTCTTTTCCCCATACCCCACCTTGATGATACATCAGACGATGGAGTCCAGGAGCCAGATGCCACCACAGGAGCTTACTACCAGGAGGGTCCAGATGGTACTTACTACTGGATCGGGCCAGCCGACCAGGAGTAGGATCGGAGGCTCGCAGGCAGGAGGCCAATGCCTTTCGATCTAGAGTCGTTGTTTGTGCTAGCCTTCTTAAGGCAAACTTGTCTAACTATGTCTGTACTCAGATAATATTTGTATGACTGACTTATGTATTCGGATCTTCGGATCCCTGGTCTGTAATATTGTGGATCTCCGTTTATTTGTGTTAGAGTTGTGTTGTGATATCTTCCCGTGAGTCCCTGTGCTTGATCGTGCATGTTTGCGTGTATGATTAGTGCACAATTGAGTCGGGGGCGTCACAGTGTGCTTTGCCTATCCATCACAAGACTCGAGCAAAGGTGAGTAGGAAATGAGATAACCAATACCAAGTTACCTTTTCCAAAAGTTGAGGATGTATCTTGTTTCACTCAATGTGAAATGAAAGAATAGTGGAATTGGTACCGGACTTGTTCACTCACACCTACAAAGTAATGCTTATGGAGTGGCTCGGTGAGGATAGTGGCACAAAAAATTTGAGGCAAAATGTTAGCAAGAGTCAATAATGTTGAAAGAGATTCACAAATTCGCAAGTGCAACAAGTAGACCAATAGCAATATGTGGCACACGGAAACACACACACGGATAGATAAATGGGGTCGTGCAACCAAGGAATGAGCACAAAATATGGAATCCACGGAAAACGCTCGTGTTGCACAACTCAAGAGAGACGCTAGCACGATTGCTCAATAGGCGGATACGACACTTGTGCACAACCTATAAGATGCAAAATGTATCAACTTTCTATCCCAAGTATGCTATTATGTATGATGTTCCGGTGTTTCTCACACGATGATCCAAGATGATCAATGATGGTATATGAGATGCAATGTGGTATGCTATGGCTATTGCTTACAAGCTCTTTGTTTTTCTCTTTGCTTAAAAGCTTATTCTTAATTTTTGATATGGCCGCTATGCGAAATGCACAAACCAAAATAGCAATTGTGTATATGCGGGAACAAGCTTGTGACACAAGAGATGATATGATACCAAGATGATACCAATATGGTATGGTATGTATGCAATGGAAGGGCGGATCGGTGCTCACTAATGTGCACAAGTAACGTTTCCGGCAATACTCAAAGGCTAGTCTCGATAGGCAAGTAACGCAAAGATGGCTCGGGGTTAACAATGCAATGGCAAGGGGAATATACAATGATGTTGTCGAGGTTACCATTAATGGTTTGTCATTTGTAAGCCACAGACGGATGATGCTGAAGTGGTCAAAGTTGATGGCGACCTCGTGGCGATGATGAGTGGTGGTGTTCTCGATGTCGAACCATTCCTAATTAGCCGAAACACCTTAGGAAACGAAAACCGCAAACTCAAAATCTCAAAGGCAAATGTCAAATGGTGGCAGCGGAATGTGGTGGTGGTTGCGGAAGTTGGCAATGCGGAAGTGCAATGATGGGTTATGCGAGTCGGAGTTGATGTCACCGTCCCTAAGTAGCCGAAACACCTTAGGAGACACAAACCACAACTCAAACAAGCTCAAACAAAATTGGGTTAAGTTGGGGTGGCGGAAATGTATGGTGGGCAAGGTTATGCGGAAGTGGTGGTGGTGGTTGATGTAGAAGAAACCATCCCTAAGTAGCTGAAACACCTCAGGAGACTCGAATCACTACTCGAGCAACCACTAATGCGATGGGGAACAAAATGTGTTAGGTTGCGGAAGTCGGTGGTGGTGAAGTGGATGAAGTGGTCAAGAGCCTAGGCAAAGATGCCAAAGTTCCAAAAATTTGATGAAGTCAAATGATGTTGGTAGTATTTTTTTTTGGTATGGGGGATGTCAAGAGCTTCAAAACGAGCTAAAGAACGTCAAAATCGGACTCCGGATGAATTAGTTATGGACAAAATAAAAATTCAGCCGTGTCAGTTTCAGGGTTACTCGGACATCCGGGAGGAGGTCTGGCTGATCTGGGTCAGGTCGGGATGATCCGGGAGTATTCCGGATGATCCGGGTTCGTCAACTCCGGTTCAGTTTTTCGGGTGCGTGGGTTATTCGGACGTCCTGGAGAGGGTCCAGCTAATCCGAGAGGTGTCCGGATGATCCGGGAGCTCGTCCGGATGACCCGGGCAGGTCAATCCGCTCGGAATTTGCTCTCGGGGATGAATTTTTGGGCAGAAATTGATGATTTTGGGGTCAAAATTGAGGAGATGTCATGGATGAAAGGTGGGGAAACTTGTGGAGATGCTAGATCCACTCGAAACACAACGAATCCATGGATCAAAATCAAAAAAACATCATCAAACCAACAAATCACAAAAAAATTTGGGGCTATTTTTGGTGGGGATTTTCGATTTTTTTAACAAAATTAGGATAGAAAAAGAGGGTAGGGGCTCCAAATTCATGATCAACCTTGCTCTGATACCAAGGTGATGTAGGGTGGAACCCTGGGCCGATCTTTCATGAAATGGAGGAGAACCCGCGAAGAACACGAAGAACACAAGGGGAAACACGAGGGAAAACGAGAGGAACACTCAAGAACAAGTCCAATCACACATCCACTACACAATCAAACACACAAGATCCATAAGGTCCATGAACAACAAAGGGAAAGATACAAGGTAAAGTTCACCTCCATGAGGAGGTCTTGATGATATCGTAGATGGATCTTCCCGTGAGGTGCCTTGATGATATCCCGTAGGATCTTCTCACATGGAGGCCTTGAACTCCATGGGAGTGGTAGTCTCTCTCTCTATCTCAAGAGGAGGGTACAAGGAGCAAAGCTCACCCACAAATGAGCTATCACTTTGCTAACCCTAAAAATGGGGAGGAGGAGGTCTATTTATAGTCTAGGCCACGAAGGGGTAAGTGAGGGGGCGGAATGGGTTCATGGGCCTCGGCCCAAAACATGCATGCAGGAAAAGGCCGGATGATCTGGGTGGGCATCCGGATGATCCGGGCGTCGGGGTCCGGATGATCCGGATGGAGTCCTGGATGATCCGGCTTCGAGTGGAAGCCTTCGGGTGTCTTCAGTTGTGAGTTATCCGGATGATCCGGGAGAGGGTCCGGATGATCCGGCTGAGTCCGGATGTCCGGGAGGGGTTCCGGATGTCCGGCTTGGCTCCAGCAGCCGCTCTGTCTTCTTCTCCTTTCTTCCGTCTTCTCTTCCATGGTTCCCTCGCGGATTGTGTAATCGTTCCTTGGCACTTGCACTCCTCCTCGACATCCGTGAAGCTCCGACAATACCTATGCATGCACACAGGAGAAGTGTCAAGTAGTATACCATCCTCGAAGGGGTCAAGTGAACGCGTATAAAGAAGATGATTCACCTTTTTGTATGTGAAGTAGATGTCGCATGTGTCACTTGCCAAACAGACTCTTGACATGGTGATGTCCATAGGATGCTCCGCATCAAATTCGTACCTGCTTCTTCTTGAGAAAACCCTACGCAATCGCCGAGAGGAGGTTTTCTCTGAACAAGCAGACGAGGGAGAAGGGGATTCAGGCCCAGTGAAATATTGCTGCTTCGTCCATCCAGCTTACTGCTAAAGCTGGAAAGGTGGGGTTTTTTGTGATTTGACGGCTCATTGGGCATTACTGCGGCGCTACAACCGGGGTGAGTCTACCGTGCAGTTATGCACTCTAATTTGGTGCATGGCACGTGGACCCCGCTGTCGGATGCCCCGCATATCAGCGAAAGGAAGTAGAAAGGCAGGAGTAACTAGTTAGACATAAATATATTTTTGATAGAGAGATACTCCCTCTATAAAGAAATATAATAATCTTTTATATCACAACTTTATACATAAGAAAAATCAAGCGGAATATATATAACATAATATGGGGGTTCAGGTGAGAATATAATACTCAGATAGGCTGATGGTTCTGGACTTTGGGCCAGAGGCCGGTGGGCCTGCATGTTTGGGGGCCCATGTGTTCTAACGCAGTGCATTTCATATTGCAAGCGATCGGTACGGCGCTGGTTTTAGATGTTGTCGCAAGGTGAATACAGAAAATTAAATAAAGCATTGCAGCTGTTAGAATGAAATCGAACGACAGTTCCTAACCAGCAATCCGAGTTGCAATTCTTTCACGATATCCTACGTGATAAATAATACTGTCGTACTACTTATACACACAGGACACTGGTTTCACCATGCCATATTATTACATCAAAAGCTCTCGAAGGATAGATCAGTTTGGCAGTTGTGTGCTGCTACTAAAGAATTTAAAAGTTGATTAGGACCAGCCCTCCTTGCCGAGAAAGTTCAATTTTGACATCATCCCCTACCACAAGATTTGATAGAGTTTTGAACCTTGACCATCCTTTAGCATCAATCATCATACGACCATCCTTTGTACTTATGGTATATTGAGCAGGTTCATTCACACCAAGGCTGCGCATGGTAGGAGAAACTTGGCCACGGTCGCCCGGATTATTGATTGACTCCCTCGTTGCTCTAGGAATTCTCTGTTTGGAAACAAGAAGACATACACAAACAGTTAGATCAACACAGTGAATCATGTGAAACAACATGGAAAGAAAAAGGAACGAAGCACTTTGGGCTTCCAATGCTTACCAAGAAGGTGGAGATGTCGGTTTTTGTAAGGACTTTGGTATATGCAGTGCGAACTGCAGCCCAGTCTGTTGCCGGTGCAAGTGCCGGTTCCGTTACCGCTACACGGGCCGGAGCAGATGCAAGTGCAACTTCAAGTGTTGGTGCAGGTGCCGGAGCCATTGCTGGTGCCCGTGCTGGTGCGACTGGTAGTGCCGCCGCTGCTGCCGTAGATGGTGCTCCTTGTGGAGCTGGTGTCGGTGTCGGAGCAGGTGCCCGTGTCGATGCCTGATCCTCCGGTAGATTAGCCTGATCCACTGACGCGGTCAGTGCCCAATCCTCTGGTGGATCAGACTGAGCTGCTGCCACTGTCAGTGCTAGAGCCAGTGCCGTCGGAGCAGGTGCCGGTGCTCGATCCGATGCTGAAGGTGGTACCGATGTGCGAGACAGCAGCGATCGTCTCTGGTCTGCTATGATTTCATACTTCAGCTTTCTAACTTCACTAGGCTCCATGACCTTGATCCAGTCTTTTTCTTCACTTCTTTTAAATGCGAGGACTAATTGTGCCGTGTTTGTTAAAACAAACTGCAGTTCAACATAGGGCGTCAGATTGTACTCAGACAACAGACTGATCCAATTGTGTCCAGTAATATAAGTGATGGACAGTGCCTTCGTTACTGACACGACATAAGAAGTGAAACCTGCAAAAATAACCATCATTGAGAAAACCAAACGGTTTATTCTATAACGAATGTCACATGGCAAAACCTGCATCATAAAATTGTAGCAAAAGTAAGAAAACATGGCAGTAAATCAATAAGATTTACTTGATGTGATATGAGTGAATCCTTACCATGATATCACTATGTTCAAGTTGTAAACTGAAGGTTGATCATCTAATTACGGGTGGCATGCAGGGCCCGCACTTACTCCCACAAGCATGACAGTCCAAAGGTGGTAATAACTCGTATGGAGCAAACATCCATGGGACTGGAAATCCTGGTGGGTGCGATAAACCCTCCAATGCATACATATATTGGAGTGTAACCATAATTGATAAACCGTCCTCACAAAAAAGATGATCTGGATACTTCAGAATATACAGACTGAATTGAGTGGATAGACATTAACATAGACTATTCTCAGGACTCACCACACAACAAAAGCAGCAGTCCTAAACAATACCGGGTTCACACACACAAATCAAGTACTGAACAATAGTACTTACTACAGACAAGCAAAGTTGCACTAATTAAACTCTATAGACTATTTCTTGCCACCGTCCTACGGGATGTACCCCACATAACTGACTAGGCCATGGACTTCGTGAGAGATGTCTACCGGCATCATCGCCATCTCGTCAACCTTGGAAAACCTAACATAGTGGTCTTTCCACTCATAAACATGACAATGAAGACAGTCCGCATCAGATTTGTCGGGAAGCTTTACAAGAACCACACCCTTCAAAATCAAAGGCACAACTAGGAAATTGTTGTGGTGAAGTACACCCTCGAGAACACGCTTGACAACAATGCTACAGGAAAACACTTGTTCATGACACGTGGCGACAAGGACACAGCAGCTGGATAGTTTACTAGTAGAACTCATCCTCAGGTCTTCCAGTTCACATAGCCTGACTTTGAGAACTTCATCTCCACCGGGGACCTGTTTCTAATTTAAACAGAAACCAAATATTTTATTACTACCTCCATTCAGAAATATAAGATGATTTTCGATATTTTACTCCATATACGCACAGAAATGAGTGAACAAAGACACTAGAACATGTCTTCAATGGCATGAGAGCAGAGGGATTACTTGCAATATCCATAACACAAGTTACTGAGGCTACTATACTCTCTTCAAATGCATGAGAGCTAAAATCTTGCATTTCCTACAGATAGCATTGATGTTCATAAAGTAGTTGAAACTAATCTATAAGAAATTAGTGTTATGTGCAAAAATCATATGTATGTCAACCTCTCGCATGTTTTGGTCAAAAGAGCAGTTTAGAACCGTCATTTAGCACACAAAAATCACATGCAAGATCACCCAAAAAGTTGTACTACTAGGACTAGTACTACGTGTTAGATGAAAAAACACGATCAAGATCGCTAAAAAGATCGTCAAGAAGAGATATTACCTGGACTGGCTCAACGAGGGATCCCGGAGAGGCGGGCTTGGACAGGGCGATGGCCTTGAGCTTGTCTGCAGTAGTCTCGGCGGGGTGCTTGCGCTTCTTCGTACCCTGAGCCTCGATGGTTTTATCTAGAGCCATAGACATCACTTCTGCCGGTGCTCCAGGGTCCATCAAGAAACTGTCAAATAGAAATAAAAGAAAAGAAACAATAATCACAAACCCAAAAGAAGAACAGAGAGGGAGTTATAGAATCAGCCGCGGGGTTGCAAGACTGGGCCTTGGACAGAAGCAACACCATTGATGCCCTCACCTTTCCTTCTTTGGGAGAGAAGAACAATGGCAGAAGCGTGTCGGGGTTTTCTTTAAGAAATGAGGAACAAGATGAGGGAGAAGCAAGTTGGGGTTTTCTTCAAGACAGGAAGCTGAGGGAGAAGAGTGAAATGATGGTTGCTTCGTCTGTCGTGGATTTAACACGGCAGATGCCCTAGTGAAAGGACTTAGGTGTGGAGCCATCGCGATGTAGGTTAGCTCGAAGGGGTTGAACGGGACAAAGGACACAGAGGTTTACCCAGGTTCGGCCCCTCACAACGAGGTAAAAGCCTACGTCCTGCTTCTAGTTGTATTGCTTGAGTCTCGATTACAAGGGAGCTATCATGCTTGACCTAGCTATCGATCAGTTGTTTTTTTAGTTAACCCGATGTTGGGCCTTGCCTTTATATACATAGGTCGAGGCTCCGGGGCTTACAAGAGTCCAAGCCAGATCACACAATGTGACCAGCCCGGTTTCTAAGTCGCCTTACCTTGCCAGGAAAGTCACCATCGGGAAGCTCACACCTCCGGGTGTTGGGCCTCCACCAGGCGCGCCTCTTAAGCCGCCGCCTATCTTTATGCTTCGTCTTCTTGGACCTTTCTTGGGATTTCTTCATAGTAAGTCGCCAATGGTGTAAAATGGCCCCTCCTGCGTGGGTCACACCTCAGAGTCATATCCCCAACATTAGGCCCCAGATTGATTTGAACTTGTTCATGGCAATCTTCATTGCTTCAGCTGACAAGCCATCTTTTCAAAACTTGTCCTTGAATAAAACACTATAACCCGCCATGATGTCACGCAAAGTAAATTCACAAAAAACCCATGACGTCCCAACGGATCTTTCGCATTAACTGGCCACCCGAGAATCAAGGTGCCTGCACTGTTGAGATAATCATATTGCCTCCTCGATTTCCGCACATGCCATTTTACTGTTTCCTTATAAATAGGGACGGGGGTTCCTTCTTTTCACTTTTACCCCGCCCTTCTCTCTTCTTCTTCTTCTTCTTCTTCTTCTTCTTCTTCTTCTTCTTCTTCTTCTTCTTCTTCTTCTTCTTCTTCTTCTTCCTTGCACCGACCACCGCTGTCGGAGCTCTGCCGCCCCAGTCATCCTTCACCGGTAGCTTCATCCAGGCCGCTGCATCGACCTGACTGCGACTAGAGATCGCGGCGCCTCTCGCTCTTCATTAGCATCACCAGGTATCCCTCTTTTCTCACTTCCAATCTGCATTAGGTTACCCTAGTTCTTCGGTGTTCATCGTAGTTTTCCCACCATATCGCTTAGTTCAATCCAAAAGCAACACTGAAGCCGTGCGGTAGCAGTTTTGTCATATATCTCAAATCGTAGATACATCACTTCTTCCTGAGATTCAACCCCTAGCTTACTACTTCTCCCACTGCCATGTTTTAGATTTAGTAATTATTCTTCATTTTTTGACTCACCATAGATCTAAAATCATATGCAGAAATCATGAAACTTGTTTATCCCATACTTAGGAAAATTTCAACCATCTTGATTTCATAGGCAACTGTTCCGCCATTCTCTATTCAGGCGGCTTAAATAACAACCCTTGTGACCCGCCAGTACCTGACCGGCTTAATTATAACTTATGACTCGCCAAGATATCCAAAACTTTGCATAGCCCACCGACCATGCTTGCCGGCTTATACTTTCTCAACTTAACCCGCCATGTACTTATAATCTGGTCAATTGCTCCGTTCCATGGCCAGGGCGACTCATAATCCCTTCAATAGCTCACAATGCTTAGCCTTTTAACTATATCTGGCTCATCACTACTGAATTGTTATAAACTCATTTAGACAGCTTATCATCATATATTAACCCGTCAATACCTTTATTCTCAGGCTGTCGTTTTTTAGTCGCCAAAAAATTACTGTCATAAACTGGGAACGCTCTCTGGTTACCAAAGACATTCTTAATGATTATGTAAGTCAGGGCTTAGTAGCGACTCAACAAGAAATTGGATGGCGAGTCAGCAATGGGGAAGTAATCCCTACTCCCGCGGAAGATGAGATTGTAGTCTTTACTGATCACATACTCAGAGGGTTTACTCCACCCGGGTCTCAATTCTTTCGAGACCTCCTTCACTATTTCAATTTGCACCCTCAAGATATAGGGCCGAACTCAGTGTCCAATATCTGCCACTTCCAAATCTTCTATGAACTCTATCTTCAGACAGCACCCACAGTTCCCCTCTTCAAGGAGTTCTTTTACATAAACCGCCAGACTGAATGCAAAAACGGCCCAAGTCAAGAATTAGGTGGAATCTCTATTTAGAGACAGAGAGACAATAGTTTTCCCTCCACCGTCTTACCCAGTCACCCCAAGGGATGGGTAACCACTTGGTTTTACTGCAAAAACACCGCTCCAGCCATAGAAAATCCTTTGCCCGGGTTTAGAGCTGAGCGCCTTCCACTGAATTTTGTCCCGCCAAGCAAGATCATCCCAGAAGAACATGCTGTGGCCCCCCCCCCCCATTCCTCTCCAGGGCTAAAGTCTTATTAGCTCATGGGTTACTTGGAGTCGATTTGACCCGGTGCTGGGCCTCTTGGAAGATTCTCCCCTTAAGCCGTCGCCCCGGCTTAATGTATGAATATTCTGGCGAACCAAATGACCCTCAACTGTTCGTGACAGACAACTTCACTGCTGAAGAAGTCTTGAAAACCTTGAGGACCCTGCGTGATGAGTCTTAGGAGAATTGTAATAAAGTTGGTCTGCCACCCTTCTACAAACAAAACCCGGCTCCACCAGTAAGTATTTCACTTTATAATGTTCAATGCAAGTTAACTCTGCCTTGTATCTTGCTTTAACCTCTTTTTGTACTTATACAGGCTGACTCCGCATTCTGGACTAAGAGACCGAAAACCGCCGCCCGGTCAAAAAACCTAAGGCCAAGACCCATGCTCCGGGTCACCGTAAAAGGCAAACAGCAGAAGACCTTCTCAAGCTGGATGACTCGGAGGTAGAACTCGATTCCCTTGGTCGTCTTTTTGTGCAACTTATTGATGATGACTCTTCACAGGATGACGCGGAGACAAGCCGGGCAAATGCAGCAGAGGTAATACCTGTCTCCTCCGACTCAAATCCTTTGCCAAGAAAGAAAACTCGGTGGGTCATCTGAAAAGTAAGCTTTTTCTCATCCTCTTGCTCATTTGGACCCCAATTTTCTTTTGAAGAAACAGCAGCATGACTCAAGACGTACCACCCGGAGTGATGGCCCAAGACCGCCACTCTGGCTTACCCAACACTCCTGTCCCTCGCAAACGTCGGAATGAGGTGCCTCATAGCCCAACCCTTTCTCTTCCAAAGGCTGGTCTCTTTCATCAACCTCTTAATTCTTCCGACTCAAATTATCAGGAAACGCCCCTATCATCCGGCGACTCAACTGGGACTCAGCTGCTTGTCTTAAAAGTTGCCCAAGGGTCAGTGCTTCTTGTTCCTAAATGTCTTGTATTGATATATACTCATGAATCCTTATATCTTTGTTATAGAGGCATAGAAAAGGCAGGCAAGAAATTAAAAGTGGGCGGTTCTTCAAAGGACCCTAAAGTTGCTGAGCCGGAGAAACAAGCGCCAAAAGTCTTAGGGGCTTCACCTCAAGATCCTGAAGATCTTGTTAATGACCCGCTGCCACAAGCTGATACCACAACCTTTGGACCAATGAACATTGTGGTTGACCCGGCCACCTCACATGACTCGCCAAGTCCTAAACTGCCCAGCCCTACCAAGCTTACTGAAGAAATTCCTTCTGACAAGGCCGCCGAGGATGTCATTATCACTGGCACAGGCAATACCGAGCCAGGGAATCCTACTGTCTTGGCCAAACACAGTGCCAAAGAAGAGCCACCAGCCGCAGATAAGGGCAAATTGAAGCTAGATCTGCAGAACTATGTAGATTTTAACGCAAGCGAGTTGCATGCGGGCTACCAAAGCCGCCTGCACACAAGCCGTGACATGGAGGCTGGCCTGGTTAATCTAATGAGGCAGAAGTATGAGGTACAAACTAAACCCCTTTCCACTGGTTCATATGCGTATAGTTATATAGCCCCCAAGGGCCGGCCTATCCTTCCAAGGATGAGCCGGGTCTTCAAATCATCAATTCTGACTAAAACCTTATGCATCAAAACTGTAGCCCCCAAGGGCCGGCTGAATCTGATAAAATAAGCCGGGTCTTCAATGACCTCTTAAATAAAAGCAAACTTGTAGCCCCAAAGGCCGGCTTAATCTGACAAGAAAAGCCAGGTCTTCAATGACCTCTTTAAATAGAAGCAAACTTGTAGCCTCCAAGGGCCGGCTTAATCTGACAAGATAAGCTGGATCTTCAATGACCTCTTTAAATAGAAGCAAACTTGTAGCCCCCAAGGGCCGGCTTAATCTGACAAGATAAGCCGGGTCTTCAATGACCTCTTTAAATAGAAGCAAACTTGTAGCCCCCAACGGCCGGCCTACCCTTCCAAGGATGAGCCGGGTCATAATAGGATCTTAAAATGACCTACGTTAGCCCCCAAGTGCCACATATATTGCTGGCAATATGCTTGGGACTTACCAATTTTTACTGTTCCTTTAATACCAAACTGTATTGATGACTACAACTCCTTACTGCAGGAGACCGTGAATCTTCAAGACTCGGAGTTAAATGAGTTAAGGAAAAATATCAAGCATCAAGAAGCTGAGACTCTCAAAGTTGAATCCAAGCTCAAACTTTCTTTGGAAGAGATGGAAAAACTCAAGTCCAGCCTTGCTACAGAAAGAGCCGCCTGGCAGAATGAAAAAACCATATTGCTACAAAGAGCAGAGGCCGCGGAAGTTTCACTTAAGAGCACAACTGAAGAGTTGACTGGCCTGAAACAACGGATCTCCTGAATGACAGCTGCCATATTTGGTAAGTAGAACCTAACGTTAAGTACCACAACTTGTTTGGCGACTTATAACTATTTGCTCTTTAACCCGCCTGGCGACTCATGCGCCATTTATTGAACAGCCCCAGAAGTTCTAGTCTTGGCCAAGACATGTTGATGAAGCTGAAAGCTGTTTATGCTTTGGTGGAACAATTATACACTGGCACGCAACGGACAGTTGTGGCCATCTCCAATGGAAAGCAGCCCCCCATTCTTATCAAAACCGTGCTGGATCAGCTATCCACAGTGCCAGGGCAGATCGAAGAGTTGAAATTATCAGCCGCCCGCGCAGGAGCAATTTCAGCACTCAGTCTGGCCAAGGCATGGCAGTCGGAGCTAGACCCGGTTGAAATGGTAGATGGCTGCCCAGAACAGAAAGAAGACGGGCCGCCCTTTGATGCAGCTAATTTTGCCAAATGCATGAGAGAGATACACCCTTTAGCGTGTAAACTAGGAAAGGAGGCAGACTTAACAAAATATCAGCCAGCTTATGACCATGAAAACATCCGAGTTAAAGCGCCGACTCACAATGCCATAGATCTAACTCCACCGAAGCGTAAGCATACTTTTGCTCTTGACATTGACCCTGCTCCAATTATAAATGATGAAGCCATATTCGAGGCCTTAACCGGCATCGACTGGACGTCACCTGACCTTCAAATAGCCGAAGAAGAAGAGCTGGTGCGGGATGACCCGGAGTCGTCAACTCGCCAAGAAGAAAACTGATTCATAGCAATGATGATTCAGGCGGCTGTCAAGCCGGGCTTGTAAGCGTGCAGCTCCAGAAATACTTTGTTTCAACCCAGTGGTCTCATGAAAGCCTTGTAATAGGCTAGTTTAAAACAATGATCCGCCATGTCATGCCTTCGTGCATGTTGATTTTAACTTTTGAACCACCAGTTTTAATCTTTATGATAGGCTTGATCTGATCATTCGTACGAGCCATAGCAGTACTCTTATTTGTGCGTAAAGCTTTGCATGTCCTGCCAAAAAGGTTAAACATATGCCTTGGCCACTTAAGGTCAAAAACCAGGGCGGGTGACAACCCAAACATATATAGCCTAATGTGATTATTGACACTATAATCAAGGCCATTCAAGTCAAAATATATTGACGACTTAAAGTCAAAAATTAGGGCGTGTTACCAAACCTGGAATACTCATATAACAATTGAAAATATACTTGTGGATTTGGATCATACTGATGGCTTAAACATCAATATCCAGTGCGGGTGACAACCCAAAGACTTGCAATCGCATGACCTCAATTGTTCAAACCAAAGCATACTGGCAACTTAAAGTCCATAGCCAGGGCGGGTTACTAAACCCAAAATACTCAAACATGAGTCATACAATCGGAGCTTTATGACCCGGATTGTCAGAATTCACTTAATAGAAAAAATCTTTAGGAGAAACAAATCCAAAGGACTCAAGAGAAAAAATTCAAAAAATCTCAAATAATTGCCTGGCCGGCTTACCAAAGCACGACCAAACAAGTTGGCTCACAGGGCCATGTGCTATCAAAGGCCGCACAACTATTGAGTTAATCCTAGCTCACTGTAAGTCGGCTCTCACGTGACACAAGTCACCGTTTTAACCTTAACGAGTTCAGGGTCTGAAAAAGATTGACTTTTAAGAGTTCGGCCTGGTGGAATAGCAAGTTACAAACAGGCAGGATAACTCATAATTTTGCGTCCACACCTGGTCAAGAGGGTATGAAAGCTAAACCCGGTGGGTTGGAAGCCCCCAAGTGACCTTATGACCAAATAATAAAGACTCAGATACACATAAATGAAACGATAGAGGCCCTGAATTTTTCAGGGATGCCGACTTTATTATATTGATCATAAAATATATATACACTCACAAAGTCGAAGATGAGCAATATTCCAGGGCCGGCGGGTCTCCTCCTCCGACTTGCGTGAATTCTTGTTTTCTCGTATATCAACGAGGTAATAAGACCCGTTATTCAGGTTTTTGCTGACCACAAAGGGCCCTTCACAAGGAGGTGATAACTTATGCATATCAGTCTGATCTTGAATCAGCGGGAGTGCCAAGTCACCTTCTTGAAACGCTCTAGTTTTAACTCTGCGAATATGATAGCGACGCAAGTCTTGTTGATATATCGCTGAACGAGCCGCTGCAAGGTCACGCTCCTCATCCAAAACATCGAGTGCGTTTTGACGTGCTATCTCCTTATCAGCTTCAACATAAGCCGCCACGCGGGGCGAGTCATGATGGATAGCACTTGGAAGAACCGCCTCTGCACCATAGACCATGAAGAAAGGTGTATAGCCTGTTGACCTGTTAGGGGTGGTATTGATACTCCAGAGTACTGAAGGTAACTCCTCAACCCAACAACTCGGCGTTCGCTTCCAAGGAACCATAAGCCGGGGCTTGATACCTCTCAAAATTTCTTGGTTAGCCCTCTCAGCTTGACCATTAGACTGCAGATGAGCCACAGAAGAAACATCAAGACGAATATGCTCTCGTTGACAGAACTCCTTCATAGCACCCTTAGACAAATTAGTGCCATTATCAGTGATGATACTATGAGGGTAACCAAAACGGAAGATCAATTTTTTAACAAACTAGACTGTGGTCGCCGCATCACACTTGCTGACCGGCTCTGCTTCAACCCACTTGGTAAATTTGTCAACCGCCACCAAGAGGTGGGTTTTCTTATCCTTAGACCTTTTGAAAGGTCCAACCATATCAAGCCCCCAGACTGCAAATGGCCAAGTAATTGGAATCATCCTCAACTCTTGAGCCGGCACATGAGCCCGTCGAGAAAATATGTGACATCCATTACACTTACTGACGATATCCTCTGCATCAGCATGAGCTGTTAACCAATAAAACCCATGATTAAAAGCTTTAGCCACTAAAGATTTAGAGCCGGCATGATGACCACAATCACCTTCATGGATCTCTCTTAAAATCTCACGGCCCTCTTCAGGTGAAACACATCGTTGGAACACGCCTGTCACACTGCATCGACTTAGACCTCATGGTGATTTGCCTTGCCAAAGTTTCATCCTCAGGTAACTCGCCCCGGGTCATATAAGCCAAGTAGGGAAGCATCCAATCAGGAATAGCATGGAGAGCCGCCACCAACTGCGCCTCTGGGTCAGGAATAGCAAGATCCTCTTCTGATGGTAACTTGTCTGAGGGATTATGTAATACATCAAGAAACACTTTAGGAGGTACCAGCTTACGTTGAGACCCAAGCCGGCTCAAGGCATCAGCCGCCTCATTTTTCCTTCGATCAAGGTGCTCCACTTGATAACCCTTGAAGTGACCTGCAATATTATCAACCGCCCGGCGATAAGCCGCCATGAGCGGGTCTTTGGAATCCCATGTACCTGAAACTTGCTGAGCCACAAGGTCTGAGTCGCCAAAACACCTGACCCGGCTCAAATTCATCTCTTTGGCCATTCGAAGGCCGTGGAGTAAAGCCTCATATTCGGCTACATTGTTAGTACAAGGAAACATTAACCTCAAAACATAACAAAACTTGTCACCTCGTGGGGAAGTCAATATAACCCCAGCCCCCGAGCCTTCTAGCTGCCTGGACCCATCAGAGTGAATCGTCCAATATGAGTTATCAGGCCTCTCCTTAGGCGTCTGCAACTCCATCCAGTCATTGATGAAATCCACCAGAGCCTGAGACTTGATAGTTGTCCTTGGCACATATTTCAGACCATGAGGTCCGAGTTCTATTGCCCAGTTAGCAACCCGGCCTGTGGCCTCCCATTTCTGAATAATGTCTCCCAAGGGAGCAGAACTGACTACAATGATAGGATGACCAAGAAAATAATGCTTCAGCTTGCGACTCGCCATGAACACCCCATATACCAATTTCTGCCAATGTGGGTATCGCTGTTTGGGCTCAATTAACACTTCACTGACGTAATAAGTCGGCCGCTGAACAGGGTATTCTTTACCCGCCTCTTTGCGCTCCACCACAAGCGCCACAATGACAGCCTTACTATTAGCCGCCACATATAGGAGCAAAGGTTCTTTATCAATGGGAGCTACAAGGACGGGTGGCTCAGCTAACTGCTTTTTGAGCGCCTCAAATGCCTTATCAGCAGCGTCACTCCAGACAAAATGATATGTCTTCTTCATCATCTGGTATAAAGGAATTGCCTTCTGTCCCAGACAGTTTACGAACCGGCTTAAGGCCGCGATACGACCCGCCAGGCGCTGGACGTCACTGACACATGCTGGCTTAGCCAATGAAGTGATAGCTTTAATCTTCTCCGGGTTAGCTTCAATACCCCTCTCTGAGAGCAGAAAACCCAATAGCTTGCCTGCAGGTACACCAAAAACACATTTGGCCGGGTTAAGCATCATCTTATTGACCCGGAGATTGTCAAAAGTCTCCCTTAGATCATTCAAGAGCGTCTCCTTTTTTCTGGATTTGACCACAATATCATGCACATAAGCATGCACATTACGCCCAATTTGACTGTGAAAGCAATTCTGAACACAACGTTGATAAGTCGCCTGGGCACTCTTAAGCCCAAAAGGCATAGAGACATAGAAAAAGTCTCCAAAAGGGGTGATCAAAGACGTCTTCTCTTGGTCTTTAACTGCCATCTTGATCTGATGATAACCAGAATAAGCATCCAGGAAACATAAACTCTCACAACCCGCCGTGGCATCAATAATCTGGTCAATACGGGGAAGAGCAAACGGATCAGCTGGACTAGCTTTGTTAAGATCCGTGTAGTCAACACACATACGCCAAGTGCCATTCTTCTTAAGCACCAGCACCGGGTTAGCCAACCACTCCGGATGAAAGACTTCCACAATAAACCAGGCTGCAAAGAGCTGGGCCACTTCTTCTCCAATGGCCTTACATCGCTCCTCATTGAAACGACGAAGAAACTGTTTAACTAGCTTGAATTTAGGATCCACATTAAGAGTGTGCTCATTGAATTCTCTCGGTACACCCGGCATGTCAGAAGGTTTCCATGCAAAGATGTCCCGATTCTCATGGATGAACTCGATGAGCGCGCTTTCCTATTTAGGATCCATGTTAGCCCCTACTGTGAACTGCTGAGATGAGTCACCAGGGACAAAGTCAACTTACTTAGTATCATCAGCCGACTTAAACTTCAACAAAGGGTCTTGCTCAGTGGTGTGCTTCTTCAAAGGGGTCATATCCGCCGGGTCGACATTATCCTTATAAAATTTAAGCTCCCCTGTGGCGCAAGCCGACTCAACATATGCAGCATCTCCTTCCTTACATTCCAATGCAATTTTTCGATTGCCATGGACCGTAATAGTGCCCTTACGCCCTGGCATTTTAAGCTGTAAGTAAACATAACAAGGCCGTGCCATAAATTTGGCATAAGCCGGCCGTCCGAACAAGGCATGATAAGGGCTCTTGATCTTAACCACTTCAAACCATAACGTCTCTGCTCTGTAGTCATAGTCGTCGCCAAAAGCCACTTCCAAAGCAATCTTACCAACTGGATATGCCGACTTACCAGGTACCACACCATGAAAAACTGTAGAAGACGGCTTAAGCTCCTTATTAGTTAAATTCATCTGGCGAAAGGTATCATAGTAAAGGATATTGATACTGCTGCCACCGTCCATGAGCACTTTGGTGAATTTATAACCCCCAACCTGAGGGGCTACCACCAATGCTAGTTGACTCGGATTGTCAACCCGGGGCAGGTGATCCTCTCGACTCCATGTGATTGGTTGCTCTGACCACTGCAAGTATTGAGGTACCGCCGGCTCAATCGCACTGATCGCGCGTTTATGAACCTTCTGATCTCGTTTGCAGAGACTTGTGGTAAAAACATGATACTGGCCACTGTTAAGCTGCTTTGGATTACTCTGGTACCCTCACTGATGCTGCTGGTTACCTTGACCAGACTGTTGGTTATAACCACCCTGGTTGCCCTGTCCTTGATACCCAGAACTTGAGCCGCCACCACCAAGCCGGGCCCCTATGAGCCGGATCCTCACCCGACAGGTGGGCCATTATTGTTGCCATGATTCTGATTGAAGTTGGAGTTCCTGTACTCTCTCATGATGAAACAATCCTTCCAAGCATGAGCCACCGGTTTATTGGGCAGACTGTGTTGTGGGCAAGGTTCGTTCATCATCGCCTCAATATTAAATTTTGGCCCTCCAAAGGCCTGCTTACCGTTGCTGTCACCCAGATCCTTTTCAAAAACATTGGGGCCAGCATCGCCCCTTAATCCGGCTCGCGCTTGGCTGGGTTCCTCGACCCGGCCAAGCTCCGCAACCCTGCCAAGACCACGACATGGCCAGGCCTGCTGGCGCATGCCGGCCGATCCTGACAAGCCAAGACTTCTTCAACAAGCAAGCGCAAACCACGGCACGCCCCTCAACCCGGCCACGGGTCAGCTCCCGTCCCATCCGGGGCGTACGACGGAACAAGTCCCCATGAAGGGATGAACATGGCTACAGTGGCCCACCAACCCCGCTGACCGGCAGGAGCATGGCAACAGTGGCCCACCTACCCTACTGACCCGGGCCGGCATGGCTACAGTGCATTCCTCGTCCTGCTGACGCAAGCCGATGGCGACCAGGCGACGTGCCACTGTAGCCGAGCCGGCCCAACCACTCCGTGACGCACGACAAGATGGGAAACAGTGCCCTTTGGCGCACGCGGCCCACGCCCAGAGAACCCGGCGTACCCTGGTAGCCGGCAGGCCCCAGCATCAGCTGATGAAGAAGACGTCGCCGTTTGAGTGGAACGACCTGGCGGACGAAGCGATCCGGGATCTCAAGCGCATGCTCTCCACCACACCCGTCCTGGCCGCGCCGGCTGACAAGGAGCCGCTGTTGCTATACATTGCCGCCACCTTGCGGTCGGTCAGCACGGTGCTGGTGGTCGAGCGACCAGAGAAGGGCAAGATCCAGTCTGTCCAGCGCCCAGTCTACTACCTGAGCGAGGTGCTTTCCGCCTCCAAGCAGAACTACCCGCACTACCAGAAGTTGTGTTACGACGTGTACTTTACCGCCAAGAAACTGAAGCAGTACTTTCAAGAGCATGTCATCACCGTGGTCAGCATGGCTCCCATCGGTGAGATCATGGGCTGCCGGGATGCCTCTGGCCGAGTTGCCAAGTGGACCATCGAGCTGGCCGGCCACACCATCCTCTATGAGCCTCGCACCACGATCAAGTCCCAGGCCCTGGCTGACTTCCTTGTTGACTGGACAGAGACCCAGTACCTGCCACCACCGCCGGATTTGACGCATTGGCGCATGCACTTTGACGGCTCCAAGATGCGCTCCGGCTTGGGAGCCGGCATCATGTTGTCTTCCCCAAAGGGCGACCGGCTGCAGTACATGCTCCAGATCCACTTCACTGCCTCCGACAACGTCGCAGAGTACGAAGCCCTGGTGCACGGCCTCCGGCTTGCCAAGGAACTCGGCGTCCGACGCATCCTATGCTATGGCGACTCAGATCTGGTAGTGCAGCAGTGTTCCGGTGAGTGGGACGCCCAGGATGCCAACATGGCCAGCTACCGTTTCCTGGTCTAGGAACTCTTCGGCACCTTCGACGGCTGCGAGTTCCTCCGCGCCCCGCGTGCAGAAAATGAAGCCGCCTACACGCTTGCCAAGATTGGCTCATCCCGGCAGGCCATACCATCCGGCGTCTGCCTCGAGCACTTGCGCAAACCATCTGTCAAGCCATCTCCGGATTCCGAGTCCATCTTCGTCCCGGACGACCCTGCAGCGCCCCTCCCCAACCCGGACCCGGGGGCTACCAGTCCCGGCTCGGGGGCTGCCGTCTCCAACCCGGTCCCGGGGGCTGCGGAACTCGGCTCGGGGACTGCTGAGCCCACCCCGGGGACTGCCGTGCTCAACCCGGCCGCCGTTATCCCTAACCCGGGGGCTGCCGCCTCCAGCTCGGGGGTTGCCATCCCAGAACTCGTCTTGGTGGCCGTCTTCACCGTGGTGACGGCTCCGTCTTGGGCCCAGCCAATCTTACCGTTCCTGGAGAATGGAGTACTCCCCATGGACGAGACTGAGGCCCGGCAAGTGCAATGCCAGGCGTCCGCCTATAGCATCATCAACAACGAGCTCATCAAGTGCAGCGTGACAGGCATGTTCCAGCGCTGCGTCGAGCAAGACAAGGGCATAGAGATCCTCCTCGACATACATCATGGTGACTGCGGGCACCACGCCGCCTCCAGGTCCCTGGTGGCCAAGGCCTTTCGCCATGGTTTCTACTGGCCCACGGCCCTCAAAGACGTGGAGTCACTCGTCCTCAAGTGCGAGGGTTGCCAACGCTTCAGCAAGCGCAGCCACCACCCGGCTTCGGCCCTGCAGACCATCCCGATCACCTGGCCCTTTGCGGTCTGGGGGCTCGACATGGTAGGCCCCTTCAAGACCGCTCGGGGCGGCATGACTCATTTGCTAGTGCCGGTCGACAACTTCACCAAGTGGATCGAGGCGCGGTCGATCAAGAAGCTGGACGGGCCAACGGCCGTCCGGTTCGTCAAAGACATCGCGGTACGCTGCGGCGTCCCACACAGCATCACCACCGATACAACACCAACTTTGCCAAGGGCGCTCTGGCGCAATACTACTCTGTCTCCGGTATCCGGCTTGACCTGGCCTCCGTGGCTCATCCTCAATCCAACGCCCAGGTCGAGCGGGCCAATGGCCTCATCCTATCTGGCATCAAGCCACAACTCGTTGAGCCCCTCATCCATTCACCCGGCAGCTGGCTTGACGAGTTGCCGGCCATCCTCTGGAGTCTCTAGACGACGCCGAACTGGTCGACCGGGTTCACCCCATTCTTCCTCGTCTACAGAGCGGAAGCCGTCATCCCGACCGACAATGAGTTAGACTCGCCAGGAGTCGTGAATGTACATAGAAGCTCAAGCCAAGGAAGCCCGTGAAGACGGCGTCAACTTACTTGAAGAAGCACTCCTCTTGGCCCTTAGCCGATCCGCCATCTACCAGCAAGGCCTGAGGCATTACCACAGCAAGAAGATCAAGCCCCTCGCGTTCCGCGAGGGAGACCTTGTCCTTCGGCTTGTCCAACAGCAAGCCAGCCAGCACAAGTTGGCCTCCCCATGGGAGGGCCCCTTCATCGTCAGCAAAGCCCTGTGCGACTGCAATGCCTACTACCTTATTGATGCCCGCAAGCCGAACAAGCGCAAAAGAGATACCACCGGCAAAGAGACAAGCCGACCCTGGAATGCAGAGCTCCTTCGCCCATTTAACAGTTAGCTGTATGCATGTATGTATCGCTACCTTTTTTAATTCTATGAAAGACAATGGGACCCCCGAACGACACTCAGGGGCTACCCTTTCCTATCAAGTTATTGTGTTTCACACACCCCTATAAATTTTCTTAAACCTCCACCGCCGGGTTGGTACGATTAACCCGGGGGCTGGCCGGCTTGGTGACAACCCGCCATCCTCCTTAGCACATCCCGGTGCCTTCGGGTAGCCAAGGCCCTCCACTTCGCCCTATGCCACAGTCCGGCTTCGGCTATTGGCCGGCAAGAACTAGGGCCAAAGCACCTACATGTCGCGAAACACTAAGTTGAACCTGCCGGATTGGCCAACCCAGCCTCACCGCACTAAGTTGCCGCACGACCGGATGCTCGCCAGCCGGCCCAGTGGGTGTTTCACTCACGCTCAACGTTGGAAGTGCCTAAGTACTGCGCGCTCTTCCCAAGGACAAAACTCCTTGTCACAGACCGGAACCCGGCTGTTCGACTTGTGGGGTGGGGGGGAGGTCCAAGGAAGGGTCAAGGAAGGAAAAAGGCCTAGAAAACAAAGATCAAAAGCGCAAACATTCATGAAAATATTTACATTATAGTAATATGGGCCCAAGGCCAAAGTTCATTACATTCACCAACACACCCTAGTGGGTGGATGGACCTGCCACTTAACAAAAATTCGATAAAAGATAAAATAGGACGGTTTCAGACAGTCCCCGCACCGGGTTGCTCAATGGCCGGCTCCTCCGGGTGGCCTCCGGGTTCATCGAGGCGCCGATATCATCCAACCCGGCATCAGCATCCGCGTAAGGGCCTGACTCCTCGGAGCTGCCTGACGGGTCATCAAGTAGCAAGCCGAAGTTGTCAGGCGGCACCACCTTGCTGTCTTCGGTCCGCTCTACCTAGAACTCATCATGCAATGCAAATGAGGATAGGTAGCTGGCCTGGGCGGCGATCCGTCCCGCCTCCGCATGCAGCTGGGGCTCCGCGCCAGCTCGCTGGGCCGCCAGCCGGTCCAGCGCCAGATCTAGATACCAGGACATGACAAACCTCAGCCCCAAGTCGGCGCTGGCACGGGCGGCAGGGACGCACCACGTGTGAAGCCCTGCCGGTCCGGCTTCCAGCCATCGCGCCAGCCGCGTGAAGCTGTTGGGCTCAACGGCGTTGGGCCAAAGGGCCGCCATCATCCTCACTCCGGCCTCAGAGAGCCTCGCCGTCTGCTCATCCAGGGCTTGCAGCCGGACCTCTGCCGCTTGCATAATCTCCGAGAAGGACCAGGTGGCGTGCGGATTGTTTGCGGCGCCCGAGTCCGCCTCGGTCGACCGGTGGTCGCACACGGCCTGGTCCGCCCTCCCCTGCGATTTCGGAAAGTATCGTATTGAACAGAAAAGCAAGACAATTAGCAACAAAAAAGCAAAGCCGGCTTCACAAACCGGCGAAGTCAACGAAGAAACACTTATTGGCGAAGGCCTCATCCAGGTGTTGCGCTTTGAGCAACATACCATGCTGCTCCAAGTCCCCGGCACGGTTGCGCGCTTCGAGCACCTTCTCCAACTCGGCGCACTTGTCGACGGCTGTCTTCAGCTCAACGTCCTTGGCGGCGGCCGTCTTCTCATGCTCCTCCTTGAGGTGGAGGAGCTCCGCTTGGTGGGCCGCCGCCACATTGACGGCCTCCCCCTTCAGGCGCTCCACCTCAGCCTGGAGCTAGCTCTTGTCTCTATCCAGCTGGCCGTGCTGCTGGCCGGCTTCGGCGAGCGCCTGCTGGGCCTCCGCCGTCTTAGCCGCCTTCGGCTTCAGCCGCTCCACTTCGGCCTAGAGCGGGCTCTTGTCGCCGGCCAGCTGGTCACGTTGCTGGCCGGCTTTGCCAAGCGCCTGCTGGGCCTCCCCGACCTTGGCGGCTTTTTCCCTCAGCTGCTCCACATTAGCCCGGAGCTGGTTGTGTTGTTGACAGGCTTCAACCAGCCGGGTTCGCAGGTCCAGCACCTCAGCCGCGGCGGCTGCACGGCAAAGATTCAAAGTGAAGACAACCAAAGAAAGGACAAGAACACTTTAAGATTCGACCCAACTGCTACGCAGTTGGCCCAAATCTTGGGGGCTACACCCAGTGGGTGTGCTAGCGCGCCCCCACTAAGAGCATGCGAAACGTACCTTCGACGAGGCGGAGCGCCTCCTCCTTGGCGGCAAGCTGCGCCGTGACCTGTTGATGCTTCTCCAGAAGCCGTTTGTAGATGCCGACTCGGAGGGCATCCAGGTGCTGCGAAGAAACAAGAGTTAGCACGAGAAGCTCTTTAAGATTCGACCCAACTACTACGTAGTTGGCCCGAATCTCGGGGGCTACACCCAGTGGGTGCGCTGCCGCGCCCCCACTAAGAGTTGCAGAGGAAAAAATAAAAGAAAGAAGCGTTACGAAGACGGAGCACTCCAGCTCCTGCGCCTGCTCCATCTCGGATTGGGCGAAGGCCTGAACTCGGTCCGCACGACCGCGGAGATGCCGGCGCACGGCGTCCATCGACGCCTCCTCCTGCGTCAGCAGCCCGAAGACGGCTCGCCTAGACCCGGCGGTGAAATGGCTTCCCGACGCCACTGGCGACTGCCTGATCACCAAGGCATCCTCGCCCCCGCCATCTCCTCCGCGGCGAGCCTCGAGTTCAACGTCGCCTGCGGCACCCCGTCCGCCGTCGCCCGCGGCGGCCCGTTCGGGGCGGACCCCCCACCGCCCCCTCCGACCTCCACAAGCTCGATCACATCGTCCCGGGGTGGAGTGTCGTCGTCAAACTCCACAACCTCCTGGTCGCCCACCTCCACCTCCACCCGGCCATCAGGGTCGCACCCCTCCTCCATCGGCGGCACGAAAACCATCCCCGCCGGCATCTCCGGCCAAGGCGGCTCCCCAACAGCCCGCTCCCTCGACTCCGCGGCCCTGGCCCAGGCCTGGGTCGACGCCGCCTCCATCTCCTCCATGGCCCTGTTTGTGTCCCAGCAGGCCATGCCCTCGGTGTTCTCCGGGTCCAGGCCGAGGTCCTCCTCGGGCGCCTCCTTGTCCTGGTTGATGGCGCTGCTCCGGGTCCGCCGGAACAAGAAGCCGCCCCCGGACGCGGCATCCGTCGCCGCCAGCCCCAAGTCCAGCGACAACCTGGATCACACCAAGAAGCGCATAAGAAAAGATCGATTCGGTAGCACGCCGGGGTCAGCGAGAAACATACCCGATCAACATCAGGATGGCCTATCTCGGCGAAGCCGCCAGGATGGCGCGGCGCCTCTTCTTGCCGGTCGGCTGGACGCCAACGGCCGGATCCGCCGTGCGCTTTGCGGCCGATTTCTACGGCACCGGGTTCTTCCCGTGCAGCCGGCTCGCCATCGCCGGCGTCCGGCTCGACCCGGCGTTGGCCGTGTTCTTCAGCCGTCTTGGGGGGCGATGTTGCCGGCTCCGCCCTTCGATGGCACTGCACCACCAGCTTGTGTCAGAATCTCCATGTCATCATCATCCGACCAGTCTCGCAAGAGATCTGGGTGCGAAGACTTACCCGCTCGGTGGGTCGCGTCGGCCGCAGCGTCGGCCGGCTCCGGATTCTTGGCGTAGGACTCTTCTCCCTCTGATCGGGCCCACTCGGCGGCAAGTACCTGTGCCCTCGTCTGCATCCGAACGAAGAAGGAAATATGGGGACCAAGGACTCACCATGGGCGCCGGGTACTCGGCGTTGTAGGGTGCCTTGCCGAAGCGCCAATACGGAGCCAACCCAGCCTTGGAGATGGCATTCACCTGCTTGGCGACTTGCTCCGGGTCCGTCCTCCCATACGACATCCGGGTAGGATCCTGGCGGTCACCCATCAGGCCGACGATGTGCGCCCGGCGCTCCAGCGGCAAAACCCGGCGCGCGACGAAGGCGGCAACAAGGTCTGTCCCCTTGAGGCCCTCCCGCGCCGTCATCTCCCGAATCCGGTCGCACAGATTCAGCACCCCCTGCGGCGGGTTCTTGGGCATGTAGCCCCAGTTCATCTTGGCGAGCGGCTGCTCGTTGATGAACAGGGGCAAGTTGATGGCGTTGCCTCCTCCGCCGACGCCGCGAACATAGAAAAAGGAGAGGAAGGCGCAGCATGGCATTGGCGCCTAGGTGGTGCAGCTGCAGCCCGAAGAAGGAGAGGAAGGCGCGGAAGAAGGTGCTCTCAGGAAGGCCGAGCCCGCGCTTGAAGTGGCTATAGAAAACCACGCGCTCACCGTCCTGCTGCTGTGGCTCCACCTCCCCTTCGGGCGCGCGTGCGGCCACCTCCGCCGCCGCCGGCAGGCGTCGGGTGTCGCGAAGATACTGAATATCGTCGTCAGTGACGTTGGATCCCTCCCACGAACCTTTCGGCAGTGCCATCCGTGGCGCTCGGCGTGGGTGCGAGGCGCGTCGGCTAAGGCGAGGAGTAGGAGCGGCTGCTGGGCGCTGCAGGGCCGCGGCAGTGCTTCGCTCATGAGCAGCAGGGCGTTGCGGCATTCGATGGGCTCAGAAGCAAGAGCGATGGAAGAAGAAGGAGGTAGGGGGCACATGCGTGAATGATTTCCGCCGCCCCTTCCCCCGATTTACAACCACGGCGAGAACGTGGGGAAGTGGGATCGGTTGCGCCCGCCCTTTCCACTTCCCCACATTATGTGGCCTCGATCCACACACGAATTAACTGCATAGAGAAGGGCAACCATCCGCGGCCGCCACATTAAAGCCCCGCGCGGGGGCCGAGGGCACGGAGTGGCGGGCCCCAGCCCGCTGTTATGTCTCGTTGCGCGCGTGGCCTGTCAGGGCCTCTTAAGTTACTATTCACCACGTGGCGCCCGCACCAAAACCAAGGGGTCGCATCCCTTCCCCTCCAAGATTTGGAGGACTCTTCAGTTTCCTGCCCTTGCCGGGATGCCGTGATTCGGCTTCCGGAAGCCAGCACACAGTGGGTGTTGCCGGACCCGGCGGTCACAAGCTTCATCAACATCAGCCGCCTCCACAGGGGGTGAAACTGCGAAGGCCCCCCTGCCTGAAGCCGGCGAGTCTTCACAGCTTTGGGGACTACTGTCGGGGGGATGAACCCCGGGCAGGCAACGGAACCCGGATCCTTTTCAAAAACATCGGGGCCAGCATCGCCCCTCAATCCGGCTCACGCTTGGCCGGGTTCCTTGACCCGGCCAAGCTCCGCAACACGGCCAAGACCACGACACGGCCAGGCCTGCTGGCGCATTTCGGCCAATCCAGACAAGCCAAGACTTCTTCAACAAGAAATTGCAAACCACGACGTGCCCCTCAACCCTGCCACGGGTCATCTCCCGTCCCATCCGGGGCGTACGATAGAACAAGTCCCCACGAAGGGATGAACATGGCTACAGTGGCCCACCAACCCCGCTGACTGGCAGGAGCGTGGCAACAGTGGCCGACCTACCCCGCTGACCGGGGCCGGCATGGCTACACAGCATACCTCGTCCTGCTGACGCAAGCCGATGGCGAACAGGCGACATGCCACTGTAGCCGAGCCGGCCCAACCACTCCATGACGCACAACAAGATGGGAAACAGTGCCCTCTGGCGCACGGGGCCCACGCCCGGAGAACCCGGCGTACCCTGGTACCCGGTGGGCCCCAGCGCCGGCTTCCCAGACGCTGACATCCCGGCCCTGTGCCCATGTAACTTTACCATTGTAACCCTTGGGGGTTGACCTGTAAAACCCCCCAGGAGGCCTCCATGCAAAGGGGTTGAGCTCATTAGAATCAGTAGAACACACACATATACGAGGAGAGGGAATGACCTATGCTCTGGCCTGTCTTCCTTCCTCCCCAACACAGTTCTAGGAGCAAGCATGTAACATCCACATATAAATCACACTCAGCAGGACTAGGGGTGTTATCTCTCCAGAGAGCCCCAAACCTGGGTATGTCTTACGTCCCTTGCTCGCACATGCCGACCTCGCCTCTGGAGCCCATCGATGCCCTCGAGCATGTCCCTCTCTTTAGCCATCCTTTGGCATCTGCCGTGCGCCCACCACGACAGTTGCCATTACGGCTCTGGCTTTTATATCCAGTGTTGGTGTTGGCTACAAGATCTGACCCGCCATCGGGTTGTCTGTGCTTACCACCGTTACCCTGGTTGTTACCATTATGCCCTATCACGTTCTGCTGCTGACCCTTACCATTACCACTCTTCCTTCCCTTGTTGGATTTTTCATCATCAGATCCAGGATCTTTGGTAGTACCAGAGTCAGCATACTTGATGAGAGCCACCATGAGCTCTCCCATGTCATTACAGTGATGCTTAAGCTGCCCAAGCTTCTGCTTAAGGGGGGTAAAGTGACAATTCTTCTCCAAGACCAGGACCGCTGAACCTGCAGCAATGCTATCGGATGAATGGATAATAGCTGAAACTCGGTGGACCCAATGGTGGGCCGACTCTTCCTCCCGCTGTACACAGTTATCTAGATCAATAATCATCAGAGGCTGCTTACATGTTCCCTTAAAGTTCTGAATGAAGCACGCTTTCAACTCAGCCCATGAATTGATGGAATTGGCGGGTAAACCTTTCAACCAGGTTTGAGCCGGTCCATCTAACATCATGGTGAAGTACTTGGCACATACATCATCATTAACATCTAGCATCTCCATAGCCAGCTCATAGCTCTCAATCCAAGCCTCAAGTGGAAGATCAGCTGTATAATTAGGCACCTTACGAGGGCCCTTAAAATCCTTGGGCAAACGTTCATTGCGTAGAGCCGGTACTAGACACGGCACACCAACTATCCTAGAATTCGTCCCAGCCTCAACAGACGCCGAAGGGTTTACTAGAAACTGCTGATGAGCCCCTAGTTGAGCCGCCAATTCTGCCTCACGACGGGTTCTAGCCTGATCTACAAGGGCCTGAGCATTGTTCAGCGTATTATCATCACGAGGCGGGTTATGTCCATAGGGCGGGTCATTATTACGAGGCAGGTCACGACGCCATTCACTGTTGGAAACCGCCGATGACTCAATACGCCGGCTATAGCTTTGACTTGGTCGGGGGGTTGAGTGAACACGCTCACGATTGTATGAATAAGCCGGCTGCTGCGCCACAGCAGTCTGAAGAAGCTCCACCATGTTCCGGGTCTCTATCGCCACTGGAGACTCACCTTCGATCGGGATAGCCGCCAGCCATGTGGCCGCTGCTATCATGTTATCCACTGGGTTAGAATAATGGCCAGAGGGTGTTGGAACCCGTTGGGGTGGGGTTAGATCCCTACGAGGCGGGTATGGCACACGAGGCTGGGCCGCCGCCCCGATCCCCGGCGCCTGAGCAGCCCGGGTTACAACGGGCGGGTTACTCGCTCCTGCCCTGGGTGTGTTAAAAAGATTCCGCCCCTCAAACTGCGAAGGCAAGCGGCTGTGGTGCCTTCTTCGAAAAACAGCATTGGACGCATTCTGATCTATACTTAGGCGGAAAGCTTCTGCCCTTATCCGCTATGACTCGGCATCCATCGAAGCTTGCTCAGTCGCCATCCTGGCGTTCTCTACATTAAGATCATCTTGGGCTTTGGCCACCTCATCTCGCACCTTTGCAACTTCTGCATTATGCTGTGCTTTGATTCGCTGGAGTCACCTCCGTGGCTAACAGAGTCGTCAGGGTGCCCAAGAGCTCAGATAAAACCTGAGTCGGCAGCCGAACAGAGATGCTCGCCCAAGCTATCGCAGCAGCAGTTGAACTGGATGTCATGGCAACAGTTGTTGACGAGTTTACCTTTGGTTGCGTACCAGCCATAAAAATAGCAGCCCTGCTCGGCGGCTCATAAGGGTCCGGAATACTGTCACCATCGGAATAGCCCCCAAGCCTGCCATCCTGAAGCTGATAGATTGATTCTGTTTCTCCGGTCGATGACTCATCACCCGAATAGATGGTCGTCTGTCCACCAGATGCAGAACCTTCCTCAAGATCCGGCCCATGAACAAAGCCAACAAAGACGTGCTTCCGGCCGTGTTGACCCCTGGCAGGTCGCGTGCGCTAAGCCGTGTCGATGATGTCGGTGCAGGTGTCCGGCCCAGGCTCTGACTCGCCGATCTTGCCGATGAAGACGTGAATTCCACCAAAGGGGACCCAGCCAGCATCGTCGATGTAGATCTTGCCGCGTCAACTCTTAGTCATTCGGCCCACGGCATATCCTTTGATCCCTGAGAAGTTGCCCTTCAAGAACTCGAAACCATCGTGCTCTAGCCCCATGGTGGGCGCCAACTGTCATGCATTTAACACAGAAGGTGCCCTAGTGAAATGACTTAGGTGTGGACCCATCGCAATGTAGGTTAGCTCGAAGGGGTTGAACGGGACAAAGGACATAGAGGTTTACCCAGGTTCGGCCCCTCACAACAAGGTAAAAGCCTACGTCCTACTTCTAGTTGTATTGCTTGAGTCTCGATTACAAGGGAGCGATCACGCTTGACCTAGCTATCAATTTGTTTTTTTTAGTTAACCAACCGCCAGGCCTCGCCTTTATATACACAGCTCGAGGCTCCGAGGCTTACAAGAGTCCAAGCCGGATCACACAACGTGACCAGCCTAGTTTCTAAGTCACCTTGCCTTGCCAGGCAAGTCACCATCGGGCGTCTCACACCTCCGGGTCTTGGGCCTCCACCAGGCCCGCCTCTTAAGCCGCCGCCTATCTTTATGCTTCGTCTTCTTGGACCTTTCTTGGGCCTTCTTCATAGTAAGTCGCCAACGGTGTAACCTGGGCCCTCCTGGGCGGGTCACACCTCAGAGTCAAATCCCCAACATCATCCGTCCAACTTACTGCTGGAAAGGTGGGGGTTTTGTGATTTGACGGCTCATTGGGCATTACTGCGGCGCTTCGACTGCGGTAGTCTACAGTGCAATTGTGCACTCTAGTACGGAGTAATTTAGTGCATGGCAAGTGGACCCCAATGCTGGCTGTCCCACACATCGGCGAAAGTGAGTAGCAAGGTTCCTGACGACTGTCGAGGAGGATCCGTGCGGTAGAGCATGTCCACTGTTCCTGAAAAACAAAAATGATTACAGCGAGCGTTTCCACTCTTACGATGGAGGAGTGTGAAACATGGCAGCCACTTGGACACATAGTACTCCTACTACTAGGCAAGTGCAGTGGTTCATACGTCAGTACCATAATATTGTTGCTAGTGCAGTAAGATATGACGATAAAAAATAATGTTGTGCGCATGTCAACTATGAACAGTAATGTAACATGCCCCTTTTTTACTGTACTGTTGAGAATGAACGGTGAGATCAATGTTGATAGAACTAGGTCTACAGCGCACGGAGAGTATGGTTCTACAGTACTCCACAGAACATGAACCATATGAAGCACGAATGAGTGTTAGGTAGGGTGTATGAAGGGTGCATGGGAGCAAAAGTTCCCTTCTCGACCCACTTTTGGGTGTTTAGCAGAGTGCATGAAGGGTGCATGAGTCCACACCAGGTTAACACAAATACACTAGGAGCATGTAGAGCATGCATGAAGAAGGGTGCTGGGATGAGCATGCATGAAGAGGGAACAACTATATTGAGATGAGAATGCAACCAAACACACCCGCACGCTTTGTGCTACGGTGACTGATCTGCATCGTCTGAGTTTGATCCAACGGTCATGTTGCGCCAAGACATGCCCATGCAGAGGACGCCTAAACACCACCAAAGTCCCTCTGCTTCTCGAGGCGCACAACGTTGGTGATGCAGGGTGCCACCACCCACAGAGCCCGCTCCCGGTCGACGGGAGCCAGCTCGTCAAAGACTGCGTCCAATGGCACGAATGGATTCTAGTGACGAAACCTGAGAGGATTCGCCCGGCAACGGCGACGGCCGCCCGCAACCCCTCCCTGTCCAGCTCTGCCCCCAACATCACACGGAGACGGCTCAGCTCCTTGGAGATATAGGTGAAGAAGGAGACCAGGTCAGGAAGCCGCAGCTCGTTGAAGTCGATGGGGTGGTCGAACGGGTTTAGCCCGACGGCCGGCATGGTCGTGCTGGCATGACAGTAGGCATCGCGCAGCCGCAACACGTGCGTGGCAACATGGTCCAGCAAGTGGTTGAGGCGATACTAGACCTCGTCACGATCGGCCCGCTCGCGCTCCAGCCGGCTCGCCTGATCGCCTATCGTATCTCCCGCTTTCTGCAGCAATGCCGCCGACACCTCGAGCATCTTTATGGTGGACACCTGCCACTTTTGAAGCTCTGTGAACTCCTGCACATAAAGGAGGAGCATGGCACTCCTCTCCTCCTTGAGCTCATGGAGCTCTATGTCCTTGGCCCTGAGCTCCGCATCCTTGGCATGGAGCTCCTGTGTCAGGCGCCTCACCTCAAAGTCCGTCATCTGGTGTGCCGCCATGGAACCAAGTAGAAGCAATGGGGAGAGGAAGCAAATGGGGCAAAATGGCTGAAAGGCGATGCAATCTACGGGAAGGTGGAGGGAACCAGCCGAGGAGCGGGATGAATCTTTTGGTTATCACCATGGGAAAACACCAGTCGACGACTTTTCACTTCAGGGAGCAGTGGGTTTTACAGGTGGAGTCATCATGACTAATTGCTGCCGCACCTACTCCCGTTAATAAAAAAATAAAAATCCTACCGCGCCTGCCTCACCCAAAGACCAGTGCAACGTAACGGTGGATATTTAAATTTACCTACCAACAAGGACAGAAAAAAGGGATGAAAAAACAAATGTGGCGGCGGCCTAGCTACTCGGTCGCATTAGCCCAACTAGCTTGCCACCGTGCTTCACTGATGTACTCGGCGGGAAAGGTGGGCTTTTGTGATTTGATGACTCATTTAATTGCTTCGGCGATACGACCGAGGAGGACCCAGAAAATGTGCGGTAGGGCGTCCCACGTCTCGTCAAGGAAGAAAATATGCGTGCACCACCCGGGAGGACCCAGAAACCGCACGGTAGGGTGTGCCACATCTCGGCACGAAGGAAAAATGTGCATGTAAAAATAAACTGTATCAAACTACCTATGGTTCGGCCTCGGGACCCAGCCAGTCAGTCGAAAACACCCCACTAGCCACACAACTTCATCATGCTAACATGGCACAGAGGATAGGTGTGGTTAGCTCCATCTCGACCAGCCACAACGTCTCTTGTTCTAGGCGATTCATCTATTTTTCAACCATTTTTTTAGTTATAATAACACCACGGCAAGCTCGCGCCGCTCTTCGTGTGTACCCGTGCATCTAAAGGTTATACTACTAGATGGAGAGGAGAGAGAGAGATGGCAGACATGGGACCCACCAGTAAGTCAGTCAACGTTAATGCACCTGTTGACGAGCCACTCCCTCTACTCTACTCAACGTGTTACTGTATAAAATCAAGTTATGCAAGAAAGCCAACGACCGTTGCAGTTTCAGGCTATCGACGTACGCTTTGTACTCCAGGTTGCCGGTTTGAATCTCGTCCTTCAGATTTGTTAGTTTTAGGTCCAAATTTGATCAATGACAAGTGGGCCTCCCGTGTGTTGTTCCGATATTTCAGTGTAGGATGGTTTTTTTGCACAAACACTTTGTGCGGTTAGACAAGTTATGGCACCAGTTACACGTATTTTGCAAGTTTAGGAACAAAAATGACATCGGCATAGAATATCACATGCTCCCCGCAGCTTAGATGCTATGGTGATACGAGATTTTACATCGTTGGATCTGAGATCCAATGGCTTGGGAGTAGTCTTTGTAATTATGCGCAATTTCCAAACTCTCTAATGGTCTTTTTGCAAGAAATACCATTCAGGCCTCGTGTGAGCCACTGGATCTTGGATCCAATGGCTCCCAGTAGCTCATATTAGGTGCTCCCCGCAGCTTAATTAGCCGCTACGGTGATACGAGCATCTAGGTCGTTGGATCTGAGATCCAATGCCATGTGCGTAGTATTTGTACTTTCTACACAATTCCCAAACTCTTTGAGGCCTATATTGCAAAAACATTCAAACCTCTTACTACGAGCCGTTAGATCTCCCGGGAACTCGTATCACCCTAGAATCTACAGTGTGGGAGCACCTCATATTCCCCCGTGCGAGAAAACATCAGGTGCTCTTGCAGCTTGGATGCTACGGTGATACGAGCTTCGAGGTCATTCGATCTGAGATCCAATGGCATCTGAGTAGTCTTTGTGCTTGTGGGCTGCGCCCAAACTATTTGGGGGCTTTTCTGCAAAAACATTTGAACCACCAAGGAGCCGTTGGATCTCAGATCCAACGGCTCTGAGGAGCTTGTATCACCACAGCATCTAAGGTGTTGTAGCACGTGATATTCTTAAACACAAGAGAATATGAGGTCTTCCCTCATCTTAGATGCTATGATGATACGAGCTTCGAGGCCGTTGGATATGGGATCCAAGGGCATGTGAGTAGTTTTGGTACTAATTGTTTGCAATTCCCAAACTCATTAAGGTTTCTTGTAAAAATATTAAGACATCTTGTGAGCCGCTATATCTCAGATCTACACACTCCATATAGCATCTAAGGTGTGGGGGCACATGATATTCTCCCGGGGGGGTGCACAACCTATCGGTGTATGGGAGGGTGGGGACAAATATAATGTTCAAAAAATATAATCTAAACAATCCTAAACAGAGCTTCACAATTTTATCTAAGGTCGAGGGGTTACCCCTCGACAATCTACATAGCTCCGCCTATGCAAGAGGTGTAGTGGGAGCGTCTTGGTGTGAGAGAGACGACACGAGAAAGCGAGGTCAATCGAGTCATTTATAGAGGGAGAGATCGAGTGAGTGTGGCGTAGCGTACACTCGAATGTTAAAGATGATACACCAAGATATCATGCGGCAAAGCTGCAGTGAGGGCTGGAGGGAGATAGTTACCGAGAGTTGCCTAGATAGACTTTGTGTGTGCGTGAACGATGAAGGTGTTTTACAAAGGCAACATACTTGTCTTGAGAGAGAAGAAGGGTTTGTCATGGAGGGCACGACGAGGTTGTGTGTGAGAAATACATTTGTTGAGAGTATGTGGGCGGGTGTGACATAAATGGAGATGGAAACGTGAAGAGAAATAATGAGCGCGCGTGTGTCGGATACCAATAGCTCTATTAACAAAGAAATGAAGATCGATCGATACATGAAGTATGTGTGGTGGTTGGGGGGTGTCGATGGAGAGACCTAAACACAACATTTGCATGTACATAGTACTAGACTTAATATTCATGTTCCAATTTATTATGCGTTTTAAATATTGAATTGAGGACCATGCATGGCATACATTTTAGTTTTGAATTCATCTCATACATGCATGGTCATACATCCACGTTGAGATCACTATATCACAAACTCACTCTAATTCAAGAACTCGTCATAAATCAATTACCGTGCCTTTTGGAATGACCGGTTATTTGCAAGGAAAATACGGGCATTGTAATACATATATATTCGTTCGGCAATTTTAAAAAAAAATTCCTTTCGCATTCTCGAATGGTAGCACCCGACGGCGTAACAGCCAGACCCGGGCTCGTGTCCTGGTGGTGGTGGGCATCGTACGCACATTAGCCAACCCCAACCAAAAGAACCGCCATATTTAACTTCGCGCCTCTACTCGAGCCTCCGCGTTTCTAGTCAAAATATCTGGTGGCCAGCATTCCAACCCTAGGAAATTCCCCTCATGTCCCCGGTGCATAATGACAACCGATGAACAATGGAGGGATGCTTTAGTAACTAGCCCACGTTACCTACCGTGCCGAGCATGGTTCAATTCCCTTGGTTGCCGCTACCCAAGGGCACCCGTCAACTCCATTGCCTAGTACTAATAGTACTCCACCAGGATGAGCACAGAATGTAGCTCCATTTGTTAATTTTGTTCATGCGTTGTTCGTGCCTACTAGAGTTACTATATCAGGCAATGCACTGGTACGGAGGGATTATCTTTTTACTCTGCATATATAACTTGTCTGGAGCCTAACTAAGCAAAATGTTTGACCAAATCCTTTCTTAAGAAATATTAACATCTACAACAGTAAAGATGTATGGCTTGAAAATTTATTTCATGATGCAGGTTATGATATTGTTTCGAATCCTGGATTTTAAAATCCAGAAAATCCAAAACTGACCTAAAATTCATTAAACTGAGCATGGTCATGTGATATGGCTCAAATAGGCTGTCATATTTTTTTTCAATTTGAGACAAGATGCTTATGAAAAGTTGCACAAATGAAGAGCCAAGGTATTTTGGAACAAAGATATGTCACGTTAACGTGAACGGTTTCAATATTCAAACCATGGGCGTTAGACCTATGTGCGGCCACGAGTCTTGCTTCTCATCGGCAGGTGCCGTCCGAGCAAGCGTGTGTGTCGACGGGAGGCGTGCGAGCAGACCGCTGCGCCGGCTTTCCGGGAGGCGGGCGAGCAGGCCGCTACGCACGCTCACCGGGAGGCGAGCCCTTTGACCAGGCTCCGTCGCCCACCTTCCTCCCAACTGGCCCCACTTTTAATGGCGTCGGCGCCGTAGTTTAAATCACCCCCGCACTCCCCGGTCTCGCTACAATCTTCTCTCTTCCTCTCAGATTCTCCTGTCGTCTACCTCCAACCAGCCTGACCTCACCGTACGCCATGCCGCATCACGATGGTCTGCCCTTAGTCTTCCAATTTCCCAAGGAAGACACCCAGCCGGAGTCTCAAGAACATAAGCCGCTTTGGGGCAAGCTTGAACTAGCCTTGCGGGAAGACGCCACGCCTGTCCCCGCCCCTGTTCCAGCTCCCGTCACCCCGACTACACTAGCACCCATCCCCGTGGCATTGATGGCCTGGGAGCCGCACATTGTCGTCGAGCTTGAAGCCACGGGGTTCCACGAGGTCCCCACTGACTTTCACGAGCCCATGCACCTGCCAGCGCATGCGCCTGCGTGTGCACTGACGCGCGCGCCCGTGCCGGTGCCCGTGCACATGAATGTCTCCACCGCACCGTTGCCAGAGCCTGTCCCCGCGCCGGTGCCAAGGCCCCCCTCAGCGCCATGGATCGCTGCCGTCGACCGCTTCCTTGCACCAACGCCAGTCGCCTCCTCCCGCTAGTTGACTGGCTCCTGGAGACCGAAGTCCAGAACATTCTAGCCATCCTTGAAGCTAGGGCCAAAGTCCAGGAGTACGCCAACAACGGCGCAAGACGCCGCCGTCGCCGCCGGTCAGTGGCCCGATGGCACACAGAGCACGACAGAGGAGCCGCTTCCCGCCGCAAGACGCCTCCGCCGCCGCCGAGTGATCTAAATATGCCATGAAAAACTTTCGGATTACCATGCTTAAAATCCGAACGTTTGGGATTTATCATTTGCGTTTATTCTAGTTCGATCGTGGAATGAATGTAAAGTCGCAGTCAGACTGAATGAAATCTATGGTTTGATCGATTGAATGTTCTGCTATAACCGTATCAAATTAAATATAAAACGTCATCAAGCGACATGTATTCCTTCTCATCGCAAACATTTCATATTAAATACCACGTCAATTCTAAATATATTTTTAAGGAAGCCAGTTCCAAATACTTGTAGGGCGCGAGCAGTCCCCTTGTTCGAGCACTATAGGCGAGACATCTATTTATCCACGCATTTAATTGTTAGTAGATACTACTAGCCTAACTTGTCCGTCACGGTCACTTTTGTTCCTAAACTTGTTACATACTGCAATACTAGTACTAGTATTATGTGAAACTGGTGCCGTAACTTGTGAACGCGTCCAGATTCGGTCAACGGCCACACCGCTCGCGCATTCTTCGTGTTTGCCCATGCATCTAAACGTAGAAGGGGAGGAGAGAGAGAGAGCAGACATGGAACCCACCAGTAAGTGAAGTGGAATAGTACGTGCTCACGGGCCGGTCCCACTAATGTACCAAAGTTAATAGTATAAAAACATGTTGTCCATTAAATAGGACTGTGGTAATATAAAAACATTATATCAACAAAGGGGAGTACAACAAACGTTGCTACTATGTTGCCTATTGACTTGCGGCTTGAAGGCCCTGGTCGCATGTTCGATCCTCGTCCTTTTTTATTTTTAATTTATACTAGTAAGGTACACATGCATTGCACGCATGAGATTTGGCAACCAAATTATGAATAAATACCACACCATAGCATGTAAGCTTCGATTCATGTATGCATGATGTAGATGTTCGTTTAATTCTTATAGTTCATCTCATTCAAAATCAATAAGTTTTATAAAAAGTTAATCTATTTTAAGATTCATGGAATTATGCATTGTAGAGCATAAAGTAAAAACAAATAATGGCAATTCATTTAGGAAAAAGAAAATTGGGCTATTATGATACAGAAGATTCTAGAACAAAGGAGGAGTGCTTGTGTTTTGAGGTTTGTGCATTATGCTTAAGTTCAACCATGCTATCTTCTAGATTGTACATGTGGCAGAATGTGGTGGAATGTAGAAGATATCCAACGGCCAGTTGTGCTTGGATTTGCCATCTTTGCACCGTCGGATTGGCTTCATCCAACGACCATCTTTCAAAGTTATTCGCACACTATATAGGGGTGTAGATATGGGTCCAAATTTGCTCCAAGACAGTTGCCCCCCGCCCCCTGGGGTCTGGACTCCGGTGTGTAGTTTGTAGCTTATTTGTAATAATTAAAGAGAACACTAGAGTTTTTTTGCAAAAATACCATGGTGCGACGTGGAAGGTTAGAAAGGGCGTGCGAGAGAGCGGTGACCGATCCAGAGGGAAAACAATTGGGGGAGGGGCGGGGGTTGCAACAGTTTTTGGAGTAGTTGTGGGGCGAATGCTACAAAAATATAATCTAAACCCATCAGAATAAATGCCTTCACAAATTAATCGAAGGTTGGAGTCCCCCTCGCAATGTAAATAGTTCTGGCTCTGTGAGGGATGGAGAGGTAGCTTCAATGTGTGGAAGAGACGGCGTGAGAAAGCGAGGTCAATCGAGACATAGATAGAGAGACAAAGTGAGTGTTCCCCGACATTCGTTGAAAAGATATATATGCTGTGGATAGATATTGTCCGATTGAGCTTTTGGGAAGGGTGAGGGCTGGAAGAGAGAGCTTGAGAGATGATCTAGTCACAGATAGGTACACAGATCATTTGTGCGTGGGAGGAAGCAAGGTCAATCGATACATAGATAAAGAGAGAGATTGAGCGAGTGTGGGTCGTCGTGCGATCGAAAGAGTGAGACAGGTTGGAGAGAGTGACCTAGATAGACAATGTGCGTGTGAGAGTATACACTATGAATATGTCGAATTAGGCCCAAACATGGAGATATATCGTTTGTGTGTAAGAAAGAGCGAGGTCAATCGAGACATGCATAGAGAGAGAGAGAGAGAGAGAGATTGAGCGAGCATGGGCCGCCATGCGGTTGAATGAGTGGATCGGCTTGGAGAAACCGATCTAGATAGACAATCTACATGAGAGAGTATAGAGTGCGTCGATCGAGGCCCGAACAGGGAGATATATCATTTGTGTGTGAGAGAAAGCGAGGTTAATTGAGACTTAGATAAAGCGAGAGAGAGAGAGAGAGAGAGAGAGAGAGAGATTAAGCGAGTGTGGGCCGCTGTGCAGAAGAAAGAGTGAGACAATCTCTCGAGAGTGACCTAGATAGACAATGTGTGTGCGTGCACACGAGAGGGAGGGGGGTCTAGATAGGCAATGCTTTTATCTACCGAGAGAGGGTGGGAGGGGGAGAGAGAGAGAGCTCGGCATGGAGTGCAATGGCGGGTGTGTGAGAGTTAGAGATCGAAACATGGAGAGAAAGAATGAACGTGCGGAAACCAATAGCTTTGTAAGGTGGTTAGGAGAGGAAGATTGATCAATAGAGGAAGTATGTAGCGTGTGTGCCGAGGGGGGGGGACCTAAAAACAACATTTGAATGTAGATTGTACTAGACTTAATATTGACGTTTTAATTTAGTGTACATTGTAAGAATTGAATTGAGGACCATGCATATGGCTTCCGTATTTATTTCGAATTTGTACCATACTAGGTTTGGAAAGGTTGATATCTACTCAATTGTTGTGGTATTTTGTATGTGTGTGGCCATATGCTTGAATCCATCCAAAGTTTTCTCACTACCATGGTGCTCATCTTATACATATATGATTTTGTATTAAAAAAGTACTGTGGATACCCTGAAATGCGAAATCCACGTTAGAATTGGAGATCGCTCTGTGACAAACACACTCTAATTCAAAGAACTCCTCATTAATTAATTCATAGTATCTCGTTTCGAAGGACAAATTATTTGCAAGGAAAACACGGACATGGTAATACATAGTACAAGATTCATTTGCCAATGAAATAAGATTCGTTTGCATTGTCAAATGTAGGCGCACCAGGAAGACCAGGGTCGTCTTGTGGTGGTCGCGTGTGTCGTACGGACGCTTCCACATTTCGGATTGAAATATCTGGCGGCCCCAATTCCAGACCTGCAAAATCTCCCTTCTCCCCCGTCCCCTTCCGCGCCCAGAGCTCTCAAATCCCTAATTCGCCGCCAACCCAAGCAAGATTCGAATCTCCCTTCGTCTCGTCTCTTTCCCCACCTCTATGCCGGACGACGACGACGAAGACGACGGTCGCGCTTCACCACTGCACCGGAGCTACCTCATCTACCCCCTCGTCCACCGCACTGGGTGGTCCACCCACAACATCGGCTGCCGCAGCCGACGTGCCTCACAGACACCGACTTCCACCGCATCAGGTGCGCTTCACCAACGCCGTCTACCACCTCACCGGGGCTACTTCACCGAGAACATCGTCGCACCACCACCACCCCCCCCCCCCGACGTCGTTGGTACTTCACCAACGGCCTCGTCCACCACATCGTAGCGCTCCGCTGCCACTCGAGATTTGCATCCGTACGCGGCCAGCCAACGCCAGCGCATCACCCTCAACGGCTTTAAAGTGACCCGCACTCTAGCTAGGCGAGTATGCCCAAACGCCGGCCCGAACTAGGTATCCACAAATCACTCCCTTGTGCCCTGTTCCAACTAGACGCCTATGCAACTCTGACTTTAACTCTTATTTCTTATGGAGATATCATCTGAAACAAGCAAAACCATTTTTTAGCGAAGCATGATGGCGCTACGGGATCTGGTACACATCCTGCACGCCGGTATAACCTTGTAAGTACCTGTCCTCCGGTACAACAGCAAGGTCAATTCCACTCATTTGATCAACCATTCACCGTGTCAAAAATGCAGAGGGGGATGCAAGGAGCACAAGGCCTGCACATCCAAGCAAGTGGTAACATAGACTTGTACACGGAACATCCCAAGCGCAAGCAGAGCTGCAGTGAGCCTATACAATGAGCTAGCGTAAGTCCCTGCATTTCATTTAATTCGTACTGGCCTGCGAGTATGATTTGTGTGTAGTGGCGGATCCACGAATTCAAGTTACCAGGGGCGAAAATGTAACTTAAAAATATGAAGGCACTTGCACTCCGGAAATCAACATAATTTGAGAAATATGAAGCAACATGCACTTTGAAAACCAGCTAATGATCCAAAGTAGTTCCTGATTATAAAACAATAAATGATGTAAGCACCAAAAAACACAAAATTCAACATGGTGTACAAGGACTACTAACATGGAATGTACCTGCTTGAATTATTCGTTCTCTAGCCGAAAATATCCAAGTGTAATTGCACCTATAACCAGTGCACAAACTACATATCAATATATCTATCCTGCACAAGTATGCCAATAGTTTCAAACAACAGATTAGACAAGTATTTATGCTAGGTTGTCATGATACGGGGACTTTTTGGTAGATGGCCTCGATGTTTCCTCAAGCCATGAAAATGTACTATAATTTGCTTGTCATCAATTCCTGCAAATCTCTATCTTTCTCTCAACATAGCAGATCATCATTAGACACTAAATTCTTCAATGGGAGCTTGCAAAATGCTTGCATTAGATCCCTCATTAGACACTATATGTTCATCTCCAGGAGCATGTAAAATGATTGCATCAAATCCTTCATTACCAGTCTGTTTATTAGACACTTCAGGCTCAAGAACAACATGAGCTTGTATGTTTGCACCGGAAACTTGATTAGATACATCAGGTTCAGTCAGTTCAGTATTGATTGGGGGAGTTATAAAATAAGCATAAATTGATTTCATTTTCTTATAGATTCCCTACATACAAGCAGTTTTACAACACCGTCAGGTTTAACTGTTGGCCAGAAATTCAATAGTTGAATTAGATATAATCAGGGATGTGATGTACCTGCTTGTTGCGTAAGCTGCTCTTTCAAGCTGTGACTGTCCATTTGCGCAAGCTCGATGCCATGCCCGTGCTGCCGTCGCTGCCTCCCATGCAGGCTACACCCAGGGTTGGATCTTCATCTTCTTGTCCTTCCATTCGCTTGAAGCCTGGCGACCGGCGTCCAACTAGGGCGTGAGGAAGTGCTGTGTTGGTCTGTCCAGCGACGGCTAAGTTAGGAGCGAACCAGACTGGAGCCTAGAGCGAACAAATTGGGGATTTTCCCTGCTATCGATCGATATGGGAGGCGCTCGTTTGGGCCGCGAGCCTGTTATAGGGCCTTCCTTGCACTTACGTTATTGGCCCATCCAAATTGAAATGTTTTTCTTCATTTTTTACATTGCCTGCTCGTGCGCCAGGTCGAACAAAACTAGCCTGGGCCAACCTAGACGACTCAACTAGGTGCGCACTTTCCAGCCACCCGAGGCGGCCGCCCATAGCAGCCCCTACGGTGGCATCGCCCATTTTTGCGTGTATGATTGGGGTAGTGAAAAATATTCCAGTGGCACTTTTGATTTACCCACAAAATGGTTGATTTGCTTGTTTCTATGAACTGAGTTTGCCAATAATGTGAAGGATGCCAGTCTTTTCATCCTATTGTAGATTGCTTAAATCTCGATATGCCAAATGTAATCGCATGAAATATACAGTAAAAGCCAGTGTGATGTGTGTTGCTACAACTAGTCTGACAATCAGTCCTCATATAACATATCAAGGACGCACCATCTTATCAGATTAACCATTCGACTTACCAATGCAGTGTGGGAAGAAAGAAGTATTGGGACTGTGTATCCAAGCAATTGATGCCATGGACTCCTTCGTAGAACCTTGTAAGCGAAAAAGAAGTTGCAGTGTGCCTGTACAAAGAGCTAGCGTTAGTTCAGTTATCTGCTTGTCAGAATTTTAGTTAGCCACTGATTTCAAAATTGTCCAATTACGTTGCTTGGCTTAATTTAGTTTGCTACTGATTACATAATGCCATAGCTTGTTAATCCTATTATAGACTACGTCTATCTATGTGTTTGATACTTACTGTTAAGAATTACCTGTTTGCCTGAACTTAAATAGCTACTTAAGCACGTAGATAGCTGGTCATATGTACTTCTAGGGTGCAGCAAAATTCATGTGTAATTTACGTTCTGATACCCTGTTTGTTTAAATGGTTTGTTGTTATCACTTGTAGCACTAGTAATGTTATCCGGTATATATATATATATATATATATATATATAATATAAATATATAATATTATATGTATTATATAATCTTGTGTGTGTGTGTGTGTGTGTGTGTGTGTGTGTGTGTGTGTGTGTGTGTGTGTCGGAATCATTTTGCTTACATAAAAGATATTTATAGATGTCTGTGTTGCTGGTAAACGGTACCGACTTGTTACTTTAATGCGTTGCCAAGAACTTGTTAGTTTTACTAGTTCATGTGTAATTAAATACGTTGCCAAAACTGGATAGTTTTACTACTTTGATGTTAGTTTCTTATGGCTCTTGTAACACTTTATTTATGATTGCTAACATTCAAGTTTGCAGGATCCAACTGAAACTCCGTTGGCACAAAATGTATGTTTTCAAAAACATCCTTCTTTACCTGGTTTGCTGCTGTAACTTGTTGTTGTAATCATCTTACCAACTTCAAGTTTTCAGGATCTAATTGGAAGTCCAATTGCACAGCACGTACATTTTCAAAAATATATTTGTGTAATAGGTTTGCTGCTGTAACTTGTTGCTCTAATCAAGTTACTGACTACTCAACCTTTCAGGATCCAAGAGAAACTCCAATGCCACAACAGGTTCATTTTGCAAAACTTGTTTGTTTAACAGCTTTGCTACTCCAACCGGTTTCTCTAATCACATTACTGGCTACTCAACTTTGCAGGATCCAAGAGAAACTCCAATGCCACAACAGGTACCTTTTGCAAAACTTGTTTGTTTAACTGCTTTGATGCTGCAACCGGTTACAATGATGTTAATAACTACTTTTCAGCATCCGATTGAAACTCTTTAATTTCTTGTTTGTTTAACTGATTTGCTGTTCTAACTACCAGTTGAGATGTTTTGCTAACTTCAACTTTTCAGAATCCAATCGGAACTTTAATGGCAAAACAGGTTAGCCCCATGGACGTTGTATCATCCCACAGCACTGGCACCGGCCCAATCGTGCATCATGAATTGCCAACTGCTGATGCTCTAGAGGCTAAACTATTGGTAGAAAGAGATTCTGCTTCTGCACTTAGAGATGAAGTTGACATGTTGAGGAAGCAAACAGCACAATCACAAGCAGTACTCAAGACAACCATTAAATATTTGGTGGATTTCAAAACGAAGCAAGCTGAGACTGACCGCATTGTTAAGGTCCTAAAGGAAAAAAGAAAATTAAATTCCCACTTGGTAAATCATAGGTGAAATGTTTTTTCCAACGTCGAATAACCTTTGTGTTGTTTGTTCATGTAATCGATCAAACCATTTTTTTTAGAGATCATGTAATAATTGTTTTTTGGTTTGAATTTTTTTAGCACGAGTCTATATTAATTGATAAGACTCTGAGACATTTCATTTTGATTGCTATGCCAGACCTACAAATATGCCAATCGGGCTGAATGTGCATTCAGCAATAATAGTAGTATAGATGGTCGTTAAGTGGCAAGCATCTGAAATGGCCAAGATGTTGTACTAGCTTTCCTAAAAAAATGATGCTCTTCTAGCAAAAAAAGTATGTATGTTAGTTGATATTATTGATCCATATATATACTTTATAAGTGTTTATATGTCTGTTAGTTTTCTACATTATTGGTTGATTGACTCAGTATTTTGAATCTTGAGACATCGCTTATGTGGGAGTACACTATATGCTGCGTGTGTCATACATGTTACACTTGAGTTGGACATAAAGTGGTTTCAAATATTCGAATTCACCTTAAACTGGATTCTACCTTCTGAATTGTGATAGTGGAATACATCTTTGTTGTGCTTTTGAAGATATATAAAAAACATAGAATGATTTATAAAGATTTGTATAAGACTACAAAATGGATTCGAATTTAGTTGCCAGGGTAAACGTGAATGCTTATTGTCCCAAAATTTGAAAGAAGCGGCAAAATATCCACTCCCACGTCGGCTGCCGTAAGCAAGTGTTTGCGAGATGGAAATTACTATCTACCCATTACACGGACAATCCATCGGCCCGATTTCCACTGCTCTCAATAGAGGTAGGTTATTAACTTCAATTAGACGTGACACGACCGCCCCTGAGCCCATTCAGACACGGTGGGCGCCAAACGTGGGTGGCAAAACACATTTGATTAAAGCTCGTCTGAAAGACCTCTGTCTCTCCCTCCATTTCCCCATTCATACACGGTGGGTGGCAAAACAAACTCGACTCGGCCGAAATCGATGTAGGCAAATATTTTTAAAAGGGGCTGGTTTGTAACTTCACTCAGACATGACACAACTGCTCTACCTGTCAGCCCCATTCATACATCGTGGGCGCCAAAACACCCTCTCCTCGCCCGAAATCGCTCTGGCAAATATTGGGGAGATGCGAGATTACCATCCTATCCCCAACCGACGAGACGTCCAAATTTTAAACGGGAGCTAAGTTCGTAACTTTCCCATATTTCAGACAGGCGCATCCCAAAAACATGGTTCCCCGTAACTCTCCCTCCATTTTCCCATTCATACACCGTCCGCGATAGAACACCATCCCCACACCAGCCTCCTCCGTACGCCACCCCATCCATCGCCGCCGTCCTCCACCCCATCCATCACCGCCGTCCTCCACCATGCCAGAGCGCCTAGCAAGACCGCGTCGCCCACTGCTAGAGATGGACGTTTCTCATCCACGGTGATGGACCAGAAGCCTTGCAGCACGTCCTCTCGCTTCATCGGCGGCGTCCTCCTCCTTGCCGGGGCTGCTCCCACGACCTTCTCATCCACCGCAACGGGACTTATCCCCCGATGGACCCGTCTACCATCGCCGATCTGCTTCAATGCCACCGACAGCCATCGCACCCCCGATGCCTACACGGGGCTGCAAGAGAGGTGGTACTACTTCATATCTGCTCATCTTTTTGATCTCAACCAGAAAATAGATCGTAACTTGGTTACTGTACTTTCTTTTCAGCCCTTAGAATTTAGTTCGTAGTTCGAAGCAAACAGTGGTTGCTAAATAGAATTTCTGCGCTTTGCAGCTTCAAATCTGCCATGGCACAGTCATAATAGGGTTTAATTGATCATGCTTAGGGTTTCCCCCCTTTTATGATCACTATATGATCAGCCTACGTGCTTTGTGTCATCATAGCACTGCTCCACCCATCAAGCTAAACAAGCTTAGTTGTTCAAATACGAATATGATATTATTAAAACAGAGTTGTTTAATTGGTCAGCTAAATGTTCCTAATTTAGTTTCGAAAATGCATGTACGCCGTTGGGATTTTGGGTCGGCCCAGACCCCGATTCCCCTCTGTTCTGCTGCGCTTACGATCTCTACTCGCCCCAAGCCGCCTGCCTCGCCGGTGACTTGTCGTCCCCGGACGGCATGACTCTAGGAGGAGATGCCAGACTAACAAGTGGTCAGGAGCCGCTCGCCCAACAGCGTCACCATTGCCCGGGCCCGCCGCCGTGCCTACCTTCCCAGTCCGTTCAGGGCTCATGCTTGCAGCACCCACTAAGCCAACCCGATTTATCCTGAGATACGTCCTCAACACTCAGCAGCCACTCCTCATCACCCATTTTCAAATTGATTCATTACTCCTTATGCAGGACTGTCATTAGGGTTTGTTGTGTACTCAGTGCTACCTACACTTAATGGTTCAGATATTTCATTAATATTTAGTACATGTAAAGTTCACAGGGTTTCAAAATTCCGGCCCTAGGAACACACACTAGTCATGTTGGATTGTTGGCCATAGTGACATTGACCCAAATTACTACAGCAGGCCAGGTTTGTTGACAATTTTACTTGTGTTTCTTACTCATTCGATATGATATCCAATTATTCACGTCGATTAGTTGCAAACAATAAGTGCTAGACCAACTTCTTGATTCAAATTTTGGACCGTCTCTTACTGCAGTTACAATTCTGCATACTTGTCCTAGTAAGCTCACAAGTAATGATTGATTCACTACCTCCATGCTTGCCTTGTCATATTTGTTGTCAATATTCTTTTAGGCTGGACCACCCTGTTTCAAAATACTAGAACCGCAGACATGAGTGAATAGTATTTCTCTGTGTGATCTCTTCCATCATGTGTGGGCAACGAACACTGCATTATATAGAAAGAAAGTGTCATATCCACCTCTTACATAGACTACGATCTTTTACATGGAATACAATCTGCCTACTTGCTTTGTGTCACACTACCAGCACTCCACCCTTGAAGCTAAACATTATGCCACTCATAATTCCTTAGTTTATTTGTTCAAATACGAATTTGATATGATTCTAATGTTCCTACTTCAGTTTTGAAATGTGTGTCCGCCTGTTATAGAGACATAAGAGGTTTGTATTTCTGTGTGTGGTCTGGTCAGCACGGTTGGGGGATGAACTTTGTATACGCAGGGGTTTGTAGGGATACACTCTCCGAGTTGAATCCGCAATGCATTGCATAGATAATCTGACTACTTTTTTTGTTTTCATGAATCTCAGATACTGAACAACATCATAAAGATTATGAGCTTGCGCGCATGAAAAGAATAAAGCAGAACAATGCCATGGCTGTCAAACTTGGCATTAAGGGATTGAAATCAAGTCTGGATGCAATGCAATGCAAACGCTCTCCACCTACAGATTTGTGCTCATAATATGATCCTAACAATGATTCTGAGCTAGAGGGAGACCTAAGTCAATGTAGCTCCCTAGTGGAGGAGTTAGAGGCAGATGCCCTATCTTATGCACCCATCAAGGTGCTTGCTCTAACTTTCCAAGGTTATATTGGTCGCACATATCTTGCAACTGATGCTTTGCATTGCTTCTACTTTGTTGCACTGCCATTAGCTTAGTTTACACATCGTGTATGTGAATACACCCTGCCTATCCATTTTCAGTACATATTCCATCTGTCATCATACCATATTTATCCATTCAATTGTTGTTCTTGTGTATCAGACGTTCAAAAGGAAGATGGCAATTGCTGATCGCGGAGGAGCACGAACAATGTATTTGGAAAAGGTAGTGACACCTGATAAATCAAATAGCCTTGTAGTTGCAATATCACCAGACCCACAAAACACGGACCCAACTCTAGCAGACTCTAGCCCTACTACACTGGTCATCTCTGATGTGCCAACTCAGCAGACCCCAACTGCAGCAAACAGTATGATGATGCCAGTTGACATAGCACCAACTCTACGACGCAAAACCCGCATTCCAGCAAAGAGTACACCAAATCCAGTAGCCAAATACCTTTTCGAACGAGAGAGAGCCCCAATTGCAGCAAATAGGACCCCTGTTCCACTTCTTCCCAGTTTAGAAGACGAAGCTTATATTGTTGTCAGGAACTTTGTGCGCATCTTTCCTTCATGGAAAGATTATACCACAGACACAGAACAATTTACAATCTTCCTCCGCAACACACGTGTAAGTAATGTACTAATGTTATTCATGGTAATTAGTGCATATATTTTTGCTGACAGAAGACACAAGATTTCAGTCTTTTAAATAGGCGAGGACCAAACTGGAGAGTCAAGATGAGCAAGGGTTGGTTGCGCTTTTCAAGCACTCGTTGATGAAGTATCGTTCCTACGTGAGGCAAGCACACTTCTATGGTAAGCCTCTAAATGAAATTTCTGTAAAGTCTCCGGTGCTACATTTATCAGAAAGTGACTGGAATAATCTTGTTACACATTGGTCTCGTCTGCAGCGTAAGGTACTGTCTATGATATCACATCACAATTTGAAGTACATTTCTGCATGTGCCTTACCGTCTCACTTGTACGAAAACTGTTCACAGAAGAACATTCATTCTCAAGGGACCACAGAATCTCGCAACTATACTGCACACTGCATTGCTCTTGTGAGTACCTCTCGCCCTATATGACCATACTTACTTTCATAGCTGGTTGATTATGTATCATCACTGCACATGTTAGCCTCGTTATCCTCCATTCGGTGGACAATATAAGATCCGTATCGACTCTTACATAAATTTAGAATCAATCCAATGCTTTTGAAGAGGTTTAGCTCTGCAGTCCTCTTGTAAGGACTGAACGTCGTCTATCATTGTACTTACATTAATAGCTACTCCCTCCGTCCCATAATATAAGAGCGTTTTGTACAGTACACCAGTGTACAAAACACTCTTATATTATGGGAAGGAGGGATTGGTACATTGTGTAGCATTCTGCATCTTATCTCCCTCGCCCACCATTTACTAAAAAATATCAGATCTATATTTAATCTTACCAAAAAGTTGAATACACAGACAATGCCAGTGCAGAAGTGTAGCCCATTGCTCTTGTCAGTACATTACTTACAGGGATTGGTAGTTGATTATGTAGCATCAATCTGCATCTTATCTTCATTATCCTCTATCCCTTCCAGTATTATCATATCTATAATTACTCTCTACAAAATGCAGAGTACAGGCAATGCTTATGAAGAAGTTTCTGTGCTGAAATTCTTGAGTTATCCTTCTCTTGACATGGAGAAGGGCATTATAGAGCCGGTGTTAACTGTTAATGTAAGTCAGTCCTTCTAAAGCCTTTATCCTCAACTGCTGTTTAATTTGCTCATACTCCATATCGTCAACTGCTGTTTAGTTTGCTGTTTCTATCAAAATGCACGTTCGCAACAATTGTAAGTTCCAAGTTTTAGTTGTAAAACCAAATTCCTTGTTCATACCATGCACATTACTCAATACTCCCTATATGTATGCTTGTTTTTGTGGATCTATAATCCAGTGTGTGGTCAAGCCGCCTACGTTTGCACCTTGTCATCTCCTGTTTTATCTTACTGATGTGGCTGATGATATGAACAACATGCCATGCGCATTAACCAAAATAGATACAATGATTGTCTTTGCCCTTCATCTATGCTTGTTTTGTTGACATGGTAATCCAGTAGTGTGGTGAAGCTCCCCGCATTATGAACAATGCCAAATTATGCTATTGATATTTTGAACTGACTCTTTATTTTCTAATTTGAAATTGGATGGAATTGACAGCACAATTAACATCTTTGTTTATACACGTGCAAAACCTATCATCTCTCTGCTTGTTTCAGGGTGATATGCCGGATGGCATGCACAAGTCTGCTGAAGGCTGTGAGACAAACCGAACATATATTGCAGCAAACAAGGCAAAACATCTTGAAGATAGCAAGACAACCCCAAAGTCATGTCTTGATGCAGTGTTCAAGTTCCTTGAAACTAGCAGTCAGACAAGCTCACAGAATTCGCTGTCTGAATTAGTTCGACTTCTTCAGTCCCAAGTTCAAGCAGAAAGGCATTCTGCAACTCAAGTTCGACTTGAAGTCCTATCTCTAAGGAAGATTGCGGAGAACACCAATGAGAACCTCATTGCTAAACAGCTACAGTTGGAAGCTATGACCGACATGCTAGGCTAGTCTCATAGCCTTGTTCAGCAGCTTGTGCTGCAGCTCCCGCGCAAGGCTAACCTTTCTTGAACTGTCCTGGAAGTGGTATTGGTTCAGTATTATTTTGTTACGCTGCAATGGTGCCCAGTTTTTATAATTTGCTTCTTCGTTGCGCTTTCTGATCACTGGTGGCGAACTTCGATGCCCAGTGGATGTAATATACCATAAATCCTTTATTGTATAGTGTAGGTTTATTCTAAGTTACTATGCCTTAATTTCTTTATTGTATAGAGTAGGTTTGTTCTTAATTCCTACTAGTTACCATATATGCCATCATTCGCTATCTAAAAAAATGGCAAAAATCTAATGTAGGCGACCGGGTCGAAACATTCGCCTCTAACGGGCCTGCATTTTAGCGGGCCACAATTTGGCCGGCTTGCAACTTTCTTGGGCCTGAAAGGCCATTGGGGCCTTCACACTTTGCGCCAGGCCCACAACTTACACAGGCCTACACTCGGCCCAAAGTTTGGTTGGGTCTTTAGTGGACCCAACGCTTAGTTGGGCCCATGTAGCTTCGGACCATTAACAGGCTGAATATTCTTCTGGCCTGTTACGGCCCAGAAGATACCATGGGCCTTTAGCAGGCCAAAATGCATGTTGGGCCTCAATTTTCAATAGTAGTCCATGGGCCTTTAGCAGGCTGAAATTTAGACCGGGCCATTATTGGCCCAGTTATATGACGGGCCATTACCAGGCCGAAACATATCTCGGGCCTTAGTTGGCCCACTGATATCATGGGCCTTTAAGAGTCCGGAAGCTTAGTAGAGGCATCAACGGGCCGAATTATACGACAGGCCTTTAACAAGCCCAAAGTCACGTTGGGCTGAACTGTTGCCACCTTGATCACGGGACGTTAGTGGGCCGGATGTCGCGTCGGACCATATATGGCCCATGGGCAACACGGGCCATTCTCAGGCCGAAAGACACATCGGGCTGAAATGGGCCCATGTCTATATCGGGCCTCTAACAGGCCGAAATGTCACTGGGCCGTAATTGGGCCCAAATACTCGGTGAACAATTAACGGGCCAGATCTGGCTTTGGGATGTAAATGGGCCGTGTTTAAGCAGGTCGTTAGTGGGCTGGCCCACTAGTACCCGAGTAAATACTATGGGCCTTTGACTAGGCCTGCCTTTTTAACCTATATGGGCCTCTGTTAGGCCCTGCCACGTGTCGATGTATCATAGGCACATCTCCTCCTTTGGATGGACGACATCTGGCCCACCGAGTAGCCGACACGTGTTTCCTCCGGCCAATGATGATTTTACACATGGAAAATCCCCATTGGTCCTGGCTGTTAACGGGTTATCGGATCCAAACCGGAACCCGATAGCTTAACGGCGACGCGTTACGGTGGATGCCATGTGTCGGTTACCCTTGAGGAAAGCACTTCCATGACGCGCCATTTATCGTCATGGAAATGGACACTTTCGTGATGATAATTTTGGTATTGTCATGGAACACTTCTACGACAGCACAGGTATGACTATCTTGATTCTGTCATAAAATCGTCATGGATGTACATGCATGACAGAAAACGTGACCTATCGTGACAAACACGTATCATCACGGAAGTTTATTTTTTTTGTAGTGAAACACACCGCAAAAAGTCATTACATCAAATAGATCTCCAAGAACATCGAGGAGAACATTGTATTGAGAATCAACAAGAGAGAAGAAGCCATCTAGCTACTTCCTACGGACCCGTAGGTCTATGGTGAACTACTCACGCATCATCGGAGGAGCACCAATGAGGATGATCGACCCCTCCGTGATCGTGTTCCCCTCTGCAGAGTGCCGGAATAGGGCTCTAGATTGGATCTTGTGGTTCTGGAACTTGCGGCGGCTGGAATTGTGTTTTGATCGCTCCCCTAGGGTTTCTGGAATATCTGAGTATTTATAAAGCTGAGATGCGGTGGAGGAGACCCCCATGGTCCCCACCACCCATCAGGGCGTGCCAGGGGCCTCTGGCATGCCCAGGTAGGTGGTGGGCCCCGTGGACCTCCTCCCGTGCACTTTCTTGGCTCCCAACTTGTCTTATGGGCTGAAAAAAATCTCAAAAAAGTTTCGCTGCGTTTGGACTCCGTTTGATATGGATATTCTGCGAAGTAAAAAACAAGCAAAAAACAGCAACTGGCACAGGGCAATATGTCAATAGGTTAGTCCCTAAAAATGATATAAAGTTGCTATAAAATGAATGTAAAACATCCAAGAATGATAATATAATAGCAAGGAACAATCAAAAATTATAGAAACTTTGAAGATGTATCAGAGGCGAGGGCTGACGATGCAGGGGCAGACGGGACATGGCCCGGAGCATGGCTCTCTCCCGCGGCAGCCGCCTCATTGCCGCCGGCTCACCGGCTATTGGGAATCGTAGTGGAAAACAAAAAAAGCATCTTTGCGGGATATAGATCTTATCATAAACTCAAAGTTCAGCAGATCCCAACAAACACACCGCAAAAAAGAGTTACATCAAATAGATCTCCAAGAGACCATTGTATTGAGAACCAAAAGAGAGAGAGGAAGCCATCTAACTACTGCCTACGGACCCTTAGGTCTATGGTGGACTACTCACACATCATCGAAGAGGCAGCAATGAGGATGATGAACACCTCCGTGATGGTGTCAAGATTGGATCTCATGGTTCTGGAACTTGCGGTGGTTGGACTTGTGTTCCGTCGACTCGCCTAGGGTTTCTGGAATATTTGGGAATTTATATGGCGAAGAGGCGGTGCGGGAGGTCTCCATGGGGGGCACAACCCCCCTGGGTGCACCCTGGTGGGTTGTGCCCACCATGGGCCTCCCCTCTGGCGCTTTCTTGGCCCACTGGGTGTCTTCTGGTCCAGAAAAAATCTCCAAAAAGTTTCGCTGCATTTGGACTCCGTTTGGTACTGATATTCTGCGAAGTAAAAAACAACCAAAAAATAGCAACTGTCACTGGGCACTATGTCAATAGGTTAGTCCCAAAAAATGATATAAAGTTGATATAAAATGATTGTGAAACATCCAAGAATGATAATATAACAACATGGAACAAGCAAAAATTATAGATACGTTGGAGACGTATCAGCATCCCCAACCTTAATTCCTACTCGTCCTCAAGTAGGTAAATGATAAAAACAGAATTTTTGATGTGGAATGCTACCTAACAAGTTCATCACATATTCTTTTCTTTGTAGCATGGACATTTGGACTTTTATATGGTTCAAAGCAATAGTCTAGTTTTGACATGAAGATTTCAATACTCAAGCATATCAACAAGCTACCATGTCTTTCAAAATATCAACACTAGAGAAAGTTATCCCTAGCCCATCATGCTAAATCATTGATCCATTCAAGAAACACACTCGCATATTAGCTACATCCAATGCTCAATTATGATCATAGTGCTCCCTAGTTGGTGCTTTATAAGAGAAGATGGAGACACAAATAAATAAAAAAATTGCATGAAGTAAATAGATATGCCCTTCGCAGAGGGAAGTAGGGATTTGTAGAGGTGCCAGAGATCAAAGCTTAAATTGATAAATAATTTTTTTTGAGAGGCATAATTTTCCCATCAACGAAAACGACCGAGTAATTCCCAACACTTTCCATGCTAGATATATCATAGGCAGTTCCCAAACATAAAATAAAGTTTATTCCTATTTCCACCATTCTTTCACAATCCATGGCTAGCCGTATCCACGGGTGCCTTCCATACCAACACTTTCCAAGGAATTTATTATTTGACAACATAAAGTAAATTTCTTTTTCATTTCGGGACTGGGCATCCCTATTACTACCACACTCTCATGCAATGACAACTGAATAAACACTCATCTTGAGAATAACACATCTAGCATGGAAAATATTGGCCACCCCCTGCCGCTTCATGAGCGGTACGAGCACACAAAAAGGAAATTCATTTTGAAAATTTAGAGATGGCACATACAAATTTGCTTAGAACGGCATGGAAATACCGCATATTGGTAGGTATGGTGGACTCATATGGCAAAACTGGGTTTAAAGATTTTGGATGCACAAGTAGTATTTCTACTTAGTACAAGTGGAGGCTAGCAAAAATATTGTGAAGCAACCAACCAAGAAACGAAAAATCACATAAGCGAGCATTAAGCATAACTAACACCGAATAATGCACCACAAGTAGGATGTAATTTCATTGCATAACTATTGACTTTCGTGCTTGCATAGGGAATCACAATCCTTAACACCAATATTCTTACTAAAGCATAATTACTCACCAACATGACTCACATATCACTATCATCATATCTCAAAACTATTACAAAGAATCAAGTTTATTTTTTCCAATGATCTTCATGAAAGTTTTATTATATCCCTCTTGAATATCTATCACTTTGGGACTAGTTCCATATATTGCAATTGCTTTTAGATAGCTCAATCAAATTTAAGTGAAGAACATGAGCATAAAAATTTTCGTCTCTCAAAATAATATAAGTGAAGCATGAAAGAATTTCTTCAAAAATTTACTAAATCTCAAATAAATCTAAGTGAAGTATGAGAGTATTTATTCAAAAATATTAAAGCACGCCGTGCTCAAAAAGATATAACTGAAGCACTAGAGCAATTCCATAGCTCAAAAAATTTAAGTGAAGCATTAAGAGCAATTCTAACAAATCATAGCATAATTTTGGCTCTCTCAAATAGGTGTGTCCAGAAAGGATACTTGCGAAAAACTAAAAATCAAAAAAAGCAAAGACTCATATAATAAAAGACGCTCCAAGCAAAACTCATGATATGTGACGAATAAAAATATAGCTCCAAGTAAAATACCGATGGTTGTTAGAAGAAAGAGGGGATGCCTTCCGGGGCATCCCCAACCTTAGTTGCTGGGTTATCCTTTAATATTAACTTGGGGTGCCATGGGGCATCCCCAATCTTAGGCTCTTTTCACTCATTTTTCCTTCATCCATCGCGATCTCACCCAAAACTTGAAAACTTCAATCACACAAAACTTAACAAAACCTTCGTGAGATCCGTTAGTATAAGAAAACCAATCTTTACTTTAAGTACTATTGCAAACCCATTCAAATTTTGTTATTGCATTATTTATACTGTATTCTAACTTTGCCATGGCTTATACCCCCCGATAAAATCCATAGATTCAGCAAAATAAGCACACAATGCAATGAAAACAGAATTTGTCAAAAACAGAATAGTCTGAAAAGATGTGAATTGTTATCATACTTATGTAACTCCAAAATTTGTGAAACATAAGCACAACACAGGAAATTTGTATATCAATCTTGTGTAAAAAATTCAGAATTTTTCGTCGCTTCTGTGAATCTATACAATTCTGTTACTGGACGCAAATGTTTCTGTTTTTCAACAGGATCAAATCAACTATCACCAAAGCTATCCTAAAGGCTTTACTTGGCACAAATACTAATTAAAACATAAAAAACACAATCATAACAGAGGAATAATTGTGTAAACACTCAAGAATGGAAAGAAAAAAGGCAAAAATAAATTTTATTCATTGGGTTGCCTCCCAACAAGCGCTATCGTTTTGTGCCCCTGGCTAGGCATAAATTTTTATTGATGCTCACAAGAAAGGTAAGAATTGAACCACAAAGAGAGCATAATAAAAAAAATGTGACAAACACACTTATGTCTAACATACTTCCTATGCATGGGCATTTTATAAGCAAACAAATTATCAACGCGACCAGAAACAAGCATATGCAAGGAAGAAGAAAAAAACAATAGCGATCTCAACATAACGAGAGGTAATTTAGTAACATGAAAATTTCTACAACCATATTTTCCTCTCTCATAATAATTACATGTGGATCATATTCAAATTCAACAATATAGCTATCACATGAAAATTTCTCTTCATGACCCACATGCATGCAAAGTTGACACTCTTCCAAAATAGTGGGATTATCATCAAATAAAGTCATGACCTCTCCAAGCCCACTTTTATCAAAAATTTCATAAGATAGATCATTCTCCGAAGTAGTGGGATCATTATTACCTAGAGTTGACACTCTTTCAAACCCACTTTCAATATTATTGCAAACATTATTATCAATATCATATTCATCATGAGGCTTAAATAAATTTTCAAGATCATAAGAAGAATCACCCCAATCATGATCATTGCAATAAGTAGTGGACATAGCCAAATTAGCATCCCCAAGCTTAGGGTTTTGCATATTATTAGCACAATTGACATTAAAATAATTTATAGTAAAATCATTGCAATCATGCTTTTCATTCAAGGAGCTATCATGAATCACTTCATAAATTTCTTCATCACAATTTTCAGATTCATGAATCTCAAGCAAAACTTCATAAAGATAATCTAGTGCACTAAACTCACTAGCAATTGTTTCATCATGATTGGATATTTTAAAAAGATTAGCAAGTGGATGGGGATCCATATCAATAGATTTTTAGCAAGTGAAGATGCAAGCATATAGAAGGCACATGGCAACATAAGCAAACAAAAGATCAAACAAGAAAAAGGCAAATGAAAAATAAGGCAAATAAAACGACAAATTTTGTGAAGTGTGCGAGATGAAAACGAGAGGCAAATGGCAAATAATGTAAAATGCAAGGATATGAGATTTGTGATTAGGAACCTGATAGATGTTGATGATGTCTCCCTGGCAACGGCAAAATTCCTTTTTATGTCGCTTGAAACTGCGTCGGTATTTCCCCAAAGAGGAAGGGATGATGCAGTACAGCTACGGTAGGTATTTCGCTCAATCCAGTAGGAGAACCAAGCAACACTATGTAAATGGTACCTGCACTGCACACAAAGAACAAATACTTGCAACCCAACGCATAAGAGGGGTTGTCAATCCCTCATAGGTAACGGCGCGAGAAATTGGCAAGTTGACGGGAAAATATTTGTGATAGATTGGATAAATAGCTCTCAATAGAACGCAAAATAAAATAAGTAACAAAAAAGTGCAGCAAGGTGTTTTTGTGTTTTTGGAATAATAGATCTGAAAATAAAAGCGAATAAAAATAGAACTCAAAGCAAATATGATAAAGAATAGACCTGGGGGCTGTAGATTTCACTAGTGGCTTCTCTCGAGAAAATAGCACACGGTGGGTAAACAAATTACTGTTGGGCAATTGATAGAAGATCGAATAATTATGACGATATCCAAGGCAATGATCAATATATAGGCATCACGTCCAAGATTAGTAGACCGACTCCTGCCTGCATCTACTACTATTACTCCACACATCGACCGCTATCCAGCATGCATCTAGTGTATTAAGTTCATGAAGAAACGGAGTAATGCAGTAAGAACGATGACATGATGTAGATGAGATCTATTCATGTAGGAATAGCCCCCATCTTGTTATCCTTAATAGCAACGATACATGCGTGTCTTGCTGCCCCTTCTCTCACTGGGAAAGAACACCGCAAGATCGAACCCATCACAAAGCACCTCTTCCCATGGCAAGAAAAATCGATCTAGTTGGCCTAACTAAACCAAAGATTCGAACAAGAAATATGAGGCCATAAATAATCATGCATATAAGAGATCAAAGAAAACTCAAATAATATTCATGGATATAGATCTGATCATAAACTCAAAGTTCATCGGATCCCAACAAACACACCACAAAAAAGTGTTACATCAAATAGATCTCCAAGAGACCATTGTATTGAGAATCAAGAGAGAGAGAGAGAGAGAGAGAGAGAAAGCCATCTAGCTACTTCCAACGGACCCTTAGGTCTATGGTGGACTACTCACGCATTGTGGGAGAGGCACCAATGAGGATGATGAACCCCTCAGTGATGGTGTCTACATTGGATCTCGTGGTTCTGGAACTTGCGGCGGCTGGAAATGTGTTTTGTCGACTACCCTAGGGTTTCTGGAATATTTGGGAATTTATAGGGCGAAGAGGCGGTACGAGAGGTCTCCATGGGGGCACAACCCCCTGGGTGCGCCTGGGCTCCTGGGCGCGCCCTGGTGGGTTGTGCCCACCATGGACCTCCCCTCTGGTACTTTCTTGGCCCACTGGGTGTCTTCTAGTCCAAAAAAAATCTCCAAAAAGTTTTGCTGCATTTGGACTCCGTTTGGTACTGATATTCTGCGAAGTAAAAAACAAGCAAAAAACATCAACTGGCACTGGGCACTATGTCAATAGGTTAGTCCGAAAAAATGATATAAAGTTTATACAAAAATGATTGCAAAACATCCAAGAATGATAATATAACAACATGGAACAGGCAAAAATTATAGATACGTTGGAGACGTATCAGTGAGTGATGGGCCCCACGGGCCTCCCCTCGTGCACTTCCTTGGCTCCCAAGTTGTCTTCTGGGCTGAAAAAAATATCCAAAAAGTTTGTTGCGTTTAGACTCCGTTTGATATGGATATTCTGCAAAGTAAAAACAAGAAAAAAAACGGCAACTGGCACTGGACACTATGTCAATAGGTTAGTCCCAAAAAATGATACAAAGTTGCTATAAAATGAAGGTAAAACATCCAAGAATGATAATATAACAGCATGGAACAATAAAAAATTATAGATACGTTGGAGACATATTAGCATCCCCAAGCATAATTCCTGCTCGTCCTAGAGTAGATAAATGATAAAAACAGAATTTTTGATGTGGAATGATGCCTAACATGTTCATCACATATTCTTTTCTTTTGTAGCATGCACATTTGTACTTTTAGATGGTTCAGAGCAATAGTCTATAATTGACATGAAGGCTTCAATACTCAAGCATATCAATAAGCAACCATATCTTTCAAAATATCAACACTAAAGAAGGCTATCCTAGCCCATCATGCTCAATCATTGATCCATCCATGAAACACACTCGAATATTAGCTACATCCAATGCACAAGTATGATCATAGTGCTCCCTAGTTGGTGCTTCATAAGAGAAGATGGAGACTCAAATAAAAATAAAGTTGCATAAAAGTAAATAGATAGGCCCTTCGCAGATGGAAGCAGAGATTTGTAGAGGTGCCAGAGCTCAAAGCTTAAATTGAGAGATAAAATATTTTGAGAGGCATGCTTTTCCCGTCAACGAAAACAACCGAGTAGTTCGCAATACTTTCCATGCTAGATACATCATAGGCGGTTCCCAAACATAAAATAAAGTTTATTCCCTTTTCCACCATTCTTTCACAATCCATGGCTTGCTGTATCCACGAGTGCCTTCCATAACAATATTTTCCAAGGAATTTATTATTTGACAACATAAAGTAAATTTCTTTTTCATTTTGGGACTGGGCATCCCTATTACCGCCACACTCTCATGCAATGACAAGTGAATAAACACTCATCTTGAGAATAACACATCTACATGGAAAAATATTGGCCACCCCCTTCCGCTTCATGAGCAGTACGGGCACACAAAAAAGGAAATTCATTTTGAAAATGTGAGTTCACACATACAAATTTACTTAGAACGGCACGAAAATACCGCATATAGCTAGGTATGGTGGACTCATATGGCATAACTGGTTTTAAGGATTTTGGATGCACTAGTATTCCCACTTAGTACAAGGAAAGGCTAGCAAATAGATTGAGAAGGAACCAACCAAGAAATGAAAATTCTCATAAACAAGCATTAAGTATAACTAACACCGAATAATGCACCAGAAGTAGGATGTACTTTCATTGCATAACTATTGACTTTCGTGCTTGCATTGGGAATCACAAACCTTAACACCAATATTCTTATGGAAGCATAATTACTCACCAACATGACTCACATATTACTATCATCATATCTCAAAACTATTATAAAGAATCAAGTTTATTTTGTGTAATGATCTTCATGAAAGTTTTTATTATATCCCTCTTGGATATCTATCACTTTGAGACTAGTTTCATATATTACCATTGCTTTTAACAAGCTCTCAAATAAATTTAAGTGAAGAACATGAGCATAAAAATTTTCACCTCTTAAAATAATATAAGTGAAGCATGAGAGTATTTCTTCAAAAATTAGAGCACCACCATGCTAAAAAAGATATAAGTGAAGCACTAGAGCAATTCCATGTCTCAAAAAATTTAAGTGAAGCACAGAGAGCAATTCTAACAAAACATAGCATAATTATGGCTCTCTCAAATAGGTGTGTCCAGCAAGGATGATTGTGATAAACTAAAAAGAAAAACAAGCAAAGACTCATATAATACAAGACGCTCCAAGAAAAACTCATGATATGTGACGAATAAAAATATAGCTCCAAGTAAAATTACCAATGGTTATTAGAAGAAAGAGGGGATGCCTTCCGGGGCATCCCCAAGCTTAGTTGCTTGGTTCTCCTTGAATATTACCTTGGGGTGCCATGGGCATCCCCAAGCTTAGGCTCTTTTCACTCATTATTCCTTCATCCATCGAGATCTCACCCAAAACATGAAAACTTCAATCACACAAAACATAACAAAACCTTCATGAGATCCGTTAGTACAAGAAAATCAATCTTTTCTTTAAGTACTGTTGAAAATCCATTCATACTTTGTTATTGTATTATACCTACTGTATTATAACTTTACCATGGCTTATACCCCCTGATACAATCCATAGATTCATCAAAATAAGCACACAATGCAAAGAAAACAAAATCTGTCAAAAACAGAACAGTCTGTAAAGACTTGAATTTTACTCATACTTCTGTAACTCCAAAATTCTGAAAAAATTGGAAAGAGGAGAAAATTTGTAAATAAATCTTCTGTAAAAAATTCAGAATTTTTTGTTGCTTCTGTGAATTTTAACAATTCTGTTACTGGATGCAAAAGTTTCTGTTTTTAAACAGGATCAAATCAACTATCACCCAAAGCTATCCCAAAGGCTTAACTTGGCACAAACACTAATTAAAACATAAAAATCACAATCATAACAGAGGAATAATTGTGGAAACACTCAAGAACAGAAAGAAAAAGGCAAAAATAAATTTTATTCATTAGGTTGCCTCCCAACAAGCGCTATCGTTTTATGCCCCTAGCTGGGCATAATGCATAGATTCAAGTATTGTCAACTTTGGTTTTTGCCACACAGGTTGCCCTCATGATTGATTCATATGGTGACTTAATTCTTGTTCTAGGGAAGTGTTCCATACCCTTTCTTAGTGGAAATTGAGATTTAACATCCCTTCTTTCATATCAATCACGGCACCTATAATTCATAAAAACGGTCTACCAAGTATGATGGGACAAGACGGATTGCAATCAATATCAAGAACAATAAAATCTATGGGCACATAGTTCTGATTTGTAAGAATAAGAACATCATTAATTCTTCCCAAAGGCTTTTTAATAGTGGAATCCACCAAGTGCAAATTAAGAGAACACTCTTCCATATTGGTAACACCAAGCACATCACATAGAGATGTCGGAATTGTGGAAACGCTAGCACCCAAATCACATAAAGCAAAGAACTCATAATTTTTAATCTTGAACTTAATGGTAGGTTCCCATTCATCATATATTTTTCTAGGAATTGAAATCTCTAATTCCAACTTTTCTTCTAAAGCTTTCATCATCGCTTCTACAATATGTTTAGTAAAAGCTTTATTTTGTTCATAGGCATTGGGTGAATTTATGATGGATTGCAACAAATAAATACATTAAATCAAAGAGCAACTATCATAATTAAAGTCTTTGTAATCCAAAAGAGTGGGCACATCACTAGTTAAAGTTTTGACCTCTCCAAACCCACTTTTATCAATTTTTTCAACAAGAATTTCACCCTCCGAATTATGAGGACGCCCTCTAGCTAAAGTTGACTCTTCTTCAGTCCTCTTTTCATCAAGTTTAATATTACTAAAAAAAGAATCAATAGAAGAAACACCAATCATCTTAAGATCTTCATCCACTACAGGAATCAGCTTCTTTGGCAAAGGAGCGGAAAGCGGACGGCAAACCTCTTTGCCGTGTGCCACTAACGGCAAAGGTGCCTAACAAAGAAAGCTACGATAAACAGGTTCTTTGCCGTCTGTTTTCTCAAAGCGGACGACAAAGACCCTTTGCCGTCGGTGGCAGATGGCAAAGAACATGGATGACAAATAACAGATGTTAGCCATGTTAGGTGGCTAACGGGAGGCTTTGTCGTTAGCCAGCAAACGACAAACATGCCCTCCCCTTTGCCGTCTGCCTTGTGACGTCAGCAGACGCGTCAGCAGACCCAACTCTTTGCCGTCAGCCACAGACGGCAAAACTCTTCAGCCTTTGCCGTCTGCCACCGACGGCAAAGTGACCAAATTGGTCAGCTCCCAGGTTGCACAGGTTACTGCCACGTGGCCTCTTTGCCGTCTGTGGCGGACGGCAAAGGCCCCTTTGCCGTTGGTGGCAGACGGCAAAAGGCTGCATTGCCTCTTTTTGTTCTGTTTTTTCTTATATCCAACCATTTTCACAGCAAATATATGATATTTCACAGCAAACATATATATATTTCACACCAAACATATGAGATATCGAACACATAGATAGCAAGTTCCACATACATATGACATATATCCAATACATAGCAAGTTCAACATACATAGTTCATCCATACATATTACAAGTTCCACAATGCAAGTTCCACATTGTTCGAAAATGAAAACTGAAAGGGAAAACAAGCCCTCCATCAATGCAAAGCTTCCGTGAAGTTAATGAAATCTGCAAAATGGGAAACCAAAAAGTTAGAAGAAGAAGAAGAAAATGAAGAAGAAGAAGAAGAAGTATATGACATTTATGAGCTAACTTAGGTAAAAATGACATTTATGAGCTAACTTAGGCAAAATGGATCATTTTGGAGCTAACTTAGCTAAAATGGGTCATTTTGGAGATAACCTAGGTAAAAATGACATTTATGAGCTAACCTAGGTAAAATGGATCATTTATGAGCTAACCTAGCTAAAATGGATCATTTTGGAGCTAACCTAGCTAAAATGGATCATTTTGGAACTAACTTAGGTAAAATGGATCATTTTTACATAAGTAAGCTAAGTATAGGTATTTATTGAGCTAACCTAGGTAACTATGCATATTAGAGCTAACTTAGCATACTAGAGCTAACTTAGGTCATTTTGGAGCTAACTTAGGTAAAATTGATCATTTGGGAGCTAATTAACATTATTATGTCATTCTCGAGGAAAATAAGCTAAGTATATGACATATATGAGGTTACCAAGGTGTTATGCCATTTCAAACCTAAGTAAGCTAATTATGCCATTTTTGACATAAGTAAGCTAAGTGTATGTCATTATTGAGCAAACCTAGGTAACTTAGCATATTAGAGCTAACTTAGGTCATGTCGGAGGAAACAAAGCTAAGTATAGATCATTTTAGAGCTAACTAAAGTAAAATGGATCATTTTGGAGCTAAGTAAGCTTATTATGTCATTTTGGAGGAAAATAAGCTAAGTCTATGTCATTATGGTAAGCATATTGGAGGAAATAAAGCTAAGTCTAGGTCATTATGCATTTTTTAAGCAAAACACTAGAGAAAACTTACCGTCATCACGGAGGTGAAGCACCGACGTGGCTCATGCCGGTACCACCTAGAGAAGGATCGTGTGATGCTTGTCTGGAGGTACGCTGCACCAAAGATCATTTGCAATGTCTCGTTAGCATGATGACACTCAAATGTTAAGACTAGTAACTAATGACCATTCAAATTAAACTCACCGTGGTCCCCGGAGCAATCTTTGGCATCGGCAAAGGGGTCTGACCGGCCTTCTGGCACACAGACTGCTCATTTGGTTTTGACGGGTCAGTCATACTAGTTAGTAATGAAACAAACATTACGTGAATGATTTGGCTAATATGCAGAAGAAACCTACCACGAGGAGCTCGTACATGGCCTGGTTCTGCATGTCATTCCGTGCCCTCTCCTCCTCCAACATCCTTGCCGTCTTCTCCTCCAACTCCCGCTGCTTCTCCTACGCCTGTCGGTCCCTCTCCGCCAGAAGCGCCTGGGTTCTATCTCTCTCACTCTTAAGAGCAGCCTGCAACACCACTCCTCGTTAGCATTGTAATCTGTAACACCCCAAAAATATTTTTCCTTGGGTTCTCAAGTCTTTTTACTAAAATAAAATACATTGAGTTATTATGGCTATTTTTCTTCTTCTCTTTCTTTTGTTCTAAAAATAATCTTTAACTTTTATTTGGGTCTCAAAAGTTTTGAATGGTTCAGTTTTGGATGGTTTAATAATTGGGTAATTATTTTTAAGAGTTCAAGAATATTTACCTTTTAGTAAAGTTTTGAGTAATTAAAAGTATTCCAAGGGTATGATCTTTTCACTCTTTCCAAGCACTTCTAAATTCACCCAACAATTTTTCTGCCACTCAAAATTTATTCCTCAAGTCATGCACGTCCTCTAGGACAGTATCCAACATCTCTCTTCTCCAAAAAAATATTTCTCTCATATTTTATAAATTCCAAAGTTGGAATTTATAATATTCATGATTCCTTTGGTTTACAAAGGAACCACATTTTCTACTAATATTCTGTTCCCACCAAAATTATCCCAGCAACTAGAGAGTACCCAAAACCCATTTCATCAAAAACATTGGGTTCCACAATTCAAAATTTTCAAAATTAATTCAGTGCAAATTTGGACCAGAAACAGTCTCTTTGACACAAACTCAATTTTAAATGCTCCAAAAATTCTGAAACTTTGCCAGACCCCCTCATTTGCATCAATACCTTACCACAAAAATTCTCATAAAATCCTAAAATTCCTAGCCTTCCCTGGCATTCTGCCATACACCTCATGTGCACACTATTCACCTGTCGAAAAATTCAGTTATCTGAATCAAGTTCAGAGAGAGGGATTCAGTGAGGAAACGCTGTTGTGTACTCCACCTCTTCCTTCTCCCCCACGGCGCCGCCGTTGCTCATCAATACCCCGAGCCCCAGGCCCACTCCTCAGCCTCTCCCCGGCCTTGGCAAGGACGATGGGCGGTGTACCGGCCGCACCCGATCGCCGCCGTGTTCGGATAAGCCGAGGCCATCAGCTCTGCTCCTCTCTCCTCCCTGGTGAGCTCACCTGCGAGGTCAGCACCACCTGTTGCTCCTCAACTTCTCCAGCCGCAGCAGCACCGGCCAGCAGCTCCACCTGTAAGCCACCCAAAGCCATGAACGAGCTTCTATTCCGCCAGAGCACACCGCGGTGGCCGGCACCGTCGAGCCTATCTCCGGCATGTACCGCGGTTAACACCTCTCCAGAAGCACCCACCGACCACGCTCGCCGCCCTCAACCACCTCTGCCGACCTCCACCGTCCGCCTTAACTTCGCCGTGATCGGGTTCTCTCCGGCCATCCTCGGACTACCTATAAAAGGGGTCCCCGGGCCTCGCTGGGCATCGGCATCACCTCACCACCCTCCCAATCGAGTCCACTGCACCCACCCGACCTCGAAAGGGCCTTTTTCTACCTCTGCGGCCACCCGACCCGCCGCCACCTCTATTGATCAGTGCACTTCCTACACGTCACCTCCACCGCTCAAATGTTACCAGTAGCCTTCTTATCCACCCACTGATCGAATCCGCAATCCAATTTCACCTTCCGAACTCTCTCCGGCGAGATCCCGACACACCCGAGACGCTGTCCGCCGGGGAGCTCGCCGCCGACGATTTCATACACCTCTCCGGCCGTAATAGGTACCTGTGGAACCGCCTCGGTCTCCTGGAACCAACGGTGGCCTCAGATCGCCGAGGGACCTCACCGTTCGCCGGCGCCAGTCGCCGGAGCGCCGCCTCTATTCGGCAGGAGAGAGGGAGGGCGCGGGACGACCTGGGTCAAACCCGACAAGCGGGCCCCTCTGTCAGCGACTATTGCCGTGTCGAGCCGTCTCTCTCCAGCGTGGCTGATCGAGCGGGCCGGCCCAGTGGTGCCTTGCAGTTAAATCGCGCTCAGGATGCATTTCTACTCTTCCCTATTTTTATCTTCCAGCAAACTTCCAAAAATCCCACAGCACTCATTTCGGCACCAAATATAATGATTCAAATTTCTACAGTCTTATAAAATTATGTTCTATTAATCTAGATTAGGTGAATTTTTTTCTAAAGTTTAGTAGTTACTGATCTATTAAATAGTCCAATTCGTTTATATTTTTTTCAACTTAGAAATTCCATAGTAAAATCATCTGAACTCCAAATAATTTGATTCTTTTTTTGTAATTCCTTAGATTTCATCTAGTTTATTTTAGTATTTATTTCAAAAGTATTTGAAACAACTTTTAGCACTGTTTTGTTTTATATAGTGATTTAAATATTTTTAAAAATAGGAAACGGAGGGAAGATAAAATTCTCAAACTTTTGGAGTGCACCCAACACTTCTGCATGCTCAAGGCAAGCATCTTGAACACTTGATATGGTGAATTGCATAGTTGTTGTTAGCAAGAATAATTGCATCATGAATATGTTGAATTCAAATAAAACTGGCATATGGCTATTTTTGCATGCATGATCCCTTGACAATATTTTGTCTCTGTTTAAGCATGAATTATTGTGTGAGCATGGTTATTTTCACATGTCACATATGCCATGTTGGTCCTGACTAATCTGCAGGAAAGTATCGGTCACGAGAAAAGTGACCGTGAGTTTGAACTCTCATTGTGACGAGAGTGATCAGTGAAGGCATGTGGGGACATGTTAGGTGGTGACCCTGTTGGGTACAACCAAGGAGTTATATTGTGCTGACCACTGCAGGAAAACTTAACCTCCTGAGTCGACCGTAGATCGAGTCTTGTTGCGGTAACCCCCATACTTGATTCGTGCTACCACTTGTCCCTGCCACAGGTGGGGTATGGTTTAGTAAGTTGTTAACCCCTTTCCATGCACACATCGTACAGAGGGCCACGATGAGGGTTTCCAGGGCCATGGACTAAATCATGTCATCGGGTCAGGGGGCATGGGTGTTACCGGCAGTAGCCGAGAGGGAGTGTCCCCTTGGAATCCGCGCGTATTAATAGTGATCCCATGCAGGACGTTGGTTTCCCCGTCTTAGAGTTTTTCTTGAACGATGCTTGGGGTGATTCCTGGTAATTGCTTGGTAATCTGTAACAAGGACCTTGAATTCAAGACAAACTCCCTCTCGGCTACATGGGATCACTATTAATACGCGCTCTTGTTAGTACGGGGAGAGCAACAAGAAAAACTCCCCAAGCATCGTTCAAGAAAAACTCTAAGACATGGAGACCAACGTCCTGTAGGGGATCACTATTAATACGCATGGATTCCAAGGGGACACTCCCTCTCGGCTACTACCGGTAACACCCATGCCCCCTGACCCGATGACAGGATTTAGTCCATGGCCCTGGAAATCCTCATCGTGGCACTCTGTACGATGTGTGCATGGAAAGGGGTTAACAACTTACTAAACCATACCCCACTTGTGGCAGGGATAAGTGGCAGCACGAATCAAGTATGGGGGTTACCGGAACAAGACTCGATCTACGGTCGACTCAGGAGGTTAAGTTTTCCTGCAGTGGTTAGCACAATATAACTCCTTGGTTGTACCCAACAGGGTCTCCACCTGACATGTCCCCACATGCCTTCACTGATCACTCTCGTGACAACGAGAGTTCAAACTCACGGTCACTTTTCTCGTGACCGATACTTTCCTGCAGATTAGTCAGGACCAACATGGCATATGTGACATGTGAAAATAACCATGCTCACACAATAATTCATGCTTAAACAGAGACAAAATATTGTCAAGGGATCATGCATGCAAAAATAGCCATATGCCGGTTTTATTTGAATTCAACATATTCATGATGCAATTATTCTTGCTAACAACAACTATGCAATTCACCATATCAAGTGTTCAAGATGCTTGCCTTGAGCATGCAGAAGTGTTGGGTGCACTCCAAAAGTTTGAGAATTTTATCTTCCCTCCGTTTCCTATTTTCAAAAATATTTAAATCACTATATAAAAAAAACAGTGCTAAAAGTTGTTTCAAATACTTTTGAAATAAATACTAAAATAAACTAGATGAAATCTAAGGAATTACAAAAAAAGAATCAAATTATTTGCAGTTCAGATGATTTTACTATGGAATTTCTAAGTTGAAAAAAATATTAACGAATTGGACTATTTAATAGATAAGTAACTACTATACTTTAGAAAAATGTTCACCTAATCTAGATTAATAGTACATAATTTTATAAGACTGTAGAAATTTTAATCATTATAATTGGTGCCGAAATGAGTGCTTTGGGATTTTTGGAAGTTTGCTGGAAGAGAAAAATAGGGAAGAGTAGAAATGCGTCCTGAGCGCGATTTAACTGCAAGGCGCCACTGGGCCGGCCCGCTCGATCAGCCGCGCTGGAGAGAGACGGCTCGACGCGGCTATAGTCGCTGACAGAGGGGCCCGCTTGTCGGGTTTGACCCAGGTCGTCCCGCGCCCTCCCTCTCTCCTGCCGAACAGAGGCGGCGCTCCAGCGACCGGTGCCGGCGAACGGCGAGGTCCCTCAGCGATCTGAGGCCACCATTGGGTCCAGGAGACTGAGGCGGTTCCACAGGTACCCATTACGGCCGGAGAGGTGTATGAAATCGTCGGCGGCGAGCTCCCCAGTGGACGGCGTCTTGGGTGTGTCGGGATCTCGCCGGAGATAGTTCGGAAGGTGTAATTGGACTGCGGAATCGATCAGTGGGTGGATAAGAAGGCTACTGGTAACATTTGAGCGGTGGAGGTGACGTGTAGGAAGTGCACTGATCAATAGAGGTGGCGGTGGGTCGGGTGGCCGGAGAGGTAGAAAAAGGTCCTTTCGAGGTCGGGTGGGTGCAGTGGACTCGATTGGGAGGGTGGTGAGGTGATGCCGATGCCCAGCGAGGTCCGGGGACCCCTTTTATAGGTAGTCCGAGGATGGCCAGAGAGAACCCAATTACGGCAAAGTTAAGGCGGACGGTGGAGGTCGGCAGAGGTGGTTGAGGGCGGCGAGCGTGGTCGGTGGGTGCTTCTTGAGAGGTGTTGACCGCGGTAGGTGCCGGAGATAGGCTCGAGGGTGCCGGCCACCGCGGTGTGCTCTGGCGGAACAGAAGCTCGTTCATGGCTTCGGGTGGCTGACAGGTGGAGCTGCTGGCCGGTGCTGCTGTGGCTGGAGAAGTAGAGGAGCAATAGGTGGTGCTGACCTCGCAAGTGAGCTCACCAGGGAGGGGAGAGGAGCAGAGCTGATGGCCTCGGCTTATCCGAACACGGCGGCGATCGGGTGCGGCCGGTACACCGCCCACCGTCCTTGCCAAGGCCGGGGAGAGGCTGAGGAGTGGGCCTGGGGCTCGGGGTATTGATGAGCAACGGCGGCACCGTGCGGGAGAAGGAAGAGGTGGAGTACACGGCAGCGTTTCCTCACTGAATCCCTCTCTCTGAACTTGATTCAGATAACTAAATTTTTCGACAGGTGAACAGTGTGCACATGAGGTGTATGGCAGAATGCCAGGGAAGGCTTGGAATTTTAGGATTTTATGAGAATTTTTGTGGTAAGGTATTGATGCAAATGAGTGGGTCTGGCAAAGTTTCAGAATTTTTGGAGCATTTAAAATTGAGTTTGTATCAAGGAGACTGTTTCTGGTCCAAATTTGCACTGAATGAATTTTGAAAATTTTGAATTGTGGAACCCAATGTTTTTGATGAAATGGGTTTTGGGTACTGTCTAGTTGCTGGGATAATTTTGGTGGGAACAGAATATTAGTAGAAAATGTGGTTCCTTTGTAAACCAAAGGAATCATGAATATTATAAATTCCAACTTTGGAATTTATAAAATATGAGAGAAATATTTTTTTGGAGAGGAGAGATGTTGGATACTGTCCTAGAAGACGTGCATGACTTGAGGAATAAATTTTGAGTGGCAGAAAAATTGTTGGGTGAATTTAGAAGTGCTTGGAAAGAGTGAAAAGATCATACCCTTGGAATAATTTTAATTACCCAAAACTTTACTAAAAGGTAAATATTCTTGAACTCTTAAAAATAATTACCTAATTATTAAACCATCCAAAAAAGAACCATTCAAAACTTTTAAGACCCAAATAAAAGTTAAAGATTATTTTTAGAACAAAAGAAAGAGAAGAAGAAAAATAGCCATAATAACTCAATGTATTTTATTTTAGTAAAAAGACTTGAGAACCCAAGGAAAAATATTTTTGGGGTGTTACATAATCATCGATGGCCGCACACACAATGTAATGGAGGAAAGATAGTTGAGTCCATACAACTAACCTCGAAGGCGAGCTCGACTGGCCGTTGACGAGGCCTCATCTCAGGAGCGGAGCTCGACTGGCGCGCCTTGATCTCCGGGAGAGTGCGAGGACAACGGATAAGTCCATCTCCAATGGCTATCGAGCCACGGGACCTCCCGCCACCAGATATCATCACCAACTCTGGATCAAACTGCCGGCTCGGGTTAAAGTCCTCCCCTTTCCTCTCCTTCCCCTCATCTCTGTACCTCACGAGTTTGTTGTGGGAGGAGATGTTGGTGAAGTTCTCTGGATGATCGAGGTCAGATGGCTCGAATGCCTTGAACTTCTTGTACGAGCCAGTATGGGCCATGGCATAGAGGTCGTACACCTCTGGCACCTCCGCCTTATTGTGTTTTGCCTGAAAGAGAGGAACGAGTAAATTAGTAATTAAAGGTCTCAAGCTAGCATGAAGAATGAATTGCATGAATCATGAAGCAAACCACATACCCAGTTACGCCCGAACTGAAATAAGTTGGCACTGCCTTGATGGTGTGGCACACCTTCCATTTGGGCACGCTTGTCCTTGGCATTGCTGTGCTAGGCACGCCATTCATTTGAGCACCACTCATCGACCAACACCTCCCAACAATCCATCTGATCCACACACCATCTCGGGGGCACCTAAGTTAGTAAAGAGAAACGTACTTGAGCGCTACGCCTACGAATCAAATCAAGGAAACTAAGTACAAGGCCTTAAGAATATGTAATTACCGTCATGTATTGCTCCTTTTTCAGAAACTTATCGCGGCACGCCGGCTTGGGCTTCTTAATACCACGCGAGGTGTAGTAGTCTCGAACAGCCTGCACCCGAGCCTCATGCCGTAAGTTTTGTAGTAGGCGCCTGCACTCGGCATCGATAACTGATGTCTACTATGCAACTTTATCCTTGTAGATATTGTTGGGCCTCCAAGTGCAGAGTTTTGTAGGACAATAGCAAATTTCCCTCAAGTGGATGACCTAAGGTTTATCAATCCATGGGAGGCGTAGGATGAAGATGGTCTCTCTCAAACAACCCTGCAACCAAATAGCAAAGAGTCTCTTGTGTCCCCAACACACCCAATACAATGGTAAATTGTATAGGCGCACTAGTTCGGCGAAGAGATGGTGATACAAGTGCGATATGGATGGTAGATATAGGTTTTTGTAATCTGAAAATATAAAAACAGCAAGGTAACTAGTAACAAAAGTGAGCGAAAACGGTATTGCAATGCTTCGAAACAAGGCCTAGGGTCCATACTTTCACTAGTGCAAGTTCTCTCAACAATGATAACATAATTAGATCATATAATAATCCCTCAACGTGCAACAAAGAGTCACTCCAAAGTCACTAATAGCGGAGAACAAACGAAGAGATTATTGTAGGGTACGAAACCACCTCAAAGTTATTCTTTCTGATCGATCTATTGGGCTATTCCTATAAGTGTCACAAACAAGCCTAGAGTTCGTACTAAAATAACACCTTAAGACACATTTCAACCAAAACCCTAATGTCACCTAGATACTCCAATGTCACCAAAAGTATCCGCGGGTTTGATTATACGATATGCATCACACAATCTCAGATTCATCTATTCAAACCAACACAAAGAACTTCAAAGAGTGCCCCAAAGTTTCTACCGGAGAGTCAAGACGAAAACGTGTGCCAACCCCTATGCATAAGGTCACAAGGTCACAGAACCCGCAAGTTGATCACCAAAACATACATCAAGTGGATCACGTGAATATCCCATTGTCACCACAGATAAACACATGCAAGACATACATCAAGTGTTCTCAAATCATTAAAGACTCAATCCGATAAGATAACTTCAAAGGGAAAACTCAATTCATTACAAGAAGGTAGAGAGGGGGAAACATCATAAGATACAACTATAATAGCAAAGCTCGTGGTACATCAAGATCGTGCCAAATCAAGAACACGAGAGAGAGAGAGATCAAACACATAGCTACTGGTACATACCCTCAGCCCCGAGGGTAAACTACTCCCTCCTCGTCATGGAGAGCGCCGGGATGATGAGGATGGCCACCGGTGATGATTTCCCCCTCCGGCAGGGTGCCGGAACAGGGTCCCGATTGGTTTTTTGTGGCTACAGAGGCTTGCGGCGGAGGAACTCCCGATCTAGGTTTTGTTCTGGAGGTTTTGGGATTTATAAGAGGTGTTGGAGTCGGGGACAAGTCAAGGGGGCCCATGAGGCGACGCCAAGGACGGGGGGCGCACCCTCCACCCTTGTGGTGGCCTCGGGACCCTTCTCCGAAATCTTTTCATTCCAGTATTTTTTATATTTTCCAAAAATATTCTCCATGGATTTTCAGGTCAATTGGACTCCGTTTGGTATTCCTTTTCTACGAAGCTGAAAAACAAGGAAAAAACATAAACTGGCACTGGGCTCTAGGTTAATAGGTTAGTCCCAAAAATCATATAAAATATCATATAAATGCATATAAAACATCCAAGATAGATAATATAATAGCATGGAACAATCAAAAATTATAGATACGTTGGACACGTATCAATAACCTTTGCCGTGGCCTCCTCGTATCCCTCCTCACACCTGTAGAAGGTCTGCAATCAAACAAGACAACATTGATTAGTACAATAACTAGATATTTGAAGATTTTTAATTGTGTAAAGGAGAAATAACCCAAAACTTTCTGATCACCATCTCTGCCCTCGTGTGGCACAAAACACCGTTGATCATCTCCTCCGGTGGGGCCGGGGCAGCCAAGTAGTGCTCCCAGCTTAATCCTAGCTCTGGAACCTGACCCTCACTGGGCAACGTGACAAACCCCATAAAGTTTTGCCGGCAAAGCACACCAAGGACGGTGTTAGGCATGTGCACACCATCAGCGTGGTGCCAACCCCTTCAGTATGACAAGGCCAACGCATTAGATATTTGAGGAAACGTGAAGGCAAATAGTACAAAAAGAGTAAATGCACTTACCTCTCCCCATCAGGGAAAATCAACCACCTCTGCTCGCGGGTCGCCGGCATGGGCGGGAGCCGTGTACAACCACACTGGTAGACGGTGGCCCCCTCAACCACCTCGCCCTCGCTATCAGTCGGATTCCCGCCACCAGTAGCATGGCCACTCGGCCCCTCAGGCAGATCCGGCCAGGTACCCCATCCGGACGTCTCCTGGGACGTACCCCGGTCCGGAGTCTCGTGGTCCGAAGGCCCATCAACCCGAGGCTCGTGGACCAGAGTCCGTGTAGCCACCTCCTCAGACGTGTCCACCCTAGCAGTCCTATGCTTGGGTGAATCAGCTAGGGGTGGCGGCGAGGAAGGCATAGGAGCCTGCCTAACTCTCCCACGGCCACGTCCTCCCCGACCTCCTCTCTTCTTCCCTCCCCAACCTCCTCCCCCGGTGGGCAATGACGCCGATGAAGAAGCGCCCACCGGTGTCTTCATACTGTCGACCAACGCTCTCCGGAGAGTCTGGGATGGAATGGAAGTACCCCTCCCACCACGCGCCGACGAAGAAGGAGCCTCGGTGCGATCCTTACCAGCGCCCACCCTCTTTCAACACCTGCCATGACATAGAGTAAACGAAATTAGTACAACATAAAAAAAATTAATACCAACATGAATAATAATATGCATATAACTTAAGTGTATCATCATCAAGTACAACATAAAAAAATTGAATACCTGACATGAACTCGACCCCTCGGCTATCCTCGACCCCTCGGCGATCTTCGACCCTCGACCCCTCGGCAATCCTCGACCCTCGACCCTCGACCACTCGGCGACCCTCGACCCCTCGGCGATCCTCGACCCCTCGGCGATGAGGATTAAAAGCCAAGTTTTGAAACTTCAAACAACCAAATTGACTCATGACAAAAAATCAGGGCGTAGAAAGAGAAACGAAAGACGAAATAGAACATAGTGAGAGGTTGTGCAACTAGGATGATTTTCTGTACCATATTTTTTAATGAATTGGAGACGATGATGGTGAAGAACTCGAAAGCCATTGGTGTCTTGTGGTCATTTCCATACATTCTGCTACAGCGTAACAACCCTTCTTATGACCGCAAGACACCAATGGTGGTCAGAAGAAGGGTTGTTGTGCTATAGCAGAATGTATGGAAACGACCGCAAGACACCAATGGCTTTCGAGTTCTTCACCAACATCCTCTCAAATTCGTTAAAAAAGCTGTTACAGAATATCATCCTAGTTGCACAACCTCTCACTACGTATTGTTTCGTCTTTGGTTTCTGTTTCTACACTTTGATTTTTTGTCATGACTCAGTTTGGGTGTTTTAAGTTTCAACACTTGGATTTTAATCGTCGGCGATCATCGACCCCTCGGCGACCCTCGACCCCTCAGCGATCCTTGACCCCTCAGCGACCATCGACCCCTCGACCCTCGATCCCTCGGCAATCCTCGACCCCTCGGCGGCCCTGTCGAACACCTTCACTATGAGCATGGTGCGGCTGTTGTCGTAGCTTAAGTTGCGGACGTGCCCGAGCTGAAGGTCATGAGCGTGGGCGAACTGCTTCCATCCGTTCTTCGCGCACGGATGGAAGTAGTTCACCCGCGCTCATGACCTTCAGCTCGGGGACGTCCACATCTTAAGCTACGGCACCAGTTGTTCAGCACTCAGACCGGAAGATCCTCGACCATCAACCCCTCGACCCTCGACCCCTGGCCCCTCGACCCCTCGACCCTCGACCTTCTTTTCCTTCTTTTCTTTCTTTTTCTACGTTTTCTACTTCTTTTTTTCATCTTTCTTCTTCTTCTAATTATCTAAACCTAAACCTAGCTAGCTCTAACCTAAACCAAACACTAATTAACCTAAACCTAAAGAGTAAAAAATAGAAAGACAAAAAGAAACAAAACTCACCTTGAGGGCCGGTGGAGGAGGGCCGGCATAGTGGTGGAGGAGGGCCGGCGCGGGGGGAGGAAGGCCGCGGGGAGGGGGGCGGCGCCACGGCCTGCTCCGGCGGTGGGGGGCCGCGGGGAGGCGCCGTGGCTCCGAGGTCATCGGGGGAGGGGAGGGCGCACGGTCCGGGGAGCGGGGCGGCAGGTGAGGTCATCGGTGAAGGGCGGCGGGTGAGGTCACCGGGGGCGGGGGCGGCGCCGCGGCCTTCTCCAGCAATGGTGCGTCGTCGGGAGGCGACGCAGCTCCGAGGTCGTCCGGGGAGGGGAGGGCGCGCGCAGGGTCCGGGGAGCGGGGCGGCGGGTGAGGTCATCAGGGAGGGGCAGCGGGTGAGGTCGTCGGGTGAGGGGCGGTGGCGGGTGAGATCGTCGGGGGAGGGGCGGCGGCGGGTGAGGTTGTGGGGGGAGAGAGAGAGAGAGGGGTTGGGGCCGGGGGGGGCACGGCCGCTAGTTAGGCAAATTCTTTGTCGTCCGCTAGCGGACGGCAAAGACAGGAAAGCAGACGGCAAAGATTTGACCTAGCCAGCTCCACGCCCCAGTGGGGCCCAGCTAGTCTCTTTGCCGTCTGCCTTTGGGCCCTAGCTAGTCTCTTTGCCATCTCCCTTTGGGCCCTTTGTCGTCCGCTGGCTGACGGCAAAGAACTGACAGATGGCAAACTGTATCTTTGCCATCTGCTAGCTCTTTGTCGTCTATTTTTTGGAAGCAGATGGCACAGACCTTCTTTGCCGTCATCTAGCAGATGGCAAAGAACTGGCTGACGGCAAATTGCCTAATTCCTGTGGTGATCATTGTTATGAAAGCAATCGGTAGAAAACGCTCTTTCTAAAAATTCTCTTTTAGCTCTAAGCATAGCGGTTTTTTCTTACTTTCATCCATAGAGACATATAAAGCTTTAATTGATTCATTGACATCAACCTTAGGTGCAAATTTTTTAGTCTTGAGATTTTCTACATCATGGGAAATTCTATCAATGCTTCTAAACAAATCACCAATCTTATTCAACTTTTCTTCTATCGTAGTATTGAAAACTTTTTGAGCATTGATAAATTCTTTAATATTAATCTCAAGATCAGAGGGGTTCCTATTATTATTAAGAAGAATTACCATAATTATTAGAGGAATTTTTAGGAAAAGTATTAGGATTAAGATTACCTCTATAAGCATTGTTATTAAAATTGTTTCGCGAGACAAAATTCACACCTACGGGATCACTATTTTGCTCAATCAAAGTAGACAAAGGCACATCATTAAGATCAATAGGAGCATTTTTACTAGCAACCAATTTCATAAGAGCATCAACTTTTTCACTCAAAGTACTAATTTCTTAAACCGAATTAACTTTTTTACTAGTAGGTGCACTCTCGGTATGCCATTGTGAATAATTTGCCATAATATTATCTAGCAATTTAATAGCTTCACCCAAAGTAATCTCCATAAGAGTACCACCCGCGGCGGAATCTAAAAGATTTCTAGAAACAAAATTCAATCCCGCATAAAAAATTTGTATAATCATCCAAAGATTTAAACCATGAGTAGGACTATTTCTTACCATCAATTTCATTCTTTCCCAAGATTGTGCAACATGTTCATGCTCAATTTGCTTAAAATTCATTAGGAGTACTTAGTAGTAAAAGCATTTTTGCGAGGAAATAATTTTTGTGGACGGAAAATACTTAGTAATAAAAGCATCTTTGCACTTATCCCAAGAATCGATACTATTGCGAGGCAAAGAAGAAAACCAAATTTTTGCATGATCCGTCAAAGAGAAAGGAAATAATTTCAACTTCACAATATCATTCTCCACATCTTTTTTATTTTGGATATCACACAATTCTACGAATGTGTTTAGATGGGATGCGGCATCCTCATTAGGAGTACCGGAAAATTGATCTTTCATAACAAGATTCAACAAAGTGGCATTAATATCATAAGTCTTCACACTAGCGGCTGGAGGAGCAATCAGAGTACTAATAAAATCATTATTATTGGTATTGGAAAAATCACACAATTTGGTATTTTCTTGAGACATCGTGACTACGCAAACAAGATTGCAAGAAAACAAGAGATCTGACGAGAAAAAGGCGAACGAAAAAGAAGGCAAATTTTTTTGTGCTTTTCGCAAAAAAACATTTTAGAAGTGGGGGAGACGAAAATGAGAGGCGAATGGCAAATAATGTAAATTGCAAGGAGATGAGATTTGTGATTAGGAACCTGATAGATGTTGATGATGTCTCCCCGGCAACGGCGCCAGAAATTCTTTCCTGATAGCTTGTATTTGCGTTGGTATTTCCCCGAAGAGGAAGGGACGATGCAGCACAACTACGGTAAGTATTTCCCTCAGTTATGAAACCAAGGTTATCAATCTAGTAGGAGAACGAAGCAACACTATGTAAATGGTACCTGCACACAAAGAACAAATACTTGCAACCCAACGCGTAAGAGGGGTTGTCAATCCTTCCACGGTAAAAAAGATAGATTAAATTGTATGAGATTGGATAAATAGATCTAGCAAAAACACAAAATAAAATAAGTAAATAAAAAGGGCAGCAAGGTATATTTGGGTTTTTGGAATAATAGATCTGAAAACAATATGATAAAAGGTAGATCCCGGGGCCGTAGATTTCATTAGTGGCTTCTCTCGAGAAAATAGCATATAGTGGGTAAACAAATTACTGTTGGGCAATTGATAGAAGAGCAAATAATTATGACGATATCTAAGGCAATGATCATGTATATAGGCATCACGTCCAAGATTAGTAGACCGACTCCTGCCTACATCTACTACTATTACTCCACACATCGACCGCTATCCAGCATGCATCTAGTGCATTAAGTTCATGTAGAAATGGAGTAATGCAATAAGAACGATGACATGATATAGACAAGATCTATTCATGTAGGAATAGACCCCATGTTTTTATCCTTAATAGCAACGATACATGTGTGCCTCGCTACCCCTTCTGTCACTAGGTGAGGACATGGCAAAATCGAACCCATCACAAAGCACCTCTTCCCATTGCAAGAAAAATCAATCTAGTTGGCCAAACCAAACCAAAGTTGGCTATAACAATCATGCATATAAGAGATCAAAGAAAATTCAAATAATATTCATAGATAGATCTGTTCATAAACTCGCACTTCATCGGATCCCAACAAACACACCGCAAATAGTCATTACATCAAATAGATCTCCAAGAACAACGTGGAGAACATTGTATTGAGAATCAAAAAGAGAGAAGAAGCCATCTAGCTACTGCCTACGGACCCGTAGGTCTATGGTGAACTACTCACGCATCATCGGAGGAGCACCAATGAGGATGATGAACCCCTCCATGATCGTGTTCCCCTCCGAAAAAGTGTCGGAATAGGGCTCTAGATTGGATCTCGTGGTTCTGGAACTTGCGGCGGCTGGAATTGTGTTTCGACGACTCCCCTAGGCTTTCTGGAATATCTGGGTATTTATAGAGCTGAGAGGCGATGGAGAAGACCTCCCTAAGCCCCACGACCCATTAGGGCGCGCTAGGGGCCTCTAGCGCGCCCAGGTGGGTGGTGGGCCCCACGGGCCTCCCCTCGTGCACTTCCTTGGCTCCCAAGTTGTCTTCTGGGCTGGAAAAAATCTCCAAAAAGTTTCGCTGCGTTTGGACTCCATTTGATATGCATATTCTGCAAAGTAAAAAAACAAGCAAAAAATAGCAACTGACACTGGGTACTATGTCAATAGGTTAGTCCCAAAAAGTGATATAAAGTTGCTATAAAATGAAGGTAAAACATCCAAGAATGATAATATAACAGCATGGAACAATCAAAAATTATAGATACATTGGAGATGTATCAGAGGCAAGGGCTGACGATGCAGGGGCAGAGGGGACATGGCCCAGAGCACGGCGTCTCTCCCGCGGCAGCCGCCTCAATGCCGCCGGCTCACCGGCTATTGGGAATCGTAGTAGAAAACAAAAAAAATCGCGCCTACGATCACCCTAGATCAATATGAAGATGCATAACGGGTTGGGATCACGATCGTTACCGTCACCGAGTTGCAGCGGAAGAAGAACGTGTCAGTGTAGATCTTGATTGGAGTCCCTCAAACCGTCAATGAACGATCCCTTGCACCACCAACGAACAGTCCCTCGAACTAAAGACCGAAAGCATAGCCTCTCTACTTGGTTGCAAGCATGCATCCTTCATGATCCGGCAGCGCTTCGCCGTCCAGAGCTAATCGTCGCCGAAGAATTAGAGGAAGGAGATTAGAATGACACATGGCTACTAATTATGAGGAAAAGAGGATTAGCCTAGCTCTAATTAGTCAACTAGGACCAACTAGAACTAGAAGAACAAGAGGAGGTTCCAAAACTTTATGTCTAAAAGAGCACAAATCCTCATGTATATATAGGATAGAGGGGAGAGGGAGGGTTGCCACCAAGGGGTAAAGTTTCCCCCTTAGTGCATCTGCCAGGGAGGAGGAGTTTGACTCCTCCCCCTCTCGCAATTCGAGGAAGGTGGTACTTTCCCACTTGGGCCTTTTTGGCCCAAGTTGCCTTCCACCTCTTGTCCTTTTTAGACCTGTTGATATTTAAATTAAATGTAAAATGTTATAAATACTTCTAGACTATTTTGTATATATTTAAACAACTTTGGAAACTTTTTCCACCTATATTTAATTTATCGGTAATACCCGGTATTACCCGATACTCACTGAAACCCTTCCGGTGACCCCGAAACACTTTCGGGTCCTCTCAGAACTATTTTGAATACTCATGAAATAATTTCACAAATATATTCTCATGACTCCCGTCCTACTAATACTCAGTAGATCATGATTGCCTTAAGCTTGTGACACCATAGGTTCGGTAACTCACAGACATGAACCAAACCGTTCGTTCAATGACCGATAGCGGGACCGTGGACTTCCATATCAATCCCTATGAGCACACAAATGATATTCGAGTGAACCTATGGTTATCATGCGATGTTCCCTTTGCTTCGTGATACTTCACAAAACCCTGAATGCATCGGTATCCTCCTGAGTCATCACTATGCTCACTATACAAAAATCCTCATTATCGGTTTTGTTCTTCTTTCTCGTTATTGTGTTCTGGTATCCCTGTGACAAAGTCACCTGTGTCTGGCCAGATGATGATGGATGCAATCACACCAAGAGGGCCCTAATAATATCTCTCCATTGTCGGAGGAGCAAATCCCACTCTTGAGCTATCTGGCCACTTGTCAAACTTTCTGATGTGTCTGTAAGTTGTCATTATGATCACCGTGTTACATGTGACGTTTTAGCAACCCCTAAGCCCACCGTACAGGGAGAAGTGACCATGATACTCTCATGGTCTAAGGAGCAAAATCACAAGTTAACACTCCATGTTATTACAATTGATTACAGACGATATTAACTCAATTCATAACATAGAAGATTGGGTCAATTCAATATGTCCGTTCTTCTAAGGTCATAATCTCAATGTTGTTTTAGGACTATCATTACACTTAACGATATCCTAAGATCCAGAGAACGTGATCACCAAAAACACTTGAGCTAGTCTTAGAGGTGAGACTAGGAACCTTTATTTTATATGTTTATCATTTCACACGTGCATATGAGTTTTCCTCTAAATCGCATATTCCAGGATCATAACAGTTATAGCATGAAATATAAACACTTAATTATGAATATGGAAATATAATAATATAATATTATTGCCTCTAGTGTATATTTCCAACACCAGCGTCCTGTTGCGGTGCCTCGAGGATGTGGGTGCCCTCTTGCTCGGGGCTGGTTCACAGGCATGGCTGCGACCCAGCAGCGTGTCCTTCCACGAGCGCCTGCCATCGCGGTCTCCATCATGGTCATCGCGGTCACGCCTTCCGCCGCCCAGTTGCAGCCCCTGACACCCAAAAGAGGCCACTGTTGGCGGCTGGCAGCGTCCTTGGCCATCCTCGACATTCCTTGACCACGTCCCCGGATAAATTGCCAGGATGGGGGCGTCATCTTTGGACTCGAAGGAGGGGAGTCCGCTTTAGCGCGAGTGGGAGGAGTGCGGCGATCGCAGCGTCCAGTCTTCAACACGGTCCACATGTACCAACAGCTCCTGACGCTTGATGCCTGGCAGTGGAGCGACCTAGTGGCTCGGCAGCGAGAAGCCCAGCATGGCTTTCATCTTGCCTGCCCCGCGAGCAGCGTGCTAGATGGTGCGCTTCATGGGAATGTGAGCACAGTTAACGACCCACACCCAGCAAGCAAATGATCTAGTGTGACCGCGCTCCTGAGTGCGGCTGTCCAGGCGGTCCACGATGCACAGGTCGCCGAGCACCTCGGTCGTGCCCTCCACCAACCATAGCTGCATGGGTATCCGCTCGATGATGATGCAGACATGGAGCTTGTAGTCGTCGGGCATGTCATGGTCATCCTCATGCCACCCCTTGACAGTGAACTCGACGCCTTCGACCTTGAGGAACCCATGGCGGACGGTGTTCTCCTTGTGTGCTGGAAGCTTGAAGTGGATGAAGAAGTTCTCAAGATCGTGGCTTGTGAATTTTTTGTAATCTCCCTCTGCTAAATCAATGAAAAGCCAACGGTTGAGCTGGATCTTTCAAAAAAATAGAAATTAGTACGTACGCTGCATGTTCCCTGGCGACGTTGTGTTGAACCTTAGGGCATCTCCAACGCCGATCCTCAAACCGCTCGCATCCGTTCGGACGCGAAAGCCATCTAACACGGTCCTGTATCGTTCAATAGCGCGGTCCGGACGTACTTTCTCCCGCAAAAAAGTGACAAACATGGAGGACTTTGCGGGAGTCCAGACCGCTGCCACGCCCGCTTCTGATCGCCATGGCCCACCCGAACCCCCTGCTCCCTCGCCCGGCGCCAGTTGCCCGCATTCATGTCATTGTAGAGCATGCCGCTCCACACAGAAGACGGCTCAGGGAGGGCGCGACCTCTCACTGCCTCCGCCATTGAAGTGGCACGCCGACCGAGAGTGTTGCATGCCCGGCTGAACACGCCTTCTCGTCGCATTAAAACCCCTCCATTAAACCTGCGAGGAAGCTGAGAAACCTACTCCGGCCACACATCCTTTCACAAGCAGGCCAACATTAAAAAACAACGTACGGCAACCTTCTCCCGTCTGCCGTCTATTTAAAGGAGGCCAAATGCTAGGCAAGACACACCTCCAAGTCCGCCGCTCCGCATCTACTCCTTCCACCATTTTCTCCAACCTTTCAATAGCATCCGACAAGTAGGAAGACCAGTTATCCGGCATAAAATCTAGTCGGGTGGCCCGTTGAGCCCGATCGGATACGAACGAGGCAGCTCGCTACTCCAACTCCCTTGCCTAGCTCGACGGAGCAAGTTTTCACCCCAAGCCGGCGCGTGGTTCAGCACCTCGCCCTCCAAATCAGCTGGCTGAGGAGTGGCGAGTTGCTCCAATCCGGCACAGGGGGACCACGGCGACATGGACGTCGTCGCTGCCATTCGCGACGCTGCGTCATACCATGCCTCCTGTGCCTGTGACAATGCCATCCATCGTCAACGTGCGTGTAACCGTGTTCTGCCGGCAGAGAAAAAGCCAACTACACGGAGATCGATGAGCCGGTGGCCAGTGCATCCGCCTCTGCCACCGACATCGACTGAAAGTAGAACACGGGTGGCCGCCTCCACTTGGTTCCCAGGAAGGCCACCTGTCGGCGCATCGCCGACTTGTACAACTGGTGATCTGTCTGGTTATTTACCTTAGACCATCCTCGGCCCTCTCCTGGGCTCCACGGAAGTGGAGGAGCCCTCCTTCTCCTCCGTCTAAAGCACCCTCTTTGATACTCCAATGAGCAGAGCAGCCGGACATAGGGAGGATACGGGGGAAGAATATACCTCCGAGGATCCTGGCAGTCCGTTGAGCAAGCTACCAGACATGAGGAAGATGAAGGGATCCGCCGCGGCCGGACATAGCTAGACTAGTGTAGTGTATCCGTGTCGTAGAAGTAGACCTCTGCGCGACCGGGCATGCACATAATTTACCTCTTTAGTTAAAATATGTCCAAAATGTAAACGTTTTCGTCCGGTTTGTATGAAATCCGGCATATTTATGTGAAATCCAGCCGTGTTTCCATGAATTTCATCCGGTTTATTGAAAAACTATTTGAAATGTACACAGCTACGGTTGGATGGCGGCCTCCCGCATCCGTGTCCGCAGACTGATCCCCCTGTCCGTGGACGGATGTGAGATGAAATTTACGGGTCACTGTTGGAGATGCCCTTATATCACAAATCTTGTAGCTTCTTTTGTATGTATTATTTGTTTGTCGTCGCGTTGATGTTGTACAGGCTGACGACCTCGTCGCCACAACTTGTTGATGAACTGCAGGCACAACATATCTCTCCTTTCGTCCTTGCCTAACCTTATTAACAAGATCAGCAGCAACGGTACATGGGTCATATCATCCTCCCTCCCTTAGGAAATCGTCCTCGGATTCAGCTTATACCTTGCAGAGTTGACACTTCGACAGTAATATCTTTTGCATTTTTGGGACAAATAACATAGAACTCACCCTTATGCATAAAAGTATACCTATTTTTTGAATTCGTCAATTCTTTCTAACTTGGTGAACATTCATAACTTTTGGAAATCATGGATATTTTTTGAATTTGTGAACATTTCTCAAATCCGAGAACACTTTTTACATATGTGAATATTTTCCAAAATCTAAGGAAGTTTTTCAATTTAGTAAATATATTTCAGGAATTGTGAACAATTTTTTCAAATTCCTGAATGATTTTTGAAATTCTGAGCATTTAATGAAATCATGAACAGTTTTCAAATTGATGAGCATTTTTTCAAATCCAAGAGCAGTTTTGAAATCCGGGAACATTTTCTATAATTGTGGACATTTTTTGAATTTGGAACATTTTTTTAAAGTTTATATTTTTAATCCCAATATCTTATCGACTATGGGTTATTGTTCATTTTTAATTCAAAATATTGTTTGAAATATCTAGTAAGAAACGCAAAAAACAAAAAAAACATGAAAAAAGAATTGGGGCGCTCTGCCCCGCATATGGCTTGGCCCAAAGCACACGCATGGAGTGAAGGAGGAGGCTGTGCGTTCGCTGGTCCGAGCGGGTGCCTCTATATCTCGCTTCACGCGAGACAGGGAAGCCTCTCCTGAAGGGAGGCGGAGATGTGCCGGTCCAGGCGCACGGGAGGCCACATCATCGTTGTTTTTTTACTTCATTTGCTTTATTTTATTTTTATTTTTTATACATCACTTTCCGAGGCTGCCCCGATATCCACCAAACTGGATGCAAGGAGAAAACAAGCGCAGCAAGTAGAAGCTAGCTCTCCCAGGCGAGGCCCCCAAGGGGGAAACAAGGAAGAGCCATCGTTGCCCGCTCCGGAAACCATCTGGAGCTTAAGATTTCACCCGGAGATCCCAAGCCCCGCGTAGAGGAAGAGGAGTTCCATGTCTTTTATCCAAGCTTGGCCCGGGATGGCCTCACATGCCAACCTGCGGCTGCGCCGCCGTCTAGGAACCAGAGCAGCGAGGGCTTGTGCAATCTCTATGATAGAATAGCCATCGAGCCAGGCGTCCATCCAGAATTAGTACTTGGCGCCATCACCAAGGGTCTAAGAGGTGGATGCCCGAAAGATCTGTCTCACGTCGGCATCCCCTGGTAGGTGAAGGTGACTCCAAGGCCTTGTTGGGTCAGTGGCCTAAAGCCATAGCAAGTGGGCCCGAAGCGCGCTACATGTGCGCTGCAAGCCATGAATTCCAAGGCCCCCAAGCTGCAAGGGGCGGCAAAACTGTAGCCATTAGGATGGCGCTATCATCAGATCTCGCCTCTTTTCTCCTGTGCCAGAGGAAGTCCCATATGAGGCGGTTGGCCAGCTTGAGGATCGTTGGGCAGAGTGCCATGGCGAGCATGATGTGTACGGGCATCACGGTGACAACAAGGCAGACTAGGGCCAGCCTCTCCCCCCAAGTGAGAAGGGATGCACGCCAAGTTGATAGCTTCCTGATACGTCTCCAACGTATATACTTTTCCAAACACTTTTGCTCTTGTTTTGGACTGCAACTTGCATGGTTTGAATGCAACTAACCAGGACTAACATTGTTTTCAGCAAAACTACCTTGGTGTTATTTTTTGTGTAGAAATAAAAATTTCTCGGAATTGGAAGAAATTTTACGGAAAATTGTTTTAAAATATATAAAAAACACTAGCACAAAGATCTAGTGGAGGGGGCCCACCAAAGAGCTAAGGTGCACCATGTGAGTTTGTGGGCCCCTCGAGCCTCCGTACGCTCTCACTCCAAGTACATAATTACCGTCTTCCGAAGAGAAAAATTGGAGAGAAAATTTTCATCATGTTTTTCATGGGGCATCACGGTGAGGGCATAGTGGAGGGGCCCACCAGAGAGCCACAAGCTAAGGTGCATAATTACCTCCTGTTCTTTATCGGGGGGCCTAATCTGGAGTCTGTTCGGGGCTCCAGAGAGGGGAATTCGTCGTCATCATCATCAACAAACCTTCTTCATCAAGAACCTCATGATGCTTACCACCAAGAGTGAGTAATTTTGTTGTAGGCATACTAGAGGTAGATGGAGATGGATGAGATTTGTCATGTAATCGAGTTAATTTGTTAGGGCTTGATCCCTAATATCCGCTATGTTCTGAGATTGATGTTGCTATGGATTTTCTATGCTTAATGCTTGTCACTAGGGACTGAGTGCCATGATTTTAGATCTGAACCTATTATGTTTTCATGAATATATTTGAGTTCTTGATCCTATCTGCATGTTATATGCACCTGTTATTGTTCTAAATCATAGACCCCAAGGAGATAATAATTGGGATGCTCTCTAGGGATGTGATATGTATGTATCTATAACTTTTGATTGTTCCATGCTATTATAGTATCAATCTTGGATGTTTTACATACACTTACAAGCAATTATATATCATTTTTTGGGACTAACCTATTAACTTAGTGCCCAGTGTCAGCTATTGTTTTTTGCTTGTTTTTGGTTTTTCAGAATATCAGTACCAAACAAAGTCCAAATGCCACAAACCTTTTGGAGATTTTTTTTCTGGCAATAAGAGACCCTGGAAGCTTCGGGAGGGGAGGAGAAGATGGAGCAATGGCCCACAAGGCACCAGGGCACGCCCAGGAGGGTAGGGCATGCCATGGTGGCTTATGGGGTCCACGTAGCTCTATTTGACCTAACTCCGCCTCTATAAATTCTCTAAAATCGAGAAACCAATAGAGGAGACCACGAAATACTTTTTCCGCCGCCGCAATCCTCTGTTCTTGAGAGATCCCATCTGGGGACCTTTTCCAGTACTCCGCCGGAGGAGGAATCAATCACAGAGGGGCTCTACATCAACCTTGTTGCCCTTCCGATGATGCGTGAGTAGTTTACCATAGGCCTATGGTCCATAGTTAGTGACTAGATGGCTTCTTCTCTCTCGATGTTCTTCAATAAAATGTTCTCCTTGATGTTCTTGGAGTTCTATATGATGTAATTCTTTTTTGCGGTGTGTTTGTTGGGATCTGATGAATTGCGAGTTTATGATCAGATTATCCATGAATATTATTTGAGTTTTCTCTGCACTCTCTTTTATGCATGATTTTTATAGCTTCGTATTTCTTCTTTGAACTATTCATTTTGTTTGGCCAACTAGATTGATTTATCTTGCAATGGGAAGAGGTTCTTTGTAATAGGTTCGATCTTGTGGTGCTCAATCCCAGTGATAGAAAGGGAGATGACACGTATGCATCGTTGCTATTAAGGGTAAAAAGATGGGGTTTATTCATGCGTGACTTTACATTGTCTACATCATGTCATCTTGCTTAAGGCGTTACTTCATTCTTTATGAACTTAATACTCTAGATGCGTGCTAGATAGCGGTCGATGTGTGGAGTAATAATAGTAGATGCAAAATAGTTTCGGTCTACTTGTCTCCGACGTGATGCCTATATACATGATCATTGCCTTGGACATCATCATGATTATTTGCTTTTCTATCAATTGCCAACAGAATTTGTTTACCCACCGTATGCTATTTTAAGAGAGAAGCCTCTAGTGAAAACTACGGTCCACGGGTCTACTTCTATCATATATTGAAAATCCTAAAAATACCTCGCACAATTTTATTTTATTTATTTTATTTTGTATTTTTCTTTGATTTGTCTATCTACCACCATACAATTTAATCTTGCAATTGACCGCCAAGGGATTACAACCCCTTGTTCGCGTTGGGTGCAAGGATTTGTTATCTTGTGTGCAGGTGCTGCTAACGAGTTGTTGCGTGATTCTCCTACTGGATTGATAACCTTGGTTTCATAACTAAGGGAAATACTTATCTCTACTGTACTGCATTATCCCCTCCTCTTAGGGGGAAAACCTAACGCAGCTCACAAGTAGCAGGAAGGATTTCTGGCGCCGTTGCCGGGTAGACATCATGAATATCTATCAAGTACCTACGCATAAATTTTCATCTCCTTGCATTTACATTATTTTCTATTTTCCTCTCATTTTCATCTCCCTCACTTCTAAAATGTTTTAACTAAAACACAAAAATATTTTCCGTTTGTCTTTTTGCTTGCTTGTTTGCTTGCTTGCTTGCTTTTATTATCTTCATGACAACACTCAAAAGAACAGAAAATAAATAAGAAAAATAAGATGGATCCTCATCCTCTTGCTAATCTTTTCAAAAGAACCAATTATGATGAACCAATTGCTACTAAGTTGAGTGCACTAGATTATCTTTATGAAGTTTTGCTTGAAAATCATGAATTTGAAAATTGTGATGAAGTGTTAGAAGAAGAAATTTATAAAGTGATTCATGATAACTCCTTGAATGAAAAGCATGATTGCAATGATGTTACTATAAATTCTATTAATGTCAATTGTGCTAATAATATGCAAAGCTACCAACTTGGGGATGACAATATTGTAGTGTTCAATGTTATGATTTTTTTGATAAAAATGGGTTTGGAGAGGTCATGACTTTAGATGATGTTAATCCCACTATCTTCGAATATTATAAAAGTTCTATGCATGTGGATCATGAAGAGAAAATTTTATGTGATAGCTATATTGTTGAATTTGAATATGATCCTACATGTAATTATTATGAGATAGGAAAATATGGTTGTGGAAATCTTCATGTTACTAAATTACCTCTCTTTATGTTGAGATTGATATTATTTCTTTGTTCTTCCTTGCATATGCTAGATATTGATTATCTTGATAATTTGCTTTCCTATAAAATGCCTATGCATAGGAAGTATGTTAGACTTAAATGTATTTGTAACATGCTTTAGGATGCTCTCTTTGTGCTTCAATTCTTGTCCTTTATGTGAGCATCATTAATATCCCTAGCCTATCTCAATGGCTATAAAGAAAGAGCTTGTTGGGAGACAACCCAATTCTTTTTATGTTTTCTTTTGTTCACACAATTATGCTACTGTTATGATTGTGTTTTTATGTTTTAATTAGTGTTTGTGCCAAGCAAAGCCTTTGGGATGATTTGGATGATAGTTGACTTGATTCTGTGAAAAAACGGAAACTTCTGTGTCTAGTAGCAGAATTGCCGAAATTTGCTGGAGCGTGGAAAAATTATGAATTTTTTACACATAATTGACATAAAAATTTCCCACGTTCTCCTGTTTTTAGAAGTTTGGGAGTTATAGAAGTATGACTAATATTCAGATTGCTACAGACTGTTCTGTTTTTGACAGAATCTATTTTTTGATGCATTGTTTTGCTTGTTTTGATGGAACTATGGATTGTATCGGGGGTATAAGCCATGGAGAAGTTAGAATACAATAGGTATAATGCAAAAATAAAACATGAATGGGTTTACAATAGTACTTAAAGTAGTGACTTATCTTATTATACTAATGGATCTCATGAAGGTTTTGTTAAGTTTTGTGTGACTGGAGTTTTCAAGTTTTAGGTGAGATCATGATGGATGAGGGAATAAGGAGTGGAAAGAGCCTAAGCTTGGGGATGCCCGAGCCACCCCAAGGTAATATTCAAGGACTCCCAAGCAACTAAGCTTGTTTCTGCTCATTCCTGTTGATAGTGTTGCTTGTTCCTTTAGGATAGTAGTAACCTTTGTGATAGTCCTCGAGGTCCGTGGTATATCATTCTTCCAAATACCATGAACCATCCTTGGCCGAAGTTCTTTTGAACCAAAAGATCACAACAAGAGTGCTCTTGATGAGTTCTCCATTCAATAGTTGTGACTCCGCCAGTCCTATCTTTCTGCATGGGTTATCTCGAAGAAATATGTTGAACTTGCTCGACATACTAATCTATGCATCCACAACTCAGAAAGTTATATGTTCCTTTGAGTTGTGCCTCTTCAGCTGTATTTCAATCACAGTGTATCCATTAATAGTCTAGGGTATGTCATGCATTTGTCCATCGATGCCTATTATTCTTTGGTCTGTCAAGCCATTCTATTTCAGAATGACTAGGAGAAACAAACTCTAGCACCTCATCCATTTCTTGGATTGGGTCAAAGCAGTTGTATTCCGCATATCAAAATGCCAATCCAACTTTTGTTCTGTTCTACCTCGGAGTATTACTTTCCTTATGTCAAGAATATCATGTGAATTGCACACCATCCTATGAATTCTTGATACAGTGATACTCCTCGCCATCATTATTCATTCCTCGGTCTCCGTGTTGGTTGTAACAGGAATACCGACAAATGAAATGTGATGCGTGAAATCAATACTCCTAGCAACTCCGTTGCTTGGTAGTTAATGGGCAATAATCTCATTCTTAGCGTGTTGGTTATTGAATTATCATTCTAAGATTGATCGTGCTACCTAGTCCATATTTCTTGGTGCACTCTTCAATCAATGAGTTAGGATTGTGTCAATCCCTTGCTCTTTTAATCATGTCATCTTGCCCTGAAAAGCAAGATTGTTCTCGAGCTTAATAACATATCAGTGGTTCGTGATTTTCCGAATATCTTCTCGGAAGTATTACCAGGTTGTTCCCTCACCGTTATGTTGAGTTCGTGATCAAGTTGGTTTTCCTATAAACCACCCCTTGTCCAAGAATCTGTGTTGGATATCCCTGAGCTGGTTGGTTAGGCAAAACAACAACTTGGAGAGTTGGAAGATAAAAGCTTTATCTGACTTAGCTCATCCCAAAGGGACATCTTGTGTGTGTGTGTGTGTGTGTGTTGAAGAGAGATGATATCTTCATCAATTGGTCTTCGTGATCAATTGTTGGATCTATTATCTCATCCAATCTTTGATTTGAGTGTGGGCTATCGTCAAATCAAATCAGAACCAACGATGTTCATAATGTTGTCTTACTCATGGATGTTCCTCGAACATACACCATTATATCTTTTCGTCTGACCAATGCCGTCAGTTTGTTCACATAATTGTGGAATTCCATCTATATGGAAACCTAGATGAATTGTTGTTGAGCCCATCGACAACATCCTTATCTTTTCCATGATTTTGACGAACATCAAGCTAGTGTTGGAAACTTGTGTAAGCATTTTCTTCGTGTCCCGTTCATGAAGAGTATGTTTGGATGAAAGAAGAGACTTCCTATAATTCACGTGTATTTGATGTAAGTTGCCGCCGTGAATTCAAGAAAGCTTGTTTTTGTTTCCTTCGGAATCCTCCCAAGTTAGTTATGCACGTGCGAAGTATTCTATGGTTTGATAGGCTTGCTACCTCCACTCCATACATAATTCCTAGCACACAAAGCAACTGATTGAATTGTTCAAGGAGGAGAAGTCTATGCTTGGGATCTAATCCATGGACTTGCATAAAGACATTGATATCCTTGATGATGGTTCCCAACCAGAGCTCGGTAGTATTTTGTTGTAAGACTTCTACATGGTCACGATTATCCTGGACATTCTGTTCACATGTATATTGCAGACCAGCTCATGTTTTGGAGCTTGCTACCGTAGCTCATTTTCGGAGAATATCGCAACGTCATCTCGTCGATTTGTGTTGCAAACTTTCTTTCAGACATGTTGAGTCTGGAGTATCCTGTCACCAACCAGATCTGAATCTTAGGTAGATATGATGGTTGGAACGTATCCCAAGAAATATAATATTGGTCTTTCTAAACCAGTAAAGTGGAAGTTATGGCCAACACACCTAGCCAGAAGACCTATTATAGTAGTATCTTGATTGAAAAGTTGGCCGCTTCCCCATGAGGATTTCATGTGACTTATTCTAGAAGTTGCTCCTTATGGATTCTTGTGCTCCCGAAGTCCGACCTTTTACTTGATGTTCTAGATATCAAACTACCTATAATTGGGTTACACTAGTACATCAAGGAGAGCATTAGAAGCGGAGTGCTAAATGTCTCTCGGTCGATCATCTAGGTTTCGTTCCTTGGCATTGCTAAGGTGAAATCTAAGAAAGTGTTGTGTTCCTTTGCATCTGCATTCTCCATCATTGTTCATCGTGGTAGTATGATGTGTTGCCAGAATCCTTGGAACGGATGTTGGTAAAACCTTGATGAATATGGAAATGCTCAAGTTCTTGAAAGCACGCTCAGTCACTAGGTTATATCCTTGGTATCAACTGGAATGTGCCTTCCATTTGCCGAGTTGTTCTATAACCGTAGTTTCCTTTCCAAACTGAGTATGCCATTCTTTTGAATTCTTTCAAACGATCAATTGTGAATTGCCTCAGCCTAGTATGAAGAGTTTCAATGATCTATGTATCAAAAGTAATTCTTTTTGCCACTTAAGGGAATAACTCTATGAGTCACCTCCCCAAGGTGTCCCATTATGGAATCATGGCAATTATCTCCTCGCTACTTTGAAACCATGCACCATCTTACTTAAGCGTGGAATTGTTGCCTACCAATTTGAACCTCCGTCATCTATTTCTTTCCATCCCCCTGATGTGTGCTTTGCGTCTCAGCTCAGGAGATGTTTCAACGTCTCATTCCATGAGTTGATCTTGAGTTGCTCGATCTTCGAGACGATCGATTCATGTAGGGTTTTCCTTTCTTTTCGTCTTCGTGCTGGGTGAAGATCTCGAAGCAAAGACGTCAGGATGAATATGATGCAACGAATCAACATCTCCGAGAAGGGCAGTTGGATCATGAAGATTGTGTAGTTTTGTGTCCCCTCTGTCTTCTTACCTCACGTCTTGAATCTCGGGACGAGATTCTTGTTTAGTGGGGGTGAGTTGTCACAGCCCTAGAATTTGCTTGTAAGTAGTTGCATCAGAGAGCATTATGCATCATGTTTAAATTCAAGAAACTTGAATTGAGGAAATCTGAAAGCATCAAATCTTAAGTAAAAGAAGGGCAAACAACCCTGGAAATTCCATTCAATGTTTTCCAAAATGTTCTTATTAATTGCTTGATATTTTTGGCAAGGCTTTTGCACCAAACCAAAAATAATGAACATTTTAAGGAATATTTTGGGCACTGAATTTAAGTCATTATTGTATTTAAATTTGGAATTATATTCATAATATATAGGATATATTTTCAAATAACTTTGAAATGTTTTATGTGCTGTTGGAAAAGTCAATTTAGCAACATAAAACTATTCAGAGGATCCTAGGAATTGTTTGAATTTGTTTCAATTCAAAACAGTGGCAAATAAATAAATAAAAAGAAAACAGAACAGAATTAAAACAGAGCAAGAGAACTACCTGGCCTTACCTATGTAGCCCACTTGGCCGAGCTGCAGCCCAGCCCACCAGGGGCGAAGGGGTCTTTTTCCACACCTCACCAGTAGGCAGAGGCGTGGCAGCACGCGCGCGCCCGAGGCATTCACCTCCTCCCTGCCTGCTTCACGGCCTCCACCTCGAGCCTATCAGTGCCAGGAGGTGCCCGCAACCCCCTCTCTCCTTCCCCTCGCTCTCTGGCCTCGCTCCCCTCCTCTGGCCTCTTCCCCGAGACGCCCGAGAGCGCCCGCTCGCCGCCGTCCAAAGCCACCGTGCCCACCGCCGTTCCCCTGCCTCCTGGACATGTTCCCGAGCCCCGTCGTCCCACTCTTCCTCTCCTCGTCGACACACGCAACGCTGATACGTCTCCAACATATCTATAATTTATGAAGTATTCATGCTTCTATATTATCATTCTTGGATGTTTTACAATCATTTTAGAGCAACTTTATATCATTTTTTGGGACTAACTTATTGACATAGTGCCCAGTGCCAGTTGCTATTTTTTGCTTGTTTTTTACATCGCAGAATCAATACCAAATGGAGTCCAAACGCAGTGAAACTTTTTGTGGATTTTTTATGGACCAGAAGACATCCAATGGGCCAGAGCAGCACCTAGGGGTGCCCCGAGGGGGGCACAACCCACCAGAGCGCGCCTGGGCCCCCAGGCGCGCCCCGGTGGGTTGTGCCCACCTCGGTGGCCTCCCGCACCGCCTCTTCGCCCTATAAATTGTCAAATATTCCAAAAAAAACCTCGGGGTAACCCTAGATCAGAAGTTCCGCCGCCACAAGCCTTTGTAGCCATGAAAAAACAATCTAGACCCCGTTCCGGCACCCTGCCGGAGGGGAAAATCATCACCTGTGGCCATCTTCATCATCCCGGCGGCCACCATGATGAGGAGGGAGTAGTCCACCCTCGGGGCTGAGGGTTTGTACCAGTAGCTATGTGTTTAATCTCTCTCTCTCTCTCGTGTTCTTGAGATGTCATGATCTTGATGTATCGCGGGCTTTGTTAATATAGTTGGATCATATGGTGTTCTCCCCTCTCTATCTTGTTGTGATGAATTCAGCTTTCCCATTGAGATTTCTTTTTAACGAATTGAATACTTTTATGGATTTGAGAGCACTTGATATATGTCTTGCATATGAATACCCGTGGTGACAATGGGGTATTATATTGATTCACGTGATATATGTTTTGGCACTCAACTCACGGATTCTTGACGTGACATTGGGGTAATCTATGCATAGGGGTTGATGCACGTTTTCGTCCTTGTTTCTCTGGTAGAAATCTTGGGGCACTCTTTGAGGTTCTTTGTGTTGGATCGAGTATTATGAATCTGAAATTTTTTGATGCGTATCGTATAATTAACTCATGGATACTTGTGGTGACATTGGAGTATCTAGGTGACATTAGAGTTGGTTCATGCATATCATATGGTGTTATTTTAGTACGAACTCTTGAATAGATCGAACGGAAAGAATAACTTTAAGGTGGTTTCGTACCCTACAAACAATTTCTTCTTATGTTCTCTGCTAGATAAGAACTTTGGAGTGATTCTTCATCGCACGTTGAGGGATGGTTATATGATCCAATTAGATTAGCATTGTTGAGAGATTGCACTAGCGAAAGTACGGACCCTAGGCCTTGTTTTCAAGCATTGCAATACCGTTTGTGCTCCGTTTTATCACTTGCTACCGTGCTGTTTTTATTTATTCAGATTATAAAAATATATTTCTACCATCCATATTACACTTTTATCACCATCTCTTCGCCGAACTAGTGCACCTATACCATTTGCCATTGTATTGGGTGTGTTGGGGACACAAGAGACTTTTTATTATTTGGTTGCAGGGTTGCTTGAGAGAGACCATCTTCATCCTACACCTCCCATGGATTGATAAACTTTAAGTCATCCACTTGAGGGAAATTTGCTACTGTCCTACAAAACTCTGCGTTTGGAGGCCCAACATGAGTCTACAAGAACAAGTTGTGTAGTAGACATCAAGCTCTTTTCTGGCGCCGCTGCCGGGGAGGTGAGTGCTTGAAGGTATATCTTTAGATCTTGAAATTTAATCTTTTAGTTTCTTGTTTTATCACTAGTTTGGTTTATAAAAGAAAACTACAAAAAAATGGAGATTGGGTTACCTCAAGTTGTTCTTTATCTTTATAATGTCTATCTTGAGACTAGGGATTCCGATAATTGTGCTCAATTGCTAGAAAAAGAATTCAACAAAATTTATGGCATAAAAATGTTGGATGATGGGCATGATTGCAATATTGATAGTATGAATTCTTTCAATATCCATGATGTTAATGATGATTGCATTAGTCATGATAATGATGTCTCCTATAAGAATGTCAATTTTTGCGGAGTGAATTGGGAGTGCAAATGCACACCAAAAAGGGAAGGTAGATTTTGTAAGAAGCATAAATATTTAGAAACAAAAAAGTTGCAAGAGAGGCTAGATGATTGTGCTGAAAGATTTAATTTTTCTCGCCATCCTTGTGAACTTTGCAATGAACGTGGTCATTTAAATCTCCAATGCAAATTGTTTCATGATCAAATCATGTCCAAAAATTGTGATAACTTGATTACCCTTGAGCATCATAAAAGAGCTTAGTCTTCTTTTGCGGTATGAAGAAATGAAACGTATAACTGAGGGTATTCCAAAATTTAATCTCAAGAGATTTCTTGATTTTGATCTAGAGGAAATTTATATGTTTTGTGAGGTAAATTGCATTGAGAATCCTTATATTGCCAACTATCTAAAGACAAGAAAACAAATAGAATATCAAGAGAATACTAATGAAAGGGAAAATATTTCCCAATACCCTCCTAGTGTTTATTATGATGAATCAGGTAACGAGGAGGAGCTTCCTATCCAATCAATCTCTTCAACAAGAAGCTCGAAAAATTTTATTAAACCCATACGTGAGGTGGTGAAGAAGAAAAGGAAAAGAAGGAGAAGTATAGGTAAAAAGGTAATTCTCCCAAGTAATATTGCTCCTATCACCATTGTGCCTCATGAAAGTGAATCAAATATGTTGATGGAGGATGATGATATTGAGTATGATTTTGTGATGCCTACTACTTGTTGTAATGATTATGATTGGGAAGATAATGATACTTCTTATAATCTTGGAAATCTTTTTAGCACCAACTTGGGAAATTATGATGACAGCAATTGTTATACCGTTGGTGCTATTCATACTATTAATGATGAGAGTGATTATGCTTATGATATGCCAAGTCACAAGCTTGGGGATGCTATGTTTGATGAGAATGACATGTATGAGAATTTATTTGCAGCAATTAATGTTTGTACCAAGCTTGGGGATGATATGCTTAATGAAGATGATCTTTTTAGTCCCCCTATTTTGAATGATCAAATTTGCTATGATGATTGCATGCCTCCTATGTATGATGAGAACAAAGGTGCTACTTATGATGATTATTGTGATGATACTTATGTTATAAAAAGTAGTGATGATTATATTTATAAAACTTGTCATAGTTATGATTACCCTTTTCCTGAACATTACTCTTTTAATGTGGAAACAATTTATAGTATTCGAGTCTCATATGATACTCCCACCATTGTGAATGAGAAGAAATTTTCATATGTGGAGAGTAATAAAATTTCTATGCTTGTGGACCATGAAGAGAATGCTTTATATGATGGTTATATTAATTAATCTATTCATTATGCTACTGAAAATTATTATGAGAGAGGAACTTATTGATGCTCTCTTTATGTTTCAATTCTTATCTTTTATGCGAGCATCATTGAAATCATCATGACTAGCTAAAAGGCATTAAAGAAAAGCGCTTGTTGGGAAACAACCCAACATTTACCCCTACTGTTTTTATGTGTTCACATGATTATTCTACTGTAGTAATCATGTTTTATTGCTTTTGTCTCAATAAAGTGCCAAGTAAAGCCTTTGGTATAGTGTGGATGATAGTTGACTTGAATCTGTGCAAAAACAGAAACTTTTGCGCTGAGTCCAGGAATTTTGAAAATTCACTGGAACTTTATTTTGATCTGAATTTTTTACAGGTTATATATATACAAATTATATACGTTTTCCTAATTTTTCAGAATTTTTGGAGTAGCATAAGTATGGTTGGAGTACAGATTACTACAGACTGATCTGTTTTTGACAGATTCTGTTTTCAATGCATAGTTTGCTTGCTTTCTAGTTTCTATGGCTTATATTGATCAATATAAATTGTGGAAATGATATGATACAGTAGGAATTGTGTGGAAACAATTACAAATCTTGTCTTTGACAGTACCAAAGTGAAATGGTTTGCTCTTTATCATACTAACCTATCTCATGAAGTTCCGTTAAGTCTTGTGGGATTGAAGTTTTCAAGTTTTGGGTGAGATGTCGATATGAGGAGAATAAGGAGTGACAAGACCCTAAGCTTGGGGATGCCCAAGGCACCCCAAGGTAATATTCAAGGAAGATCCAAGCAACTAAGCTTGGGGATGCCCTGGAAGGCATCCCCTCTTTCGTCTCCAACATTATCGGTAACCTCACTTGGAGCTACATTTTTTCGTCACATGATATGTGTTTTTCTTGGAGTGTCATTTTCTTGTTAGGATTTGCTTGATGTTATTTAGAATAATTTTTTGCATCTTTCTTTCCAATAAAAATTTCAAGGATAGCCTTTACCATGCTCATTTTGCAAGTATATGAGTTGCTGTTTCAAAACAGAAAGTTTATCGATGTTGCCAAAATTCTCAAGAAAATTAAGAATGTGATAAAATGTTAAAAAAAATTGCACAGTAAGCTCTGATAAATTTTCTACAGTGTGGTAAATGTTCATAATTTTTGGAGTTAAAGAAGTATTGATACTCTTGCATTCTTAACAGACTGTACTGTTTTGGCCGATGCTGTTATGTTTGCATTGTTTGCATATGTTTGCTTGTTTAATGATTCTATTTGAGGATAGAAGTATTAAATATGCAGAGGCATTTAGTATGCAATGTTGAATAATAATTTTTGTGATTTGCTACAGTAGAGAATGATAAGGTTTTTGATTGGTTTATACTAACTCATCTCACGACATATTGTTGAGTTTTGTGTGTATGAAGTTTATAAGATTTAGGGAAACCGTGATATAAAAGGAATTAAGGAGACACAAAAGCTCAATCTTGGGGATTCCCAAGGCATCCCAAGATAATATTTCAAGAATCCTCAAGCATCTAAGCCCACCTTTCTTCATCAACAATTATCGGTTAGTATCGGTTGAGCCAAAGTTTTTGCTTCTTCACTTGAGTTGTGCTATTCTTGGAATGTCATTTTGTTTTGTTTTACTTTCTGTTTTAATAAAATACTTAGATCTGAAAGTTTTTAAATAAGAGAGAGTCTTCAATTAGCTACCCCTTTACTTAACTACTCGCTTGATCTTCACTTGTATCTTTTTGGAGTAGTTTGTCATTTACTCTCGTGCTTCACTTATATCCTATGAGTAAATTGTTGAATGAATTGAATATCATGAAGTTGAAATTATATGTTCATATCGTGCTCAGTGGTAGCTTCACATTGGGTTTAGAAAGTGAAATCTTTTGAAGCTTGACAATCACAATATTGGTCATACAAGCAATTCATGAATGATTACTATAAGGAAGAGAACTTTCACATGTAAATACACTATCTTGGAAATCTTTTGTGATTGTGAGCCCCCATCAAAATATTATATGCCAAAATTGTTGACGTTGGACAAGGAAGACAACATAATGATTTATGTTTGTTCATATTCACATAGAAGTTATATTGTCATAGATCCTTCAACATGTGGTGCTTGCCCCCCATCTTTGCTAGCCAAAAATTCCGCACCAAGTAGAGATACTACTTGTGCATCCAAAAACCCTTAAACCCAAATCTTATTTTCAAGAGTCCACCATACCTACCTAAGGATTGAGTAAGATCCTTCAAGTAAGTTGTCATCGGTGCAATAAGGCAATAAAAATTGCTTCTAAAAGTGTTAGATCATTTAGTGTAAGAGAAAATTGAGCGTTGTACGAACTTGTGATGGCAAAGAATAAAAGCGACAGACTGCATAATAAAGGTTGCTATCATAAGGGGCAATATAACATGACGTTCTTTTGCACTAAGGGATTGAGCATACAAACAAAAAGCGCATGGCAACCTCTGCTTCCCTCTGCAAAGGGCCTACCTTTTACTTTTATGTATTTACTTTCATGCAAGAGTCAAAGTTTTTCTCTCTATTCCTTTTTATTTTTCTCTTTTGGCAAGCATCATGTGGTGAGGAAAGATCTAGGCACATATATCCAGTTGGATATGGGTAGCATGAGTTATTATTGTTGACATCACCCTTGAGGTGAATACGTTGGGAGGCGAAATTATAAGCCCCTATCTTTCTATGTGTCCGGTTGAAACGTTTTGCTCATGTGTATGCGGTGAGTGTTAGCAATCATAGAAGGCTATATGATGGTTGAGTATGTGGAGCTCTTACTTAGAATCTGTTGAATACGTTGAATTGCAATTGTTTGGTGACTAAGAATATAGGTTGTTGAGTTTCAAGAGAATTCATTGTTTGAACCTTAACATGTGAATTGGTTGCTACTTTAACATGATGAGTTTTATGCGAAAGAATTGCTGTTATGATGCTAGGAAAAGTGATTGAAATTACTATTGATCAAACTTATGCACTTTGCTAGCATACACACTTCATAAATTATTTCTTTTATCATTTACCTACTCGAGGACGAGTAGGAATTAAGCTTGGGGATGCTGATACGTCTCCAACGTATCTATAATTTATGAAGTATTCATGCTGCTATATTATCATTCTTGGATGTTTTACAATCATTTTATAGCAACTTTATATCATTTTTTGGGACTAACTTATTGACATAGTGCCTAGTGCCAGTTGTTGTTTTTTGCTTGTTTTTTACATCGCAGAAAATCAATACCAAACGGAGTCCAAACGCAGCGAAACTTTTTGTGAATTTTTTATGGACCAGAAGACATCCAGTGGGCCAGAGCAGCACCTGGGGAGGTGCCCCGAGGGGGCACAACCCACCAGGGCGCGCCTGAGCCCCCTGGCGCGCCCCGGTGGGTTGTGCCCACCTCGGTGGCCTCCCGCACTGCCTCTTCGCCCTATAAATTGCCAAATATTCCAAAAACCCTCAGGGTAACCCTAGATCAGAAGTTCCGCCGCCACAAGCCTCTGTAGCCATGAAAAACCAATCTAGACCCCATTTCGGCACCCTGCCGAAGGGGGAAATCATCACCAGTGGCCATCTTCATCATCCCGGCAGCCACCATGATGAGGAGGGAGTAGTCCACCCTCGGGGCTGAGGGTTTGTTCCAGTAGCTATGTGTTTAATCTCTCTCTCTTTCGTGTTCTTGACATGTCATGATCTTGATGTATCACGGGCTTTGTTAATATAGTTGGATCATATGGTGTTTTCCCCTCTCTATCTTGTTGTGATGAATTCAGTTTTCCCTTTGAGATTTTGTTTTATTGGATTGAATACTTTTATGGATTTGAGAGCACTTGATATATGTCTTGCATATGAATACCCGTGGTGACAATGGGGTATTATATTGATTCGCTTGATATAAGTTTTGGCACTCAACTTGTAGATTCCCGACGTGACATTGGGTTAATCTATGCATAGGGGTTGATGCACGTTTTCGTCCTTGTTTCTTCGGTAGAAATCTTGGGGCACTCTTTGAGGTTCTTTGTGTTGGATCGAGTATTATGAATCTGAAATTGTTTGATGCGTATCGTATAATTAACTCATGGATACTTGTGGTGACATTGGAGTATCTAGGTGACATTAGAGTTGGTTGATGCGTATCATATGGTGTTATTTTAGTACGAACTCTTGAATAGATCGAACGGAAAGAATAACTTTAAGGTGGTTTCATACCCTACAAACAATTTCTTCTTATGTTCTCTGCTAGATAAGAACTTTGGAGTGATTCTTCATCGCACGTTGAGGGATGGTTATATGATCCAATTAGATTAGCATTGTTGAGAGATTGCACTAGCGAAAGTACGGACCCTAGGCCTTGTTTTCAAGCATTGCAATACCGTTTGTGCTCTGTTTTATCACTTGCTACCTTGCTGTTTTTATTTATTCAGATTATAAAAATATATTTCTACCATCCATATTACACTTTTATCACCATCTCTTCGCCGAACAAGTGCACCTATACAATTTGCCATTGTATTGGGTGTGTTGGGGACACAAGACACTTTTTATTTTTTGGTTGCAGGGTTGCTTGAGAGAGACCATCTTCATCCTACACCTCCCACGGATTGATAAACCTTAGGTCATCCACTTGAGGGAAATTTGCTACTGTCCTACAAAACTCTGCGCTTGGAGGCCCAACACGGGTCTACAAGAACAAGTTGTGTAGTAGACATCAAACGCCAGGAGCAGCAGAGCACCGCCCCCATCGTCTCCATCACCGCCTCTGCTTCGTCACCGCCGTCATCGATTCATCGGCCACGGCGCATCCCCGGCCATACTGAGCTGCCCTCCTTCACCGCCGTGAGGTCGTCTCCCTTTCCCCTCACCTCTCCCTCTTGCGTTCTTCCTCAAGCCGCCGCCCCATGAGCACCCGAGGCCGTCGTCCTCCATGGTTGGCGAGCCTGCGCTTCGAGCTCCCCCTGCTTTCCCCCGTGACACCGGTTTGCTCCTACTGCCCTATAGGTGCCGCCTAGCCCCCCTGTTGCTGGCCCTCCTGCCGCATCGCCGCGCCTGAGCACAGCAGTAGCTCTAGCCGCCGCCCAAGTGCTCGCCACTGTCAACTCCGGCCGCCCCCGGTGAAGCTGTTTGCACCAATGGACACAGTTCAACCCCAGCTTCCCGTAGAGCCCGTCCGCGCACAAAACCATCGCCAGAGCAGCGATTCCGGCGTACCTCCGCCGTCGGTTGAGGTCGCCGGCGGCTAAACTCAGTTTAGCTGACATGGCGACAATTAGATTAGGTTCTTTCCCCCGGCCCACTGACATGTGGGCCCGTCCGCTAATTAAACCCCTGCTAATTAGTTAAGTTTTAGTTAAACCAGTTTAACTCCCTGTGTCACTGACCAGTGGGCGCCACTGGTCAGGTTTGACCTGGACCGGTCTGTTGACCAGATGACGTCACAGTGACGTAGTGCTGATGCAGTTAATCATTTTATGGATTAAAAATAATCCATGAAATTCCAGAAAATGATTAAAACTTCAATAAATCATAGAAACTAAACCGTAGCTCAGAATGAAATAATTTATATATGAAAAAATTATCAGAAAAATGTGAAGAATCTGTTATGGCATTTTCATGTGTATAAGTGAATTCAATTAAATGGCATTTTAAATGCTTTATATGAAGTTTGCATTTGAACCGTTGGTTCAAATGAGCTTCATTCTACCTTGCTATTAGTTGCATTAGCTCAAATAACAGCGTATTGCCATGTCACATTCATGCATCATATTGGTGCATTGCATTGATTGTGTTCCTTCTCTGGTTGTCGGTGTTGTTCCCTCTCAGTGGACGTTGTTCCGACGTTGTGATCGTTGACACCAATGAAGAGCTATACTATCTTTAGAAGTGCCAGGCAAGCAACCCCCCTTTGAGCATTCCGATACAATCCCACTCTCTCGCTCTTGCTCTCTTTTACTGCATTAAGACAACAGCGATTCAACTGTTACATGTTGCGGTAGTTGAACCCATTCCTCTGCATGACCTGTCTTTGCCACAGTAAATAGTTGAAACCCACTAGCATGAGTAGGAGTTGTTTGAGCCATGATGTGCCTACTCATTCAAGCTTGCTTGTTATGCCTGCTATGCGTAGAGTTGTGTCAGGTCTGATTCATCTGGGATGAATTGGAATGTGGTGAACATGTCCTACTGTTGAGAGCTAAGTCTGTGAACACGATTTGGTAAAGGTAGCGATGAGAGGTGTCGTGGTGGGCGCACGGCAGATGCCAAAGGATGGCTAAAGAGAGGGATAGGCTCGAGGGCACCGGTGGGCTCCAGAGGCGAGGTCGGCATGAGCGAGCGAGGGACGCAAGACATACCCAGGTTCGGGGCTCTCTGGAGAGATAACACCCCTAGTCCTGCGGAGCGTGGTTTATATGTGGATGTTACAAGCTTGCTCCTAGAGCTGTTTGGTGGAGGAAGGAAGGCTGGCCAGGGCTCAGGCTGCTCCTTCTCCTTACGTATGTGTGTATTCTACTGATGATCTGATCCCCCATGCATGGAGGCCTCCTGGGGGTTTTATAGGTCAACTCCCCAGGGCTACAATGGTAAAGTCACACGGGCGCGGTGCCGGGATGTCAGCGTTGGGGAAGTCGGTGCTGGGACCCGCCGAGTGCTAGGATTCGCCGGGTTCTCCGGGCGCGGGCCTCGCGTGCCAGGGGGCGCTGTTCCCCGTCTCATCATGCGTCACGGAGTGGTTGAACCAGCTCGGCTATAGTGACGCATCGTCTGGTCGCCATCGGCCTGCGTCCGCAGGACGAGCGGTGCACTGTAGCCATGCCGGCCATGGTCAGCGAAGTTGGTGGGCCACTATTGCCACGCTCTTGCTGGTCAGCGGAGTTGGTGAGCACTGTAGCCATGCTCATCACCTTATGGGGACTTGATCCATCGTACGCCCTGGATGGGACGGGAGCTGACCCGTGGCCGGGTTGAGGTGTGCGCCACGATGGCGCTTGCTTGTTGGGGAAGTCTTGGCTTTGGCGGGGTCGGCCGGCATGCGCCAATGGACTTGGCCAGGTTGCGTGGCTCGGCCGGGTTGCGGGACCTGGCCGGGTCGAGGGACCCGGCCAGGGGCAAGCCGGATTGAGGGGCGGAGCCGGCCCCGATGTTTTTGAAAAGGATACGGGTTCCATTGCCCGCCCGGGGTTCATCCCCCTGACAGTAGTCCCCGAAGCTGTGAAGGCTCGTCAGCTTTATGTAGGGGTGCCTTCACAGTTTCTCCCCCTGAGCAGGCGGCAGATGTTGATGAAGCTTGCGACCGCCAGGTCCGGCAACACCCACTGTGTGCCGGCTTCTGGAAGCCGGATCGCGGCATCCCGGCACGGGCGGGAAACCAAAAAGTCCGTCGAGTCTTGAAGGTGAAGGGATGCGCCCCCTTGGTTCCGGCGCGGGCACCACGTGGCGCTCGGAAACTGAAGAGGCCCTGACAGGCCACGCGCGGGACGGGATGTAACAGTGGACTGGGGCCCGCCACTCTGTGCCCTTGGCCCCCGCGCGGGGATTTAATGTGGCCGCCGTGGGCGGTTGCCCTTCTTGACGCAATTAATTTGCGAGGGGATCGTGCCCTCACGATGCGGGGAAGTGGGAGAGGCGGGCGCAACATATCCCACTTCCTCACGTTCTCGTCGTGGCTATAAATCGAGGGGAGGGGGCGGAAAACGTTTACGCACGCGCCCCCTGCCTCCTTCTTCTTCTTTCGCCCTTGCTTTTGAGCTCGACGCCCACCGAAACACCGAGCGCCGCCCGAACTGCCTTCCGGCCGCGCTAGCCTTCTCCTGCCGCCACGCCACATGCCCTAGCCATGCTCCAAGTATGGCGCCGCAGAAGGGCACGTGGGAGAGGTCGGAGATCACCGACGCTGACATCCAGTATCTTCGCGACACCCGACAGCTGTCGTCGGTGGAGGACGTCACCGCACGCGCGCCTGGGCCGGAGAGGGAGTCCGAGCCGCATGAAGGCGAGCGCGTGGTCTTCCTCAGCCATTTCCGCCGCGGGTTCGGCCTCTCCGCAAGCGACTTCTTCCGTGCCTTCCCTTCTTTCTTCGGGCTGCAGCCGCATCACCTATGCGCAAACGCCGTGATGCAGCTCTCGGGCTTCGTTACTCTCTGCGAGGGCTATCTGTGGGTGGAGCCAGATGTGGATCTCTGGAGCCTCCTCTTCTTCCTCAAGCAACAGGGACCGGATGCCGGGATCATGGCCGACTGCGGAGCCACCGTCATCTCGATCCAGCCCAACGGGGTGTTCCCTAAGATGCCGCTGGAGGATTCCGCCAAAAAGTGGCAGAACACCTTCTTCTACATGCACAACACCGGCGGGAGGGGCGACGCCATCAACCTGCTCCCGTTCATCAACGAGCGGCCAGCCGCCAAGATGAACTGGGGCTACTCGCTCAAGAACCCGCCGCAGGGGGTGGTGAACCTGCACAACCGGATCCGGGAGATGACGGCGCGGGAAGGGCTCACGGGGATAGATCTTGTCTCCGCCTTCATCGCGCGACGCGTCCTGCCGCTGCAGCGCCGGTCCCACATCATCGGCCAGATGGGCAACCGCCGGGATCCTACCCGGATGTCATCCGGGAGGCTGACGCTGGCGCAGGTTGCCGACCGCGTGAACGCCATCTCCAAGGCCGGGCTGACCGACGACTGGTAGTTCGGCAAGGCACCCCACAACGCTGAGCACCCGGCGCCAGCGGTTAGTCCTTGGTCTCCTTTATTTGCAATGTCTCAACTTTTCCTTCGTCCTGACGCGATGAGGGAAGTGTTGCTGAACGCGATTCGGCCGACGCCTGACGAAACAAGGACGCTGGTACTGGGAGTCGAACGGGCCTGCTCGGAGGGAGCGGGATCTTCCGCTGAGAACCCGGATATGGCTGATGCCAAAGCCGGGGACGCGCGCCGTGTGGGTAAGTCTCCGCGCCTGGATCCCCTTTGGGATTGGTCGGACGATGACACGGAGGTCCTAACGCACGCCGGCGGTGCAGCGCCGTCGAGGGAAGGGGACGGCACCATCGATCCCCCAAGGTGGCTGCAGAAGGCGGCCGATGCCGGGTCGTCCCACGCTCTGGCGGCGACAAGACGGCTGCACAGGAAGGAGGACGTGGTGCCGAGGAAGCCGGCCGCAAAGCGCACGGTAGATCCAGCCGCGGGCGGCAAGCCGGTTGCCAAGAGGAGGCGCCGCACCATCCCGGTAGCGCCGGCAAGGCCGGTCATCCCGACGGCGATCGGGTGAGTTTCTCTTGCTGGCTCTAGCATGCTGTCGGGCCATACTTTTCTCATGCTTTTCTTTGTTGTGATCCAAGTCACCACTGGAGTTGGCGTTGGCGACGACAGACGCCGCATCCGGGGGCGGCTTCACGTTCCAGAAGACCCGGACCAGCGCCATCGATCTGCCCGAGGGGTCGGCCGGCGAGGACCTTGGCCTGGACCCCGAGGACACGAAGCGTTGTGCCTGGCGGGTCAAGAACAAGGCCCTCGAGGAGCTGGAGGCGGCGGCCCGGGCCTGGCCGGTGTGGCCGGAGACGACGGCGGCCATGGAGCTGGCGGGAACGGTCGTCATTCCACCGACGGTGGAGGGGCGCGACCCGGACGGCCGGGCGGAGATGGCGGCGGACGACCGGGTGGTCGTGGAGATTGGAGACGACACCCCACCGCGGACCGACCTGGTCGAGCAGGTGGAGGTGGAAGGAGGCGGCGGGGGGTCTGCCCTGGAAGGGGCACCGCAGGTTACGCCGGACAGGGCGCCGCGGGCGATGGCGGACGGCGCGCTGGAGTCGAGGCCCGCCGTGGAGGAGACAACGGGGGGGCAAGTATGCCTTGCCGATCGGGTAGCCGCCAGCGGCGCCGGGAGGCCGCCCTGAAGCCGGGCCGCAGGCGGCGCAGGCCGGGTCTAGCCGGGCCGCCATCGAGCTGCTCACGTAGGAGGAGGCATCGATGGACGCCGTGCGCCAGCATCTCCGCAGGCACGCGGAGCGGGTTCAGGACTTTGCCCAGGCCGAGACGAAGCGGGCGCGGGAGCTGGAGCGCTCAGTGTTTGTGAGTCTTATTTGTTTAACTTTTTCCTCTGTAGCTCTTGGTGGGGGCGCGCTAGCGCACCCACTAGGTGTAGCCCCCGAGATTTGGGCCAACTACGTAGTAGTTGGGTCGAATCTTCAATAAGCGTCTTGTGTTGATTCTTGCTTTTTCGGAGCAATTGGATGCCTTCCGGGTCGGCGTTTACAACCGACTTTTGGAGAAGCACCAGCGGATCACGGCGCGGCTCGCCGCCAAGGAGGAGGCACTCCGCCTCGCCGAAGGTACGTTTCACCTGCTCTTAGTGGGGGCGCGCTAGCGCACCCACTGGGTGTAGCCCCCGAGATTCGGGCCAACTATGTAGTAGTTGGGTCGAATCTTCAAAGTGCTCTTGTCCTTTATTTCATGGTCTTGACTTCGAGTCTTTGCCGTGCAGCTGCCACGGCCGAGGTGCCGGTCCTGCAAACCCGGCTGGCCCGAGCTGGCCAGCAGCGTGATCTGGCGGTCGCCGACGACAGCCCGCTTTGGGCCGAGGTGGAGCGGCTGAGGGCGGAGGCCGCCAAGGTTGCGGAGGCCCAGCAGACACTTGCCAAAGCGGGCTAGCAGCGCGAGTAGCTGGCTGGCAACAAGAGCCGGCTGCAGGCCAAAGTAGAGCACCTCGAGGTGTAAGCGACAGAGGCCCAACGGGCGCTCACCGAAGCCGGCCAGCAGCGCGATCAGCTGGCCGACGACAAGGGCCAGCTCTAGGCCGAGGTGGAGCGCTTGACGGCGGAAGCTGTCAAGGTGGCGGACGCCCACCACGCGGAGCTCCTTCACCTTACGAAGGTGCACATGAAGGCGGCCGCTGTTAAGGACGCCGAGCTGATGGCGGCCATCGACAAGGGCGCCGAGCTAGAGAAGGCGCTCGAGGCGTGCAACCGTGCCGGGGACTTGGAGCGGCACGGTACATTGCTCGAAGCGCATCATCTGGACGAGGCCTTCGCCAGTAAGTGTTTTTTTGTTGACTTCGCCGGGTTGTGAAGCCGGCTTTGCTTTTCTGTCACTAACTGTCTGGCTTTTCTGTTCGACAGCATGCTTTCTGGAAATGCAGGGGACGGCGGAGGAGGCCGTTCGAGCACAACGGTCGCCTCAGGGGAACCCGGGCACTGGGCTTGACCCGAACGTTGCCTGGAGCTTCTCGGAGATCATGCAGGCCACCGAGGCCTGCCTGCAGGTCTTGGGTGAGCAAATAGCGCGGGTAACCGGAGCCGGCGTGGGGATGACGATGGCCCTTTGGCCCAGCGCTATTGAGCCCAGCAGCTTCACGCGGCTGGCTCGGTGGCTGGGGGAAGGGCCGGCGCAGCTTCATGCGTGGCGCGCTTCTGCCGCCCGTGCCGGCGCCAACATGGCGCTGAGGTTCGTCTTGTCCTGGTACCTGAACCTGGCGTTGGACCGGCTAGTAGCTCAGCGATCCTGCACGGAGCCACAGCTACAGGCGGAGGCAGGCCGGATCGCCGCCCGGGCCAGCTACCTGGCCTCGTTTGCTTTGCATGACAAGTTCTGGGTAGAGCGGACCAAAGACGGCGAGGTGGTGCCACCTAACAATTTCGGCTTGCTGCTTGATGACCCGTCGGGCAGCTCCGAGGAGTCAGGCCTTTACGCGGATGACGACGCCGGGTTGGACGATACAGGCGCCTCGATGGACCCGGAGGCCACGGAGGAGGAGCCGGCGGTTGCGCGACCCGACGTGGGAGCCGTCTGAAGCCGAAGCCGTCCTACTTATCTTTTCTCACTTTTGTTAAGTAGCAGGTCCACCCACCCACTGGGGTGTTGGTGAATGTAATGAACTCTGGCCTTGGGCCCATATTACTGTAATGTAAATACTTTCGTGAATGTTTATGCCTTTGCTTTTTGTTCTCTAAGTTTTTTTCTTGCTTGCTCCCTCTTTGGGCCTCCCCATCGCGAGTCGAACAGCCGGGTTCCGGCCTATGACAAGGAGTTCGGTCCTTGGAAAGAGCATGCAGTACTTAGCCCCTTCGAATGTTGAGCGCGAGCGAAACACCCACTTGGCTGGCTGGCAGCAGCCGGCGAAGCCGGCTGGCGAATAGCCGATCGTGCGGCAACATAGTGCGACGAGGCCGGGTTGGCCAATCCGGCAGACCCAACTTAGTGTTTCGCGACGTGTAGGTGCTTTGGCCCATAGTTCATGCCGGCCAACAGCCGAAGCTGGACTGTGGCGTAGGGCGAAGTGGAGGGCCTAGGCTACCCGAACACGCCGGGATGTGCCAAGGAGGATGGCGGGTTGTGTCCAAGCCGGCCAGCCCCCGAGCCCCCGGGTTGGTCGTACCAACCCGGCGGTGGATGTTTAAGAAAAATCACAAGGATGTGTAGAACACAATAACTTGACAGGAAAAGGTAGCCCACAAGTGTCGTTCAGGGGTCCCATTGTCTTTTATAGGATTACAAAAGGTAGCGATACATACGTGCGTACAGCGAACTATAAAACGGGCGGAGGAGCTCTGCATTCCAGGGTCGGCTTGTTTCTTCCCAGGCGGTGTCTCTCTTGTGTTTGTTCGTCTTGCAGGCGTCGATGAGGTAGTAGGTGTTACAGTCACACAGGGCTTTGCTGATGATAAAGGGGCCCTCCCATGGGGAGGCCAACTTGTGCTGGCCGGCTTGCCGCTGGACAAGCCGGAGGACGAGGTCTCCCTCACGGAACGCGAGGGGCTTGATCTTTTTGCTGTGGTAATGCCTCAGGCCTTGCTGGTAGATGGCGGATCGGCTAAGGGTCAGGAGGTGTGCTTCTTCGAGTAAGTCGACGCCGTCTTCGCGGGCTTCCTTGGCTTGGGCTTTAGTGTACATCACGACTCGCGGTGAGTCGAACTCGACGTCGGTCGGGATGACGGCTTCTGCTCCGTAGACGAGGAAGAACGGGGTGAACCCGGTAGACCAGTTTGGTGTCGTTCGGAGACTTCGGAGGATGGTTGGCAACTCATCAAGCCAGCTGCCGGGTGAATGGATGAGGGGCTCGATGAGCCGCGGCTTGATGCTGGACAGGATGAGGCCGTTGGCCCACTCAACCTGGCCGTTGGATTGAGGATGGGCTACAGAGGCCAGGTCAAGCCGGATGCCGGAGACGGAGCAATATTGCGCCAGAGCGCCCTTGGCAAGGTTAGTGCCGTTGTCCGTGATGATCCTGTGCGGGATGCCGTAGCGCATCGCGATGTCTTTGATGAACCGGATGGCTATTGGTCCGTCCAGCTTCTTGATCGGTAGCGCCTCGATCCACTTTGTAAACTTGTCGACCGCCACCAGCAAATGCGTCATGCCGCCCCGGGCTGTCTTGAAGGGTCCTACCATGTCAAGCCCCCAGACCGCAAAGGGCCAGGTGATCGGGATGGTCTGCAGGGCGAAAACCGGCTGGTGGCTGCGCTTGCTGAAGTGTTGGCAGCCCTCGCATTTGAGGACGAGCGACTCGGCGTCTTTAAGGGCCGTGGGCCAGTAGAAACCATGGCAAAAAGCCTTCGCCACCAGGGACCTGGAGGCGGCGTGGTGCCCGCACTCGCCCTGATGTATGTCGAGGAGGATCTCTATGCCCTTGTCTTGCTCGACGCAACACTGGAACACGCCCGTTGCGCTGCGCTTGACGAGCTTGTTGTTGATGATGCTGTAGGCGGATGTCCGGTGTTGCACTTGCCGGGCCTCGGTCTCGTCCACAGGAAGTACTCCGCTCTCTAGGAATGCCAAGATGGGCTGGGCCCATGACAGAGCCGTCACGACGGTGAAGATGGCCACCAAGACGGGTTCTGGGGCGGCAGCCCCCAGGTCGGAGATATCGGTTGCCGGGGTGAGCACAGCAGCCCCCGAGCCGGGTTCAGCAGTCCCCGGGCTGGGATCGGCAGTCCCTGGGCCAGGTTCTGGAGTCCCCAGGACCGGGTTGGGGAAGGCAGCCCCCGAGCTTGGACCGGCAGCCCCGGGGTCCGGGTTGGGGTGGGGCGCCACAGGATCGTCCGTGATGAAGATGGACTCGAAATCCGGAGACGGCTTGACGGACGGCTTGTGCAAGTGCTCGAGGGAGATGTCGGATGGTATGGCTTGCCGGGATGAGTCGATCTTGGCTAGCGTGTCGGCGGCTTCGTTTTCTGCGCGCGGGACATGTAGGAACTCGCAGCCGTCGAAGGTGCCGGATAGTTGCTGGACCAGGAAACGGTAGCTGGCCATGTTGGCATCTCTGGCGTCCCACTCGCCGGAACACTGTTGCACCACCAGATCCGAGTCGCCGTAGCATAGGATGCGCCGGATGCCAAGTTCCTTAGCAAACCGGAGGCCGTGCACAAGGGCTTCGTACTCGGCAACGTTGTTGGAGACAGCGAAGTGGATCTGGAGCTCGTACCGCAGCCGGTCGCCCTTCGGGGAAGATATCACAATGCCGGCTCCCAAGCCAGAGCGCATCTTGGAGTCGTCAAAGTGCATGCGCCAATGCATTGAATCCGGCGGCGGCAGGTACTGGGTCTCCGTCCAGTCGACGAGGAAGTCGGCCAGGGCCTGGGACTTGATAGTGGTGCGGGGCTCGTAGAGGATGGTGTAGCTGGCTAGCTCGATGGCACATTTGGCAACCCGGCCAGAGGAATCTCGGCAGCCCATGATCTCGCCGATGGGGGCCGTGCTGACCATGGTGATGACATGCTCTTGGAAGTATTGCTTCAGCTTCTTGACGATAAAGTACAAGCCATAGCACATCTGCTGGTAGTGCGGGTAGTTCTACTTGGAGGCGGAGAGCACCTCGCTCAGGTAGTAGACCGGGCGCTGGACAGACTGGATCTTGCCCTTCTCTGGTCGCTCGACCACCAGCACTATGCTGACCGACCATGAGGTGGCGGCAATGTACAGCAAAAGCGGATCCTTGTCAGCCGACGTGGCCAGGACGGGTGCGGTGGAGAGCATGCGCTTGAGACCCCGGAAAGCCTTGTCCGCCTGGTCGTTCCACTCGAATGGCGACATCTTCTTCATCAGCTGATACACGGCAGGGCCCTCTCGCCCAGCCGGCTGAGAAACCGGCTGACCGAGGCCAAGCAGCCGGTGAACTTCTGGACATCTCGCAGCCGGGTTGGCTTGCGCATGTGCTCGATGGCCTTGATCTTCTCCGGGTTGGCCTCAATGCAGTGCTCCGAGACGAGGAACCCAAGCAGCTTTCCGACCGGCATGCCGAAGACGCATTTCTCTGAGTTGAGCCTGATTTGGTACTCACGCAGATTGGCAAAGTTCTCCTTCAGGTCATCAAGGAGCGTGAGGTGCTGCTTGGTCTTCACCATGATGTCTTCCACATAGACGTGGATGTTGCGGCCGAGTTGCGCCAGTAGGCATTTCTGCATGCAGGGCTGGAAGGTGGCGCCGGCATTCTTCAAGCCGAACGACATGGTGATGTAGCAACACGCCCCAAAGGGCATGATGAAGGACGTCTTCAGGGCGTCAGCTGGGTCCAGCTTGATCTGATGATAGCCGGAGTAAGCATCCAGGAAGGACAAGAGCTCGCAGCCGGCGGTGGAGTCGATGAATTGATCTATCCGCGAGAGGGCGAAAGGATCCTTGAGGCAGTCCTTGTTCAGGCTGGTGTAATTCATGCACATGCACCAGGTGTTGTTCTTCTTCAGGACGAGGACCGAGTTGGCCAGCCACTCGGGGTGAAATACTTCCATGACGAAGCCGGCCGCAAGCAGCTTGGCGACCTCTTCACCAATGGTTCTTCTCTTCTCCTCTGAAAAGCGACGTAAGGGTTGACGGACAGGCTTGCATCCTTGCGAACGTGCAGTTTGTGCTCGGCGTACTTCCTTGGAATTCCTGGCATGTCCTTTGGGGTCCATGCAAAGATATTCTGATTCTCACGGAGGAAGTCGACGAGCTCGCCTTCCTATTTGCTGTCAAGGCGGGCGCCCACGACGATGTACTTGTTGCAGCTGGGGTCTTCTGGGTTCAGCATGACCTTCTTGGTCTCCTTGGATGGTTGAAAAGAGGCCTCGTCGGCCGGCTCCTTGGCTGAAGCCGGCACGGCCGGTGTCTAGTTAGCCAGCACAACGATCCAGTCGAGCTGGCGCCGCTCCTCGGCTATGACCAGCGACTCGGCCAATCTGGCGCCGGCTTGAGCGCACTCCAGGGACTTGTGGTAGTCGCCGATGATGGTGATGAGGCCCTTGGGACCCGACAGCTTCATCTTCAGGTAGGCGTACTGGGGGACCGCCATGAATTTGGCGAGCACAGTCCAGCCCAGCAGCGCGTGGTACGCGCTGGACAAGTCCACCACCTCGAACCAGATCGGCTCGCGCCGGAAATGGTCACTCGTGCCAAAGAGGACATCGAGCCAAATCCGGCCAATGGGATAGCAGGAGAGACCTAGCACGATGCCGTGGAACACCGTCCGGGATGGCTCCAGGTCCTTGGCCTCGAGGTCGAGCTTGGTCATGGTGTCACGGTAGAGGATGTTGATGCTACTGCCACCGTCAATGAGGACTCGCGAGAACTTGCAGGTGCGCCTGTCGGCGACGATGGTGGTGTCAAGGACGAGGGCGTAGCCACCCGGGTTTGGCATGACAGCCGGGTGGTCCTCCCGAGTCCAGCTGACCGGGCGTTCCGACCAATGCATGTACTCCGGCATGGCCGGGATAACGGTGTTCACTTCCTGCCGGAGCAGGCACTCGCTACGCTTGTCGTCACCAAGGCTGGTGAAGACGACGTAACTCGCATTCTGGTTGGGGAAGACATCATTGCGCGTCACACCGTTTGCCGGGGGCGGGGGCGGAGGAGGCGAAGCCGGCTGCCCTGCGCCCGGAGCCGGAGCTAGGGGGCGGGATATCTCCCCTCATGATGCGCTTGGTGATGGCGCATTGCCGGAGCATGTGCATGGACGGCCTCGCGCTGCTGTGGTGCTTGCTGGGAGCGTCGAGCATCTCCTTGAAGCTCATGGCGGGTTGCCATGCCGTCTTGCCGGTTTGACGGTGCTTGCCGGCCGGCTCGGTCGCGGGCGCCTTTTCGGCGGTCGCGACAAGGCGGTTGTCATAGCGTGGGACCTGTTGGTCGGTTTTGCGCTTATTATTCTGCTGGTTGTTCTGCTGGCGGTTGTTCTTACCAGCTGGCTTGGGGGGTGGTGCCAGCATCACCTTGCAGGCTTTATCTAGCACCACCTGGATCTTCATGGCGGAGTCGGCGTTGGCGTACTTGTCCGTGATGACCATGAGCGCGGCCATGGTGGTTGGCTTGGAGCGCAGGCGCTTGTGCTTAAGAAGGGTGCCATCCCGGCAGTCGCTCACAAAGTACTGGATGGCTTGGACGTCATGGACGCCCTCGCAACTGTTCTGGAGCTTGGTCCAGCGTGCGAGGTACTCGCGGCCGGTTTCAGCCGGCCCCTGCACGCCCCTACTCTTGTGGACACCCGATTGGCATTTCTTTTCAAGACCTCTTCGTGGCATCCCTCGAGTTCTCAGGCGGTCTATCACGCCACTACTCTTGTGGATACCCGATTAGCATTTCTTTTCAAGACCGACTGTGGCGTCACTTTTTGACACCCGACTGGCATTTCTTTTCAAGACCTCTCCATGGCGTTCCTCGAGTTCTCAGGCGGTCTGTCACGCCACTACTCTTGTGGACACCCGATTGGCATTTCTCTTACCTTTCCTTGTTTTATGACTAACAAGTTATATTATGTCTCTTTTTGCACCATATCACTGTTGCTATGCCATGTTTTAAATTTTTAGTCAGCATGAGCATAGCATTTAATCCATCATGAGCATATGCATTTGGTATATCTTTTTTTCATCATGTTTGCGAGTACATTCAAATGTACTCACAGGCTTGTCCCTGGCTATTTACTTGGCCAGGTCAGCAGTTCTATGAGGAGTACCACAGCGACGTCCGTGCGGAGCCTAGGATGGAAGCCACGCGGGATAGGAATTATCTAGGTCAGCCGTTCCTGTGGGAATGGAGCCCCATCGATGTTGGAGAACCACAAGTCGCTTCCGTCACCCATCACCAGATATCATCATTGTATCATTAGACCTTTATGGACTTGTATCCAATTCTTGTAATTGCTTGGTAATCTGTAACAAGGATGTGTCCACCAGTAACGGTAATCCTGTGCTGGTGATGACACAAGGGGTTAATTTCTGGGATTTTTGTGTCCCCGAAATCCGGCCCCGACAGCCTTGGTATCAAATCCAGACTGACCATTGGCTAATCCTATCTTAGCCTGGTCACTATCCCTAGGTTTCCACACCGTCCACATCCTTTCCTAACCATCGTCGAGCCTATCCTATCCGGTAGCCTGCACAGTGGCCAACCGACACCTTTTTGGCAGTCGGTGCCCAACCTATCATCCTAGCCCATAGGTTGTGTGCCTGTGGCCGACACCTAAGTTGTCCCATCCACAAGCGTGCGATGGAAGACTCCGCTGGCTTATAAAGGAAGCCTTGCCCCAACTCAGCACTTCACAGCCCTCACTCACAGCCTGATTTCCAAACCACCAAGATGCCTGGCCCCATCGTGCACAACGAGACCACCACAGTCGAGCTTGAAGGCTTTGTAGCCATCCTCGCCAATCTCACTCGGCGAGCTTTTGGCATGGAAGAGCCGCCGGAGTATGTCGTATACCAAGAGCACACGAGTGATGCCATCCATCACTTCTGGGCCACGGTGCACATCTACGGACGGAGCATCACGTCAGAACGCCCCTACCGGTTCACCGGAAGGACAACCTCCGATGAGCCCCAAGCCATCCAACTTGTAGCCCGAGAGGCTGTAGTTCAACTCCGACATCAATCACCGACGGTTAACTGCCGCTCTTTCTACTACTACCCAAGTCGTGAAAGCTATGGTAGCCCGACCCAAGTCGCCAACGGAGACCATGAGACGGATCCTGCCCTAGTGCATCTGGTGCGCTACCTGAGAGCGCCAGAGGCACTCTTCGATCAGGTCACCCTTGATCTGATTGCCACCTGCAGGACGCTTACTCTCCTGACCCCGGTGAGAAGTGAAGCTGCACCCGCCACTGACACCCCTATAGTACTATCTGGGAGACCAATCGAGCCTTCAAGGTCTGCCCCTGTTGCCCACCCGGGCAATGCATTCATTTCCCTGGAGGAGCTCCATCGTCTCTTGGGGATTTTCTCCAACGGGATTGTGGCCTCGACACCCCGCGAGGGTCATCATCGCTACCCCAACCCTGCAGCTCCTCATTCTGCTCCAGCCAACTCCGACATTGAAGCCCCGGGAGAAGCCTCGATGTCCGCGAGACACGCCCGTCTGGATATCGACGAGGTGGACTGAGTCTGCTAGATGTAGTCGTCAAGTCCTTAGTAACCATGTTGCCCTGTAGATTCCACCGTCATGCCGTAGATGATCATGTGTATGATTCTAGCAGTGTGTAGTGTTTGATTGAATAATGTGCTTTCGTGTTGTTGCCTTGTATGTGATTACTTATTAGTTGCGAGTATGCATTTAGTTCTTCCGCCCTTAACAAATCTCGAGGACGCGATTTCCTTAAGGGGGTAGAGTTTGTAACACCCCAAAAATTTAATCATGTTTTTACTAAATAAAATTTGGTTAGAATTAAAATTTTGATTTTTGCTAGGTCTTTTATTAATTTCAAAACCATTTTCTGTTTCTGTTTTTCAAAATTCTTCCCACCATATAGAAATTTTGAAAATAATATTGTGGCTTTCGTAGTTTTATTAAAACATTTCAATTATAGTTTAATAACAGTAAGAATTATTTTCATAATAAAAATTACCCCAAAAGAATTCTTTTAATAGCTATTTCAATATTTTAAATGTCTCTGTTGCACTACAACCATTTCAAATAATTCTTTCAAAATTCCACAAAAATTATGAGAGGCCATGTGATGCCTACAGATCACTTTTATGCAAAAACCTAACTTGGTCTTTTGGAAGTTTTGGGTGTAACTCCCTCTTTTCCAGTCTGTCCATTTTCTAGGTTATAACTACAACCCCAATTTTCCCTGCTCAAACGATTCCCAAATTTTTCCCACTCATAGTCCATCCTACCAAACCCTTAACTCCATGAGCTCAGCCCTATATGAATTTTATAAAGCCACCAAATAACCTCCTGTAGTTTCTGTCCAGAAATGAATTCTGGTAAAACTTGCACTAGCAAGTTTTTCTTTTTGCCAAACCAACTCCACCACCATTTCTATCATCCAAGGAGACATCACTCTGCCAAGTTTGACATCCAACAAAGACCTCTAGATAGCCAAAGCATTCTGTCAAGCACCTTGTGTGCATGACAGAAAATTTGCCTCTTCCTAAACTTCAAATGCCACTCGCTTTCCTTGTCCATCCAGCATGTCCATCATCTCTACCAGACCAATATTAGCTACCCTACCAAAACCCAAATCCTTTAGATCCCTCTAGACCACGCTGGGATTTGGTCGAGCAGGTGGTGTGCGTGTCTAGAGCGCGTCCAGGGCGCAGTTATTGCAGCCGCTGGCATCAAACTGCCTCCCTCGCTCGTCCTAATCCTCCTCTGGATCACCACGTCACCGCTGAACCTCGCCGACATCCTCACTTGTCTGCTAGCGCCGGCCACCGCCGTCCCCGGCGACCAAGACCGCCGCCCGATGAACCCAACTCCGCCACGTCTCTGTCGGTGCCGTCTCGTCTTAATGGCCAACGACCGCACCTATCCGCAGCTCGCCAGCTTCCCACCGACCACGCTCGGCCCCAACCACCGCCATCAATGGCCGCCCGCAGCCATCGCCGTCGTCGTTTCTCCGGACACGGCATCGCCCCAGAGACCACCAGCACGCCCCCTCCTTAAATGCAACCCACCTGAGCCGCCACCGTCCATCACCGACCCTCCACCGGCCTCGCAGACCCACGCCACCGACCACAACCACCTCGTCGGCGCAGTTAAGGCCGCCGCCGCCATGGCTTTCTCTGGAAGCCGCGGCATCGCCTCCCCCTTCCTATATAAGCAACCCCGGGCACCTCCTCATGACCAGCACCACTCCTCCATCCCATATGAGCTCTCCCGAAGCAACCAAACGACCGGAGATGGTCGCCTTCATCATCTCCGGCAACTACTGCCGCCGCCACTGTTCGGATGATTCTGACGCGGCTAGGGCCTCCCCACCCAACTTTCCTTCACCAACAGCTTCCTTCTGCATCCGCTGATCCATCCGCACCTCCAATTTTCCAGGAGAAGCACCATAGACGGAAGCCCCAATCTGGCCAACACCGCCGTCCGCCGAGGAGCTCGCCGCCGACGATTTCATACACCTCTCCGCCGTCTTGGGTACCAGTGGAACCGCCTCGGTCTCCTGGACCCAACGGTGGTCTCAGCTCACCGAGGGACCTTGCCGCTCGCCGGCGCCGGTCGGCGGAGGCCACGCCTCTGTTCGGCCAGAGAGAAAGGGCGCGAGGACCATGGTCAAACCTGACCAGTGGGCCAGGCGGGCCCACTATCAGTGACACACGGCCTCGCCACACGGATAAGTGGAGGCAGCTCCCCCTAGAAGCCATCACCACGCGGGGAAGGCGTACTCCCAGAAATCCGCCTTCGACGTCGGCCGTCCCCTCGCGCAGCTGATCGGCTGGGCCGGCCCAGTGGCACCGCTCATCTACATCGCGCTCAGGGCGCTTCTCTGCTCCTCTTCCTTTTTCTTTTTTAGCAGTTTCCAAATAATCCCACAGCATCCATTTCAAAGCCACATCTGATGGTTCAAATTTTTGTAGATTTCTAAAATCATGTTCTATTAAACTAGCTAGGGTTAACATTTTTGATAAGCTTAGTTTTTGGTGGGTTTATTAAAAAGTCCATTTAGTCATTTATTCCATCATGGAAATTCCATAAGTAAATCATATGAACTCAAAATAAATTGATTCCTTTTCTGTTATTTTTCATTTTTCATCTAGTTTATTTTAGTATTTATTTCAAAAATATTTGAAACAATTTTTTGGCACTGTTTTTACTATATGTGGTAATTCAAATATTTTTGAAAATAGGAAATGGAGGGGAGATAAATATTTCAAACTTTTGGAGTGCACCCAATATTTCTGCATGCTCAAGGCAAGCATCTTGAACACTTGATATGGTGATTGTACGGTTGAATTATTTGCAAGAATAATTAAATCATGAGTATGTTGAATTCGAATAAATTTTGCATATAGCTAGTTATGCATGCATGATTCCTTGATGATATTGCATCTGCATGAAGCATAAATAAGGATGGTCACCTTCACATGTCACATATGTCTATGTGATCCGGACTAATCTGCAGGAAAGAATCAGTCACGAGAAAGGTGACCGTGAGTCGGAAATCTCGTTGTGACGAGAATGATCAGTAAGGGCGTGTTGGGACATGCCGGGTGGTGATGCTGTTCGGTATCACCAAGGAATATATTGTGCTAACCACTGCAGGAAATACTTAAGCCTCCTGAGTCGGCCGTAGATCGAGTCTTGTTCCTGTAACCCCCATATTTGTTCGTGCTACCACATGTCCCTGCCACAGGTAGGTTATGGTTTAGTAAGTTGTTAACCCCTCTCCGTGCACACACAACATAGAGGCTACGATGAGGGTTTCCATGATGGTGGACTAAATCCTATCATCGGGTCAGGGGGCATGGGTGTTTCCGGTTGTATCCGAGAGGGGGGCACCCCTTGTAATCCGCGCGTATGAATAGTGATCCCATGCTATTCGAGATTGTAGTCTCCCCGACTCAGAGTTTTTCTCGAAAGGTGTTTTGGGTGATTCCTGGCATCCGAAAAGTTAAGCTGGTGTCTGCTGGTTAGGTGTGTTTTCAGCCCAAAGGCCGTAATGGGAATTAGCTAGCGTCTTGGTGCTGGCTAAAGAAATCCTATACTTGTGGGTAAAGAGTACACCCTCTGCAGAGTTTAAACCTATTCGAATAGCCGTGTCCGCGGTTAAGGACTACAGTCTGGGTTGGTCAAGTGTCGGTCTTAGTGTCAATCTTCGGAGGAAAATAATTAAATTGAGCCTGAATTATTTTGCAGGATAATTATTGTCACCCTGATGCTACCATGAATATTTTTGCTATGCATATTAATATTATTGTGGTTATGCATATTATTGTGGACTAACCCATTTCTCTTATTTTATTTTCCTGAGTGTCTCAGGGGCTGGCTAGACTACCTCGGGCATTCGGTTTTATTTTCAAGACCTCTCCATGGCGTCCCTCGAGTTCTCAGGTGGTCTATCACGCCACTACTCTTGTGGACACCCGATTGGCATTTCTTTTAGACCTCTTCGTGGCGTCACTCGAGTTCTCAAGCAGTCTATCATGCCACTACTCTCGTGGATACCCGATTGGCATTTCTTTTCAAGACCGACCGTGGTGTCACTTTTTGACACCCGACTGGCATTTCTTTTCAAGACCTCTCCGTGGCGTCCCTCGAGTTCTCAGGCGGTCTGTCATGCCACTACTCTTGTGGACACCCGCTTGGCATTTCTCTTACCTTTCCTTGTTTTATGACTAACAAGATATATTATGTCTCTTTTTGCGCCATATCACTGTTGCCATGCCATGTTTTAAATTTTTAGTCAGCATGAGCATAGCATTTAATCCATCATGAGCATATGCATTCGGTATATCTTTTTTTCATCATGTTTGCGAGTACATTCAAACGTACTCATAGGCTTGTCCCTGGCTATTTACTTGGCCAGGTCAGGAGTTCTATGAAGAGTACCACAGTGACGTCCGTGCGGAGCCTAGGATGGCAGCCAAGCGGGATAGGAATTATCCAGGTCAGCCGTTCCTGTGGGAATAGAGCCCCATCGACGTTGGAGAACCACAAGTCGCTTTCGTCACCCGTCAGCAGATATCATCATTGTATCATTAGACCTTTATGGACTTGTATCCAATTCTTGTAATTGCTTGGTAATCTGTAACAAGGATGTGTCCACCAGTAACGGTAATCCTGGGCTGGTGATGACACGAGGGGTTAATTTCTGGGATTTTTGTGTCCCCGAAATCCGGCCCCAACACTTGTCCTCAAGCGAAAGCCGATATCGAAAATCATGTCCACATGTTTAGAGAGAGAGGTGTCGATAAAAACAAAATACGGACATAGTAGCATCATGCTTATTATTATAACGGCAACAAACTTTATCATATAGCTTCTCATGAACAAGTAACAATTCATCACAACATCGAAGTAGAAAGCATAAACTTTATTAAAAACTAACAAACTATGTTCTCAGTCAACTTTGGAACTACAATTCATCAAATTTTCAGGAAGGGTCTCGTATCGGAGCCCCTTGGCAAGTCCACATACTCAACCATCATTTAGTCTTCTATGATTGCTAACACTCACAACATATATATGAGCAAAAAGTTTCAACCGGACACATAGAAAGATAGGGGCTTATAGTTTTGCCTCCCAACTTATTCACCTCAAGGGTGATGTCAACAATAATAACTCATGATCACTCACATTCAACTAGATATATGTGCCTAGATCTTTCCCCACCACATGGTTCTTGCAAAAAGAGAAAATAAAAAGGAATAGAGAAGAATACTTTGACTCTTGCATAAAAAGTAAATACATAAAAGTAAAAGATAGGCCCTTCGCAGAGGGAAGCAGAGGTTGTCATGCGCTTTTTGGTTTTGTATGCACAATCTCTTAATGCAAAAGAACGTCATGTTATATTGCCCCTTATCATAGCAACCTTTATTATGCCGTCTATCGCTTTTATTACTTTGCCATCACAAGTTCGTACAGCGCTTATTTTCCCTTACACTAAAAGATCAAACACATTTAGGAGCAATTTTTATTGCCTTTTTGCACCAATGACAACTTACTTGAAGGATCTTACTCAATACATAGGTAGGTATGGTGGACTCTCAAAACATGAATTTGGGTTTAAGGGTTTTGGATGCACAAGTAGTATCTCTACTTAGTGCAGAATTTTGGCTAGCAGAGATATTGAGCAAGCACCACATGTTGAAGGATCTATGACAATATAACTTGTATGTGAATATGAACAAACATAAATCATTACGTTGTCTTCCTTGTCCAACGTCAACAATTTGGCATAAAATATTTAATGTGGGATCACAATCATAAAAGATGTCCAAGATAGTATATTTGCATGTGAATCTTCTCTTCCCTTATTAATTATTTCATGAATTGCATCATTGACCAATGATATGTTTGTCAACTTTCAATAAATTTTACAACTTATACTTTTCCTTATGTGATGTCATTACTTATCATAAGATTAGCATATGATCTTTTTCATTATTTCCCTTTATTTTGATTGCAACATAAGAGTAAAGAAGCAAAAACTCAAACTAAACTTTATTATATAACTCTCACTCGATTACATAGATAGATAGATCACGAAACTAGCACTCGAAAATAGATCATACTAAACTTTTATTCAACTAAATCATGAAATAGCTAGGGATCGAACTAAGATAGGTAAAGGTAATAAAAGTGATGGTGATACGATACCGGGGCATCTCCCCCAAGCTTGGCACAAGCCAAGGGGAGTGCCCATACCCGTGTACTCAAGTCTCCTTCTTGGCTGATGAAGATGATGGAGCAGTGGGCTTGTCCTCCAATATATTCATGAGTGCCTCCCTCAAACTTTGAATCTCTCTAAGGGCTCGATGAAGCAACTCAGTGTTCTTCTCCACTTCAGCCATAATATGTTTATTCTCCGGTCCCCAAGAGTTTGTTCCTACATCACTTTCTCTTGGACGAGATATGTCCCAATTGGACGGTATGTGCACACGAGGAGTATTTTCGAACCCATAGTTGTGAATCAAATTGTGAAAATTGTTTCGATGTAACCTGTGTAAAGGCCTCCTTGGAGGGAGTCCTTGCACTTCAGGGCTCTCTTGATCATTTTTTGATCTCATGTCTTGATGGGGATTAGGACGAGTGGAGATGCCGGCCAGTGTACCCCTCTCGGAGGCCGAAGGGTGAACTTCAAGAGAAACCCATTCATCTTCTTCCATGGCAACCTCCTCAATTCCCTCTCCCCTTAACTCCACCCGTAGTAGCCAAGCATCGCCTTCTTCATTGTTGGAGGAGGGAGAAGACATGGTGACTGGCTTGCTAGATCTGACAGAAAAACAACACGAAACAAGAACAGAGGATTTTTCCGCAATACGGTGGTCAAATCGTCAGGGGGTATATATAAAGATTTTTATCTTGGGACACAAGTATACAGAAGGAAAACGGAGTCGGGAAGGTGCCTGAGGGGCCCACTACTCACCAGGGCGCGCCGGTGGGGCAGGCGCACCTTGGTGCCTTGTGGGCACCTGGGTTGCCTTCCCGTTTGTTTCTTATTTTTTTATTTTTCTAATATTCCAAAACTGACAGAAAATATTTTTGTGGAATTTTCAGAGCCCGTTTACTTACCGTATCATGTACCTCTTCCTTTTCAGGGTTCTGGAGTGTTCTGGAAGGTTTCTTTTATATGTTCCTCCGGTGACATGGTTTGAATAATATTAGTTTCAACATTAATAGGCGTACCTGAAATATAGTGCTTAATTCTTTGCCCATTGACCACCTTCGGATTAGTGCCTTTGGCATTATTGATCTTAATAGCTCCAGAACGATAAACTTCTTCGATGATATATGGCCCTTCCCATTTGGAGAGAAGTTTACCTGCAAAAAATCTGAAACAAGAATTGTACAATAGAACATGTTCACCAACTTTGAATTCCCACTTTTGGATTCTTTTGTGATGCCATCTTTTAACTTTTTCATTGAATAGTTTGGCATTTTCATAAGCTTGGGTTCTCCATTCATCTAGTGAGCTAATATCAAATAACCTCTTTTCACCGGCAAGTTTGAAGTCATAATTGAGTTCTTTAATTGGCCAGTATGCTTTATGTTCTAACTCAAGAGGCAAATGACAAGCTTTTCCATAAATCATTTTGTATGGAGACATACCCATGGGATTTTTATAAGCTGTTCTATAGGCCCAAAGTGCATCATCAAGTTTCTTAGACCAATTCTTTCGGGACCTATTGACAGTTTTTTGTAATATTAATTTTATTTCTCTGTTGCTAAGTTCAACTTGACCACTATATTGAGGATGATAGGGTGATGCAATTCTATGGTTAACATCATATTTAGCAAGCATTTTACGGAAAGCACCATGAATAAAGTGTGAACCACCATCAGTCATTAAATATCTAGGGACTCCAAACCTTGGGAAGATAACTTCTATAAGCATTTTAATGGAGGTGTTATGATCAACACTGCTAGTTGGAATAGCTTCTACCCACTTAGTGACATAATCAACAACAACCAAAATATGTGTATACCCATTAGAGGAAGGAAAAGGTCCCATATAATCAAAGCCCCAAACATCAAATGGATCAACAACAAGTGAATAATTCATAGGCATTTCCTGATGCTTACCAATATTACCAATTCTTTGACATTCATCACAAGACAAGACAAACTTACGGGCATCTTTGAAAAGAGTATGCCAATAAAACCAGATTGTAATACCTTATGCGCAGTTCTATCTCCCGCATGATGCCCTCCATAAGCTTCGGAATGACATTTCTGTAGGATTTGTTCCTGTTCATGCTCGGGTATACAAATCTAATAACACCATCTACTCCTTCTTTATAAAGATGTGGGTCATCCCAAAAGTAATGTCTTAAGTCATAGAAGAATTTTTTTTTCTTTTGTTGGTAAGTGAAACTAGGTGGTATAAATTTAGCAACGATATAATTAGCATAGTCAGCATACCAAGGAGTATTATGAGAAGCATTTACGACAGCTAGTTGTTCATCAGGAAAGCTATCATCAATAGGTAGTGGGTCATCAAGAATATTTTCTAACCTAGACAAGTTATCAGCTACGGGGTTCTTAGCTCCTTTCCTATCAGTAATATGCAAGTCAAATTCTTGTAGCAAGAGAATCCACCTAATGAGTCTAGGTTTAGCATCTTTCTTTTCATAAGATATTTAATAGCAGCATGATCGGTGTGAACAATTACTTTAGAATCAACAATGTAAGATCTGAATTTATCACAAGCAAACACAACTGCTAAAAATTCTTTTTCAGTAGTAGCATAATTTCTTTGGGCACTGTCTAGAGTTTTACTAGCATAATGGCTAACGTTTAATTTTTTTATCAACTCTTTGTCCTAGAACAGCACCAACAGCATAATCACTAGCATCACACATAATTTCAAAAGGCAAGTTCCAGTCAGGTGGTTGAACAATTGGTGCAGAAGTTAAGGCTTTCTTAAGTGTTTCAAAGGCTTCTACACAATCATCATCAAAAACAAATGGAACATCCTTTTGTAAAAGATTAGTAAGAGGCCTAGAAATTTTAGAGAAGTCTTCAATAAACCTCCTATAGAAACCAACATGACCAAGGAAACTACGAATACCTTTAATGTCTTTAGGGCATGGCATTTTCTCAATTGCATCAACTTTCGCTTTATCCACCTCAATACCTCGTTCAGAAATTTTATGCCCCAAGACAATACCTTCATTCACCATAAAGTGGCACTTCTCCCAATTCAAGACAAGATTAGTTTTTCACATCTCTGCAAAACTCGACCAAGGTTGCTTAAGCAATCATCAAAAGAAGTTCCGTAAATGGAGAAATCATCCATGAAAACCTCCACCATCTTTTCACAAAAGTTAGAGAATATAGCATTCATACATCTTTGAAAGGTAGCAGGTGCATTACATAAACCAAAGGGCATACATCTATAAGCATAAGTTCCAAAAGGGCAAGTAAAGGTGATTTTCTCTTGATCAGGTTGTGAAACAGGTATTTGAGAGAAACCAAAATATCTATCAAGAAAACAAAAGTATGTGTGCTTAGATAGTCTTTCTAGCATTTGATCAATAAAAGGCAGAGGGTAATGATCTTTTCTAGTAGCTTTGTTTAATTTCCTAAAATCAATTACCATTCTATAGCCAGTAACAATTCTTTGTGGGATAAGTTCATTTTTATCATTAGGAACAACAGTAATACCTCTCTTAGGGACACAATGAACATGACTTACCCATCTACTATCAGCTATAGGATAAATTATACCTGCTTCTAGAAGCTTTAGTATTTCAGTTCTTACCACTTCCTTCATCTTATAATTTAATCATCGTTGATGATCAACAACGGGTTTAGCATCAGGTTCAATATTAATCTTGTGTTGACAGAGAGTGGGACTAATGCCCTTAAGATCATCAAGAGTATATCCAATAGAAGCATGGTGCTTCTTCAGAATTTTAATAATCTCTCTTCTTCGTGGTCTGAAAGGATAGCACTAATAATAACAGGATATATCTTTTTCTCATCAAGATAAGCGTACTAGCTATGGACCCGTAGGTCTGTGGTAAACTACTTACACATCATCGGTAGGGTAAGAAGGTTGATGTAGAGGCCCTCCGTGATCGATTCCCCCTCCGGCAGAGTACCGGAAAAGGCCTCCAGATGGGATCTCGCAAGAACAGAGGCTTCCGGTGGTGGTAAAAGTATTTTGGGTGGCTCTCTATTGGTTTCCCGATTTTAGAGAATTTATAGTCGGAATTAGGTCAAATGGAGGAACAAGGGGCCCACGAGGCACATGGGCATGCCTACCCCCTTGGGCGCGCCAATGTGGCTCGTGGCCCACTCCTTCCCCTTCTGGTCTCCTCCCGAAGCTTTTACTGTCTCTTATGTCCAAAAAAAATCGTCAAAAATTTTCGTGGCATTTGGACTTCGTTTGGTACTGATTTCCTGGAAAACCAAAAATAGGCAAAAAGCAGCAACTGGCACTTGGCACTAAGTTAATAGGTTAGTCCTAGAAAATGATATAATACTGCATATAATTGCATATAAAACATGGAACAATAAAAAATTATAGATACATTGGAGACGTATCAGCGGGCCCTCGAAATCGAGCCATATCTTGTCGGGCATTGGCCGTTGTCCTGGCCCGTGTCTGCTCCTGAGCTCTTTTGTGTCTGTCTAACCAGGCATAGTAGCCCTCCAGGCCGGCGGGTGCATGCTCCCTTAGTACGTATATGGATCGAGAAGGGGTTTTATTGGCATGTATCTTATCGCGCAGGTCGAAGGGCTCGGGATGTTCGACCGCACTCTTGCCATGAGGGCAGGTTTTTGCAGGGCGTTCTTTATGCGCCCCTGCTGGATGGTCTCGTCCTCTAGGGGGGCGGCCGGCCTGACCTGCGTGGCCGTGTGTGAGGAGCTCATTATCTGCTGCCTCGTCGTCGAAGTCAGGCAGTAGCCGCCGTCATGGGAACGACTTGGCCGCCGCGCATTGGGCTTCAAGATCTGCATCAGCCACGAGGATTTTTGTCCATTTATCATGAGCACATTTTCATGAGTGTATAGTTCTAGCTGCTTCTTTTTCATGCTCTGCGCAGTTGCGATTAATTGCCGTTGGAACCGTGCCTGCTCGGATGGGTTTATGGGTATCATGAAGTCTTCGGGTCCGAGGCTAACCTCATCCTGGGACTCGGAGAGGTAATCCCTGTCCGACCCGCCGCCGAAGGCGCCTACGTCCTCGGGATCATCCTTCGTAGGTGTCCCTGCGGCCCCATTCTGTTGGGTGGGCGAGGCTTGATTGTCCTCACCCGGGTTCTCAGTGGCATCAGGGGCAGCACCGTTATCGGCAGTGCCCATGGAGTTGGCCGTACTTCTGGTTCTGTTGTTGCCCTTCGTTCGCCTCTTAGGGCGACGACGCTTAGGGTTTTCCTTAGGTTTCTCCTTGGAATTATCCTTAAGAGTGTCGACCATGTAAACATCATAAGTAGACCTTGCGGATCAATTCCCCATACGGGATATGACCGCGGGTGGGTTTGCTCTAGTGTCACCACGGATGTCTTCCTCCATGTCGGTGACTTTGTCGGAGCCGTAGTCAAGCGTATCGGTCAGGTCTTCGACCGTGGCGACTAGATGGGTGGTGGGCGGGACAAAAATTTCCCGGCCATCGGCTTTACATCTGATCTGATCATAAGCGGTGGACGAGATCGCCAGGTTTTGGATCCGATCCAATACGCTCTTTATCTGCAAGAGCTCCTCTGTATCCAAGACCAGGCTGTAAGCCGGGCTGATCTGGAATAGTTTGTTTGGGCTGCTTGACGCAGGCCCATCGTCTCGATCGCTCAGGGCCGACCCCTTGTCGATGGGTAGAGAGGCTGCATCAGAGGCTGCTCCCGGGTCCGGAGACGAGTTTAGCTCGAGGCCGACATCCGAGGAGGCAGGGGTTAGATCGGACGTGGCGAGCATCAGATCTATCTCCGGGGTTGGTTCCATCGTGAGGTTGGATTCGAGGATGGGGTCGAAAATCTATTCCGGAGCTCCTACGCCGGAGGGATCTTTGACTCGATCTGAGATCTGTCCCAAGAGGACTAGATCACCTCGGGCGTCCGTGATGTCCAACAGGCTTCCGAACATGACGACCTAGTTTGGGGCGAAGTTATCAACACAGCCCAAGCTGCCGGTCAGATCAGCGTGCAGCACGATGCTACCGGAGGCAAAAAGCTGGCCGGGGACGAAGATGTCATCACAACCAATACTAATATTAATCTGGAAATGAGCCATCAATCCTTGGTGATCCAACAACGAGCTCTCAATGAAAGCACCAATGTCGGTGTCAAAACCGGCAGACCTCGGGTATGGGGGACCCAAGCTGTGAGATCGGATCGATGGGTAACATGAGACAAGGGACACATCGATTACCAAGGTTCGGGCCCACTCGAGGAGGTAAAACCCTACTTCCTGCTCTTGTTTATATTGTGGATGTATCAAAGTACAGAGCTGATCTACCTCGAGATCGTAAGTTCTGGATTAAACCCTAAGGCTAATAATGATAATGCCCGATGATCCTCTACGGACCAATCTTCCTGTTTATATAGGCACCGTGGATGGCTAGGGTTATACATGGTCGGTTGCCATCTAGGGATTACATGCCGAAACAAACAGATATACTTGGAGTACACATCAAGTCCTCGTTGAAGCCTAACATGTTCACGCCACTAGTTAGAGGCCTCCGGAGTCCTTTCTCATCAACGGGATGTCAGTCCGGCCCATGGACTAGACCGGTTAGGCTGGGACCCCCTAGTCTAGGACACCGTCAGTCGGGCTACACCAAACCCCATGCCTCGGTCACCACTTGGTCGAACCCATCAAGCTTCGGCCATAAACGCTCAAAGTGAAAGCGCGTAGGGGCACGAGAGCGAGGAGTACAATCCACGATCAAAGGGGCAGTGGTCCGATGCCGCGGAGGCTAAGCAACGAAGCATGTAATTGGGGTGACCCATCTCCCGGGACGGAATGCAGTGGACGCGTTCATTCCGGGCGAGCGTGGGGTTTTGTTGCTCACTGGACCAAGTGTAACTACGGCCATTGAGATAAAGATCATGTAACTCCATATCCGCTATGAAACACCAGAATATGTGCATGATGCGGCTATTATTCTTGTCGGCGGTGCTCGGATTGGATGACCGGCTTCCCTAAAGTTGTCTGGGACACGTCCGAACATGTCTACGCATATTTGGTGTGTCCAATTTAATGTATAGCGCGTCGGAGTTGCCCTAAGTTAATAACGACTCAAGGGTTCCTAGCCGCTAGGGCAAAGAGCCCTCGTACCCAGCCGCCGCTAGGGTTCCTCCTGCCTCCCGTCGGCGCCGGTCTGCCTCGGCTCCGTGGCCTTAGGGCCATGGAGGCGGGGTGGATCTCGGCCCTTGCCGGCGGGAGAGCTTCGTTTTTTATGCTTTTCTGAGCTTTCTTAGGGTTTGTGTCCTGCTAAGAGAGATGAGGCGGCGACGGTCTCTGAAGATGGAATAAGATTTTTCCCGCCTAGCCCCCTTCCCGGTGGTGCTTCTAGCATCATCGGAGGGCGTGTGGAGGTTTGTCTCCGGCGGATCTCACGAGATTCGGTCAGCGTTTGTCTTTGGTGGATCCACGTGGATCCGGTATTTATTCCTGTGTGTTCGTGTGTTTACAGGTTGGATCCTTCCGATCTAAGCCTCTCTTCAACGGCGACAGTTGCTGTTCTAGTGCGCCGGTCCTATAGGGCCTTAGCACGACGACTTTTCGACTGTCTACTACAATAAGTTTTGCCCGGCTCCAAGGAGAAAGGGGCGATGACGGCAGCGCGCTTTCAGCTCACTTCAGTGCTTGTAGTCGTCACTATGAGATCTACGGATCTGAAAGTTATTTTTATTATTTTTGATATATTCATTGTGCTATCATGATTGATGATGAATAGATTGAAATTTTCTCGGGTAGAAAAAAGTTAATAACCACTGGACGTAAACTGAGCTGATCTCTCGTCTACCAATGCAACGAAAGAGTGCAGTGGAGTACAAAGTATAGTACTCCCTCCGTCCGGAAATACTCGTCGAAGGAATGGATGTATCTAGATGTATTTTAGTTCTAGATACATTCATTTTTATGCATTTCTTCCACAAGTAGAGGGAGTAGTACTATACGTGTGCACGGTAGGTGGCGTCGCCTGACACCGAATATCACGAACTAAATTGGGTCATGGTATGGTACGTGTGGGGGACATGGCATGTCTCATCCCAAGGCTGAGGCATATAGTAGTCCTAGGGGTGAGCAAAATGATCGCTTCGACATATACTCTGCGGGATGCCATCTTCACAAACCGTACGGGGGATTCGGCCGATCGGTACGTGCTCCGAGTGTGCCAGCTCTCCGGCCGATCGGTACGTGGTGAGCCGGTGTTTCGCCCCCGTGAAGCTCCGCCGGCAGTGGCACCACGTACGAAGAGCTTAAAATACTTGGCCGCGTGGAGCGCGTGGGGCACGAGCCGGCCGGCGCACGTCGCCCGTCGCGGTAGGTGGCAGCGGTGATCGCGGGAGATCCATCTGCATGCGCAGGAGCTACGGCGCGCCAAGGGACGACGGCTCCGTGCGCAGATGGCGCGGCTGGGTAGCTCCGTTCACACATGCATCATGCACGAGGAACCGGATCCTGTAAGAGCATCTTCAACAAGCGCGCTATCTTGATCAAACACCGCAAAAAACTGTATTTTTGCGCGCGCGGAGCGGAAACGGACGCTCCAGCAGCCGCGCAATAATCACGCGCGTGGTAAACTTGTTTGAGCGCGTGGAGAAAAATGGCATCGCGCGGTGTATTTACTGTGCCGGCTCCCGCGTGCTGGACAGCGATGATTCGCGCGCGACTTCACCAACCGCCAGATCTGAGACCTCCAGACGCTGGCGCCGACGCCCGCACCTTCCCCATTCGCTCCGACGACCCGTCGACGCTTCCCCCGCCTATCCCCGCGCGCCGCCGCTGCTTCCTTCACCTTCTCTCATCGTCACCGCCCCTCAAGCGCACTATTCCTCCGACAAACAGCACTCGGCGGCCGTTTGCAGCTCGGCGCCCACAAAGTGTTTGACAAAACGCTTGCAAGGTATATATTGCTTCAACTTTATATTTTGTAGATGAATTTGGTGCATGTTGTTTGTAATTTTAAACTAGTTTAAATTCAATATTGTAGATTAGTTCGTCCTACGATTCTTTCGACGAAGAAGTTGATATTCAAGAGGAGGAGGACCTCGCAATGATCCTAGCTATGCACGTCAATAAAAAGCCAAAGCACGGTGGTTCGGCTATCGGTCGTCAGAAATTGTGGAGGGATATGATCGATGCCCACGACAGATTGATGAGGAACTATTTTGCGGAGAATGCCACATACCCCGAGTCCTACTTTCGACGCCGTTTTAGGATGAGCATCGAGTTGTTCAAACGCATTACAGAGAAACTGGCGAGCCATGATCGGTTTTTTCAGCAAAGGAGGAATGCCGCCAAAGAACTCGGGCATAGCACCTTTCAAAAGCTGACCGGCGCTTTGCGTATGTTGGCATACGGTATTCCAGCGGATCTCGTTGATGACCCATGGGTGAGAGTCAAGCCATCATGTGTGTCAAGCGCTTCGCAGTCGAAATTGTGCAAGTGTTTGGTTCGGAATATTTGAGAGCTCCCAATGCTGAAGACACGGCAAGGCTTTTGGAGATGAACAAAGCTCGTGGGTTCCCCGGTATGCTTTGCTCAATAGATTGTATGCATTGGAGTTGGAAGAACTGTCCTAAGACATGGCATGGACAATTTCACGGGCAGAAAAAGAGTTTCATTATAATCCTTGAAGCGGTGGCCGATCAGGAGACTTGGATTTGACATGCTTTTTTTTTTGGAATGTCTGGATCTTTGAATGACATCAACGTTTTTAATCGGTCACCACTCATGAATAAGATTGCAAATGGTGAAACTACATCGGTGGAGTTTGTAGCAAATGATCATACATACAACTATGGCTACTATCTTGCGGATGGTATCTACCCAAGGTGGCAAACATTTATGAAGCCGTTGATAGCACCGCAAGGTAAGACAAATCTTGATTTTCACAATGATCAGGCAGCGGCTAGGACAGATGTGAAGAGAGATTTTGGGATTTTGCAAGCCCAATTTGCTATTGTGAGATGACCAGCTAGATTTTGGGATCAAAATATCGTTTGGTACATCATGAACGCTTGTGTGATCATGCACAACATGATCATCGAGAATGAGCGTGGGCAAGATTTAGACTATTCTCAGTATGAGTTGTTGGGACGTCCCGTGCGAGTGCAGGGGAGGGCTGGCCAGATTTATTGCCTCCTATCATGCCATTCGACGTGTCGAAATGCATGATGATCTTCAAAAGGATCTAATTGAGGAGTGGTGGGCATGGAATGGGCGACAAAACTAGTTTGATGTTGTATTGTTGAACTATTTGTTGTATTGAAAAATAAACTATTTGTTTGAGTTGTAATAATAATTGAACTATTTATTGTTGATTTTTTTTTGTGTTTGATCTTCTTGGTTCTATATTGAGTGAGAAATGTTGTTTGTGCTGGACGCGCGCTGTAAATTTAGCGCGCCTGCTGGAGCGCTACCTGTGGCACAAAATATAGTGCTTCTACTAAGACAAAACATTATTTCGGTGCTGTAAAAGAATTTAGTGCGCCGCACGACTGCACATCTGTTGGAGGATCTACAATGAGTGTGGCGTTTTGGCACATGGGAGCGCACGCTTCTGGTTTTTAAAATATGTTTTAAACGTATTTTGAAATGTTAAAAAATTTCAAACAAAAATTTGGCGCGTACATCCCGATATTGTACATGCTCACAAAGTTGTTTGGCGAAAAACCGACAAGTTATATGTCGTGTGTGAAAAAGACAAAATCTGGTGTTAAAAAGTGTTTTTCACAAGACATCTTTTTATCTTTTTACACAAGCCACAAAAAATGTCGGTTTTCTCCGAAACTTGACGTGCACACATATAATGTCGAGATGTATGCGCCAAATATTTGTTTGAAATTTTTTCACACTTTAATTTTTTTTTCCGGTAACAAAAGCTCGTGCTCCTATGTGCCAAAGCGAATTTCCGAAACTACAATACCCTAACTTGTCTTCTTTCAATACATATCTCTAAGCCTGAAATGACTTAAATTTATTTTGTAAATTACAGATCTATTGTGTACATTTATAGTAATTACATACAAACAAATTGATGGTGAAATCAAATTAATTTTAGATTATTTATATCTACATTAATTACCAATAGTAAACAACTTGCTAACACTCTCTAACTTCCCTTCTTCATTTTACACTAGGCAAACATTGTAGCACCATGATTTTTCTTCTCTAAGTTAGAGGATCTGGTTCCCATGCACGAGGCCCCGACGGCTATGAGCGTGTTGCACAGGGCCTCCTTTCGTTGGTTTTGGTTTAAAGGAGTTTTGAAGGATAGAAATTTTATATTATAGAAAATATTTCTTTGAAGCCCTTTGATTTGCAGGCTTTCATTGGTTTTTGTTTAAAGAAATTTTGTAGGAATCTTAAAGGAAGAAATTTTATAGGAATAATTTCTTTGAAGCACTTTGGTTTGTGGGAATAGATTTCTTTTTCTACGTAGCATAGGAATCAATCTTTTTTTTTTTGCGGGGAATAAATATCGTTCCTTCACATTTTAAAGGAAAAATATATTAATTAGCCTAGACCTAGTAAAAAAAGTTTTTTTTTGTATGAATCAAATGATATCTCTTTCTCCACAGGAATGGAGATACATGTCATCTCGCTTTCTATAATTTTTCTATTCTATTCCTATGATATTTCTAACCTATGAACCAAAGGAGGCCTATTTTTTCTTGACAATTTTCATTCATTAAGGAAATACAGAGAAGCTGAGTGCAGCAAACAAGTAGTACAGCCAGCCAAGAACTTCAGAAATGTAGATAAGGAGGAAAAGGGTTTCAGGGGAAAGAAAAACTAAGAAATACTCTACTGTTCAAGCCATCTCACGCCCTTGATTCCAGCTCGCAATCAAGTATGCAGCTCTTCAATTATCAGGTTGCAAGTTCAGATGAAGTGAAGTCACTTGACTTGCCATTGAAAATCATGCTGCTTCTCCTTCCAAATCTGCCACCAAATGAGCATGTGAAGAGCCAACAAGTCTTTGTCGATCGCGGATTTGATCGCTTTGAGTTTTTTTTTCTTTTTTCACGCATAGGCATAGCTTTGATCTTGTATGACTTTGCTATTTGCCGACGTGTTTTTTTATGGGTGTGCGTTGGTGTTGGATGTGTGCATTTTAGCTATGCAGAGGCCGGATGTGTACTTATTGTGTTTGTATTCTCTCGATGCTTCATATTAAGTCAATAAAATTCACCTTTTACGGAAAAATAAGGGTATAAAGACACCATTGAAGCAGGAAATTAGTATCGTAGCCCAGTCGAAGGTCGAACCCATAATTTCACAGTGCTAATGAAACCCGTTCCCGTAGCAGGAAACAACCCGTGCAAAACCGGGGTTATCAATGGCCGGGGAAATCTCCGCTATTTGCGCCCATCAATGATGGAACGTCAGTGCAAGTCTTAGCCAGGTTAGCACTGACCAAAGCAACACTGTTTTTTTTTCAAGAACAGACAACCTGGATTGCTTGCCATTTTCATTAAGACTGGAAAAGGCGGTTGAATTACAAGGGGTATTACAACCATATGTACCATGTACATCCACCACAACACTTGGTGGTCAATCGTCTCGGGCAGCTGGTCACAAAGGGGGCCTTTGGTGGGTCTCGGTAACACCTCCTCTCAAGTCTGTCTACAGTCCAACACCTATAGTGAAGGACGAGCCATGTAAAAAAATTCTCTTTTGGCGGAGCAATATTCTTCCAGAGAGCTCGCGTATAATCAACTTGCTCCGCCCGGAAGAACAAGGCCGAATATGACGAGCTGGCGGTGTATGTACCATTACATGTAATCACGTAAGCCTCCATCAAAATGCATCGTCGTCCTCTGATAGGGGAGGATCCTCAGAGATCTGCTGCCATAGTTGGAGATATTCAGCCAGCATATGCACAGAAGAAGGGGTGCCCAGAGGCCCGAAATCCATGTGTTATTGTGGCGAGCCTCCGCCACTGATGATCGAGATTTGGCACCACGAGACCTGGCCAAAAAATTTCAACTAAAAATTGATCTCCTCCCGCTTGATCTCCTCTCCAAGCTTATCAATACGTCAAGTGTTAAACAGATGGGATGGACGTCGCAAAAACAAAAAAAAATATTTGTGACGATGGTCACTCCAGAGTCCAGACATCCCCCACGTGCCTCTGTAGTATGCATGCACGCAGACACAGGTGATGCATTTGTGTCTCGATAATCAGCACATGCCATGCATCAGGATGCATGCTTATAGTACAACTTGTTGAGATCTTTTTCTGACGCCCTAGATAATCAAATCAACTGGCCACTGTAGACCCCAGCCAGAATCCAATGTCCACAGTGCATGCTCTGCTCACGCCACCCCTCTCGTGCGTGTGATGCGCATCTATAGATAGCCTCCCGTTTGCTGTTGGAGCTCTCACAGTCACACACCCTCCCTCCCTCCCTCTCAGTGTCTTCTTGGAGCCACACACACAGCACCAGAGTACGTACGTGTCCTCTTTCGAATTCGAAGGAAGATGTTGGGCGTTGGCGGCATCGTGAGCGACCTGCCCCTCAAGGGCTCCGTGCTCCTCATGTCTAGTAAAGTGCTCAAAGGCGACGACGACTTCCACGGCACCATCTTGGATGGCGCCGCCTCCGAGTTCGTCGGCGGCGGAGTCACCTGCCAGCTCATCAGCTCCACCCTCGCCGGCCGCAGTGAGCACCCACCACTCCCGTTAACTTTTGCTCTCACAGTGCACATACTAGATACTACATACGTACGGCTCCTTTTCATTTGTAATTAATTCAGTCCACACCGTACCGCCGAAATAAGTAAACAAGTATATATGCACTTAATATATATTACTTCCTCAATAAATTAATACTCCTTGGGTAAAGAAATATAAGATCACTACTTTACTGAGAGAGTATTGTATAATTAGTATAAGGCGACCTAAAACGTCTATTTATAGAGGGGTATATGCTTGAGAGAGAGACACGGGCAAAAAAAGACTACGTATGTGTGATCAAATTTGAACCACCACAAAAGAAAATTTGGAACCAAGGGAGTACTCGTGCGCTAACGAACGTGTGGTGTGCTGCAGGCAACGGGAACCGCGGGAAGGTGGGCGCGGAGGCAAAGCTGGAGCCGTGTCTCCTGAAGAAGAGCCTGCTGGGCGTCTCGACGGGCGAGGAGAAGTTCGAGGTGACGTTCAACTGGCCGACGGAGCTGGGCGTGCCGGGCGCGATCATCGTCAAGAACAACAACAGAACGGAGTTCTACCTCAAGACCATCACCCTCGGCGGCGTGCCCGGCCGCGGCGCCGTCGTCTTCGTCGCCAACTCCTGGGTCTACCCACAGGCCAAGTACAGCTACGACCGCGTCTTCTTCGCCAACGACGTGAGTATTCATATTCATTAGTCCCTCCCTCTGTAAACAAATAATGTATGACCTTTTAATTAGATCACTAGACTAGACTAGTACGTGCTCCATGGTTCGATGGGTTTTGCTTGCTTGCTTACCTAGAACTATCTAGATGAGATATAATATGGTCTCATTTATCTAGAAAACAAGAACAGATACAACCCACGTCAGCACACATGCATCTTATAGTATCACATCCAATAGCTAACCAACTGCTACGGTCTGTTGTGCATGCATGCAGACGTACCTGCCGCACCAGATGCCGGCGGCGCTCAAGCCGTACCGCGACGACGAGCTCCGGAACCTGAGGGGCGACGACCAGCAGGGGCCCTACCAGAAACACGACCGCGTCTACCGCTACGACGTCTACAACGACCTCGGCGACGACCGCGACGTCCTCGGTGGCTCCAAGGACCTCCCCTACCCGCGCCGCGGCCGCACCGGCCGGAAACCCTCGCCCGACAGTGCGTCTCCCTTCCTTTCTCCCAGTGCTTTGCTTGCTGCATTGGTCTGATGACTCTGACCGACCCGCATCCGCATGGCATGGCATGGCATGGTGCAGAGCCCGACCACGAGACCCGGGTGATCCCGTTGTTGCAGAACAACTACGTGCCATGTGACGAGCAGTTCGGGCACCTCAAGGCGTCCGACTTCCTGATCAACACCATCACGGCGCTGGTGCAAGGGGTCATACCGGCCATCGACGCTTTCTGCCACGACACCGACGGGGAGTTTGACTCCTTCGCCCACATCCTCGAGCTCTACCAGGGCGGCGTCAAGGTGCCCAACACCCTGGCCCTCGAGAAGGTCGGCAACATCCCGGCCCAGCTCCAGCTCCAGCTCGTCAGGGACCTCATCACCCCCATGGCCGACGACCCTTGCTTCCTCAAGCTCAAGCTCCCCAGGCCGCACATCATCAACGGTACGTACGTAGTATTTTACTACGTGCCTAAAAAGAATGTTTGTTATATATTACTCCAGTATTTACTATTTAGGTAGCTTGCTAGAAAATGGTTAATTAAACCAGCTGATGCATTAATTATTCTATTCTGAAACGTTAAAAGAGGACGAGAAAGCATGGATGACTGACGAGGAGTTCGCGAGGGAGATGCTGGCCGGCGTCAACCCCATGATGATCAAACGCCTCACGGTCAGTGAAATCAAATTCATCTATCGGCCAGCCATTAATAAGAGCAAATTCATCCATATATATGTCGATACTCATACCGTTTGAGGCGTGCAGGAGTTCCCTCCCAAGAGCACTCTGGATCCTAGCAAGTACGGCGACCACACCAGCACCATCACCGAGGCGCACATCGGCGAGCGACTCGAGGGCCTCACCGTGCACCAGGCGCTCACCAGCAACAGGCTCTACATCGTGGACCAGCACGACAACCTGATGCCGTTCCTGCTCGACATCAACAAGCTCCAGGGCAGCTTCGTGTACGCGACCAGGACCCTGCTCTTCCTGCGAGGGGATGACACGCTCGCGCCGGTCGCCATCGAGCTCAGTGAACCCCTGCTCCAGGGCGACCTGACAACCGCTGAGAGCACCGTGTACACGCCAGAGTACACCGGCGTCGAGGGCTGGATATGGCAGCTCGCCAAGGCCTACGTCGCCGTGAACGACTACGGCTGGCACCAGCTCATCAGCCACTGGCTCAACACGCACGCGGTGATGGAGCCCTTCGTCATCGCCACCAACAGGCAGCTCAGCGTGACCCACCCGGTGCACAAGCTCCTGCACCCGCACTACCGCGACACCATGAACATTAACGCCAAGGCGCGGGGGTTGCTCATCAGCGCCGATGGCGTCATTGAGAAGACCGTGTTCCCGGGCAAGCATGCTATGCCCATGTCTTCCATGGTCTACAAGAACTGGAACTTCACCCAACAAGCTCTGCCCGACGATCTAATCAAGAGGTTCGATTCATTCCGATGATCAGTCAATGTCCACAAATGGTGTGGACCGTGGTAGCAATGATTAATCGATCTTATTGATGCAGGGGCATGGCAGTGGAGGACCCATCGAGCCCACACAAGGTTCGGCTGCTGATCGAGGACTACCCGTACGCGGCGGACGGGCTGGCCGTCTGGCAGGCCATCGAGCAGTGGGTGGCAGACTACCTGACCATCTACTACCCCGACGATGGTGTGCTGCAGAGCGACGTGGAGCTGCAGGCGTGGTGGAAGGAGGTGCGGGAGGTCGGGCACGGTGACCTCAAGGATGCGACGTGGTGGCCCAAGATGCAGACGGTGGCGGAGCTGATCAAGGCATGCGCCACCATCATCTGGACCGGGTCGGCACTCCACGCGGCCGTCAACTTTGGGCAGTACGCGTACTCTGGCTACCACCCCAACAAGCCGTCGGTGAGCCGCCGACGTATGCCGGTGCCGGGCAGCAAGGAGTACGCGGAGCTGGAGGACAACCCGGAGCTGGAGTTCATCCGCACCATCACCAACCTGTACCAGGCCCTCGTGGGCATCTCCCTGATGGAGGTCCTATCCAAGCACTCCTCTGACGAGGTGTACCTGGGCCAGCACGACACGCCGGCGTGGACGTCGGACGCCAAGGCGCTGGAGGCGTTCAAGAGGTTCGGGGCAAGACTGGAGGGCATCGAGAAGCAGGTGGTGGCCAGGAACGAAGACCCGCGGCTGAAGAACCGCATCGGGCCGGCCAATTTCCCGTACATGTTGCTCTTCCCCAACACCTCCGACCACACGGGCGAGGCCGAGGGGCTCTCGGCCAAGGGCATCCCGAACAGCATCTCCATCTGAGGAGGTCCATCTCTGCTTGCACCGGAACTAGTGTGAGAGTTCTGCCGGTGCATGCTTGCCATGACCTCAATAAGGCAATAATGCGTGCTCGACGGGTCCGATCGACACGCGGAAGCGCAGCTGGCCACTGCCTACCAGTTAATGCTTCGTCGTTTAGAGAAAAATTCCCTTCTTTTGCCCAATAATGAAATCTATGTTGTGATGCTCTGTTTGCCAAAATATAGTATCCAACCCTTTGGTGGTGTTTTTTCTTGGCAAACCTCTGGTATTGTTATGTCTTCCGTTTGGGCCTTGTAAGCTCCTCTGTTACGTCTGTTTTTTTGGTCTAAGTTCAAATTTCCCGAATAGTATCCGGCCTTTTTAATAAAAAAAATGAGATCCCCCTTTGGTATCATTTGACTGAAACTAATGTCTTGCTTACAGGCAAGAAAACAAAGAAAAGGAAAACATAAGCTGGCGATACTACATATGACATCAAACATTAAGTTCCCTAAGTAGGCTTGAAATCTGATAAATACTCAGATGCTAATTACCTTTGGAGTGATCCTGCTGGAGGTCAGAAAAATCATCTTGTTAACTGGTTGTTAGAGTACGTAATGGGCCTAATGGGCCTAGGGGCGGTATAGCCTGTTAGTCTTAGGGTTAATTAGAGATAAGGGTCGCTTGCTTAGGGGTCAAGTAAGCCTTGCTTGGGAGTCAAGTAAACCTCTCTATATAAGGAGAGGAGATGTATCAATCTAATCAAGCAAGAATTAAGAAGGAAATCCATTCCCTCTTGCCCGGCCGTGGGAAAAAAGGCCCCCGGCCGGCCCTCTCGCGCCCTCCTTCTAGCAGCGCCATAACATCTGGTATCAGCTTTCCCGGGTTCGATCATGTCCAGCCCTCCACCGAGTTCTTCCCACCCGCCGCCGCCGCACACCGCCGCCGCCGCCGTTCTCTCCCCGGCGGAGATGACCACGGCCCTCCGCGGTCCAGGGCATCCGGCTCTACTTGGCCGGGCCCTACGGGCCGCCGCCGGCCGCGCCGGCCGCCGCCACCACCGGGCCGTCATGGCTGCCGTGGCAGCCGCCGGCCCTGGCGGCTCCCGTCGCGTTCGCCGGGCCGCTGCAGCCCCGGCTGCAGCTTCCGCCGCCACCCGCCACCACCGGGCCGCCCTTGCTGCCGTGGCAGCCGCCGCTTTTGGCGGCCTCCGCCGCGGTCGCCGGGCCGCTGCAGCAGCAGCAGCCCTGGCTGCGGTGGCAGCCGCCGCTCCTGGCGGCCTCCGCCGCGCTCTTCGGCCCGCTGCAGCAGCCGCTGCAGCTGCAGCCGCCCCCCGCCACCACCCTGCCCGGGTTGCCGTGGCCGTCCCAGCCCCTTGCGGGCCCCGCAGCGGCCGTGGCAACGCTGCAACAGCCGGCGCCGCCGCCACTCAACTCCGGGCCGGCTACGAGCGCGCCGGCGGGAGTCCCCATCCAGCAGATCAAGTTCCCGCCGTCGCCGTCACCGCTTCCGTCTTGGATCGCTACCCACCACGTGTCGGCGGCGGTGAGGCTGCAGGCTGCTGCGCGCGGCCTCCTAGCGCGACGGCGTGTGCGGGAGATGCGTCCTCTGCAGCTGCCGCTCCTCCAAGTTGCCCTTCGCTGCGCAACGGACATCGATCTCGTCCGTTGCGTCGGGGATCTTGGGCATGCAGTTTCCCCCACGGGCGGCGGGCATGCTGTTTTCCCCACGGGCAGCGACCTCAAAGTCTGCGACATCGGCGGTTGGGGGGGCGCACTCCTCCTCGACAGGAGCGCACCGTGTAACACCACTGCATTCCGCCGCCGGCCAACACGAGGGCGCCTCCGCTGGTCGCTCTTGCGACCACTTCCAGGGGGCCATACACATGCACTCCTTTTGTCCAGATGGTGTCCATGGGATCCAGGAGGCTGTACACGTGCACGTCCGACGTGCGGATGGTGTCCACTTTATGTTCAGGGGTCCAAAATAAAGCGTCCCAGTCCATTTCAGGTTGAGAGTAATAAAACAAGCCGAGATGTAAAAGGCTTGTTTTTAGGTGTTAGGTTTGTGTTGCGTCGAGTCATGGTTATAAGTTGGTTAGGTTGCAGCTCGAGGACAAGCTGCATGTCCAGGTGGGGTGTAGTGTTAGAGTACGTAATGGGCCTAATGGGCCTAGGCCGGCGGTATAGCCTGTTAGTCTTAGGGTTAATTAGAGATAAGGGTCGCTTGCTTAGGGGTCAAGTAAGCCTTGCTTGGGAGTCAAGTAAACCTCTCTATATAAGGAGAGGAGATGTATCAATCTAATCAAGCAAGAATTAAGAAGGAAATCCCTTCCCTCTTGCCCGGCCGTGGGAAAAAAGGCCCCCGGCCGGCCCTCTCGCGCCCTCCTTCTAGCAGCGCCATAACACTGGTCATCTCTTGGTATGAAAAGAGAGTTTGGTGGTTTAGGGGATGCCTAATCTTCAGGACTTAAAATGTTTGTCTGCTAGGATCATGGATTAAGAGGTTTATTCAGGTTGAAGGTTCTCTTTGGGGCTAAATTTAATACCAGAGATCCAAATATTCTGTGTTGCCATGATGCGCAACCTTCCAAATTTTGGAAAGGGATTATGCGGGCATCTAAGGCTGTTATATTAGGTTATCAATAAAAAGCAGGTAAGAGGAAGCAAGTGAGATTTTGGGAAGATGTTCGGTTTGGTAACTCTCCCATGGCACTCAGTTATGCGATTTATATTTGCTAGTTAAGGAACATGGCAAGGTTGTCACCGATGTCTGGGATGGTTGTCAAATCAAATGCATTTTTAGAAGAACCTTTAATGTTGAACTGATGTAACAGTAGTATGAGCTGGAGGCTTTGGTCCAATCTGTTACTTTGGTAGATGAGGAGGACACTTTGGTATGGCCATATGAATCTAATGGTGCCTACTCATCTAGATTCTTGTATGTTGTTATTAACTTTGGAGGTGTTAAACCAATTTTTCTGCATGCGGTTTGGTCTTTGAAAGTTCCACCCAGGGTACAATTTTTCTTCTGGTTGTTGTCTCGGAATAAGATAATGACCAGGGATAATTTGAGAAAAAAAGGGATATCTAAACCTTTGGAATGTGAAAACTGCAAAGAAATAGAATCAGTTGTTTCGCTTATTTTGATAGAATGGGGTGGGAGAGAAGGCCTTCGTGAGAGGCTTGAATGATCAAATGTTTTATAACATCCACGGCTAGGATAAATAGATAAGGAGAGAGCGGGTCGCCCTGCCGCAAACCCCTGCGGCACTTGAACCAAGGCCCTGGTTTACCGTTTAGGAGGATGGCATAGTTGCTTTAGCGGTTTAGATCGTCCAACCAGTTACACCAGATAGGAGGAAACCTTTTAGCACGCATAATCGAAGACAAGGCATCCCAGGACACCGAGTGAAACGCTTTGTGGAAGTCAAATTGGAGAACAATGGCAGGTAATTTTCTTTTGTAGCAAGTTTGGACAATGTCTGTAGCGTGTATGGAGTTTTACGCAATCCCACGACCCTTAATAAACCCTGTTTGGTCGTGGTGGATGAGTTGGTGGATCAGAGGCTGGGAACGGTTGGTGGATGAGTTGCAGAATCCTTTCTCAGTGTGCTTGCTTGACCAAGTAAACAAAAACAAGCATATGCAACAGTAAACAAACAAGCTATTGCCTATGTAATGATCAAATGGTTTTAGTCTGATTCTAATCTAGTTTCATAGATTCAATAAAATTTATTGCCTGGCGGCATGCTCATGAAACAGTTTTAATTTACCGGACAGACAAAGACCAACTGAATAAGCATGGATGCACAAACATGTGTCAGAACTCAGAACTGGTCCAAGTTGTATAATTTCAGGCTTGGGGTGGCATGTGTTACTTCTGAAACCAGCTGGACTCAATAGTTAGTGCTTTCAAGCGCTTTTTGATTTTGTGGTTCCGCAAGACAGAATAACTTCAGAGTAATCTAAACTCAGTAAAATTAGATTAGGCATAGTAGTTATTTGCTTAATCCAAAGTTTGGTATATACGATAGTGATAGATGTAAGAAGCAGAACAATGCCAAAGCCACAACCTGAAATCAGGAACAAAAAACCAAACTACACCTACAGATTTGCGTACCTCTATGGTAGTAACATGCCAGCTTGGCCATGCTCTGCCTTGAGTTATTGCAGCACCATGAATCTGTCAAACAGTAAATTATGAGCACTCAGCCAGCATATATGAACATCTAAATCCACATACTGAACATTTATGGCAGTTCTAGTAACATATCAGAAGCAAGGAGACATAGGTCAGATTACACAAATAAGAGTCCATATTCTGAGAAAAGGACAAGTAATAAAAATGCATAGCTGGGGCTGGCCAGACTCCCTATAGTTTGCAGGAGCTTTTAAATTAAAGTTGAACGTTTTAAGAAACTGCGAGCCAGATAACCAAACGTAATGAGAATGACTACTCGTACTAACGTTCAGAATAGCCTCCAAAAAGATGCCAGAAAACGATTTCCTTCTCAAATACAACTAAGCATTAAAAGATGGTTTTAATTATATTACTACAGGAACAAGGATTTGCATTCATAATCTTGGCAACAAGTGCCAGTAACAATCTACAATAGGAAAAAACAATGACAACTAAAAACAACCGCAAGAGTAGTGCAGTAATATTACTTTGCTACAAAAGTACTAATTTGCTGCAGTAACAACACCAGACACGTAGTCTAGTTAGGTTCACAAGGTCAATTAAGATTTATAATCATGCCATGCACAAGCCATCATCATCTCCTGAGCAGCAGAAAATCCTAGCTCAGGACAAGCCCTCATACTCTGCTGATCATCCGAACCTCCTCTGGGAGAGAAATTTAGAGATTGGACCAAAGCTAGGAGAGAGAACTGTACGGTTTTTAAAATGGTACTGCATGCAGATACATATACGATCACCCCAACGGATGACACGAGAAATTACCAAACTTACAAAAGTCAAAATTCTCGACAGAAATCGTGCATATACATTTTGTATAAATACAAATTAGCACACTTTACACAAAAATTTGCACGTAAATGCCATACTACTCTATGTACATGAGTCATGAGTGATTCTTTTTAGAACATTTTGAAACTTCAAAACACAGTACTCAGATTTTTTAAATTGTCCAAGCAAGCTTGGGTTCAGCAAATCCATGTTGAGCACCCTGCCCATCAGCATACTCAACCATTGTCGATGTGTGTGATATAGAACTTGAAGAAAAAAAATGCATTAGCAGCACTATGCCATAATGGATATGACGTCTTACGGAAGCCTCAGATATACCCAGCATAGCAAGCAATTATCTAAATGTGCACTAATTAGATCCGAATATTAGGGACGGGTGAATGCAGAAAACAGCCAACTTAAAGGACAATACGTTTTCCCATGAAGGATGTACAAGATTAACTAGTTATCAGACATTTGGAATAGAACCATGCTTCTTTCAAGTATTTTAGGTACAGAAAAACATAGAGAATTTTGGGTTCATGATTTTTAGTAAGAGATCTTATCTAAGAAGGAAAATCTGTGAAATCAAACTGGAAATAAGAATACATCAAAAACAACTGCAATGATCATTGTAGCATTGCACTCCGACCAAACATATGAACATCTTCATTTCACTACATGGACATTGCAGTCTACTAGTATGTGCACTGTAGGCCAAAAATATGCAACAAATAACGCACTACTCAAGATCTTCCCTGCACTTTTTTGGAGCTACTGAAGCAGAATAAAACCTTACATGATCTTCAGGCAGCAATAAAGCCCCATATCTGTAGTTCCCCGAACATGTAGCTCAAGATTCAGTTTACATCTTATACCCGTCAGTAACATTGCTTTGCTAAAATGAGAACACTAACTAAATTCACTAAATTAATTAAGGCAGATTAGTGAGCCAGAATGTAGAAACCATCATCATCTCTACTTCTTTAGAGCAAGACAAACGACTATCTCTAGACATGCCATTAGTATCAACTTATCAAAGTTCAAAGGTACTCCTTTTGAGAGATGAATTTAGAGAGTTGGGAGAGCAAACTGTAGAATTTTCAAAATGGATAGAAAAACCTCCGATACTTGAGTACTGCAGATGCTTTCAAGAAAATTAAACAACGGAGCACGTGGTTCCTACTGCAGCTGCAAGAATTGGAGGTTCAGTACAATATACTCCATTCACCCACTTACACACGCCAACGACATGGGGAAACTATCAAGCTTACTGACAAAAGCCAAAAAACAATGTGAGAAATAAAGCAAGCACCACTGAACCAAAAGGGCTACTGAATAGTGACATAATTCATCACAAGACCCCTGTTGCCTCCAAGCTTGTCATCTTTTTTGTTGATGAGAGTGGCCTTCTAACCTTAAGCATATTCAACCATACCTTGTCAATGCGCCGCGTCACAGGGCATAATTAGTTGTATTAGCACCTGCAAACATAGAATTGTCGATGTGATTCCAAAAAGGTGATGCCATGATACAATATAAATTGCCAATTAAGTAAGCACAATTAGTTGTATTAGCACCCAAAGTTTGGTCGGGAACATTTGAAATGTAACTTTATATCTGATTAGAGATTCATTGTTTTGTTTGTTCCACAAACTTATATGGAGTATTAATTAACATTTGTTCCCTAAATCACAAAAAAAAAAGATATATAGATACAGCTATACCTTGTGGATTGTAGAAACTCATGTATGGAATCAAAGCACGAAATTTCTCGCTCTTCCATAGCTCCTTCCATCGCTGTGACTTACATTAATCTCGTAGATGCCCAGGTCAGTGGTCACGAAAACAACATCATTGCCCTCAACGGATCCAATCAGTCTAAGTGTTTCCTCGGGATTTTGGATGGTGAGAAGATTCCTGAGATCGATAATTGTACGTTGACTCCATGACGCGACTCTGTTGAAACCAAGGTTTTGGCTACCGAGGGGCACTTTTTTCTCGTGGGTCACCGAGAAACTCGGTTACCACGGTTACCGCGAAATTCCGAGCAAATTTCAGACGATTTTTTTTGAATTTTTTTTAATCCGAACAAAATTCATCAAAAATCCATTCAAAATTCATCAAATTCAAAATTTCGGAATTTTTCGCTTGGGAAGTTGATTTCTCGTGGGATACTGGGAAACGCGGTAACCGCCCGGTAACCGGTTTTCTTGGGCGGTACCCAAAACCATGGTTGAAACCCATTTCTCTTGACCAGATGTAGAGGGTTAACCCATCCACATGTGCAAACCCCAAACTAGCATCCTCCATCGCCATGAGGATAGCGGCACCGTAAATGCCAGGCCCCACAATAGGCACATCAACCAATGATAAGCAACTACATCTCAGGTCGTACTTGAGAATTTCTACACGGCCATCACGAGCATACACAAGCATGAAGTGAACTGCCTCTTTGACGAAGACAGGGGGCATTCGGTCGACGAATGCGTCGGCTTCAAGATGAAGACCAGAGCAAGGCTCGCCCCAGTGATGGTGATCAAACACAGGGCACGGCCTGCTCCAGTCACCGGCCTCCGGCAAGGACACGCACGCCTGTGCAACGCAACCATCACCATCATCTTCACGCATGCCCAGGCCGACAAAGACCACCCGGAAGGGGCCGGCGTGACACGCGCGGTGGTCGCAGCCAGGCACGGCACAGAGCACCGCGGCCCCATAGCTGTCGTTCACCAGGTCGGGCTCCGGCAGGTCCTTCCGGTGGCCCGTCATGGGGTCCCAAACGACGACCGCGATGGGCAACATGTTCTCGTCCCCAAGGAGAACGCGGCCATGGCGGCAGTCCCACTCATCGTACTTATGGTACCCGCAGTCGTCGTCGTCGGGAACGCGCGCGCCGAATTTCGTGGTGGGCGTGAAGTCCGGGACGGGATTTTTTTCCTCCAGGTCGCAGCCCTCCAGCCAGGTATGAAGGAAGCCCAGCATGGGAGGAGCTCCGTGGCGCTCACGGTAGCGGCAGCGGAAGCGAGGGCCGGTGAGGCGGCCGAGCCAGAGCTTGCTGGCGAGGGAGGCGCGCGCGAGGTGCTCTGGCTCGTCCGGCGGGAGGCGGAGGAAGATCTCCTCGAGGAGCTCGTCCGGCAGCGATGGTACCGGCGGCGGCATGGTCGGCGGAGGCGGCGAGGATCTCTGGAGGGGAAATTTTGAGCCGTCTTGTGAGGAGGAAGGCGGTTGCTCTGACGGCTCGGTTCAACCAGCTCTGCGTGGGGTTTCCGACTGGTGGGGCCGGGAGTACAGTGAGAGTGGCTGCCACAACGTGCGTCGCCGGCGGCTAATTTGTGCTGCTAGCTCAAGAGCTTCCGCTGCTAATTTGCTTGGACTATCGTGTCATAGGTGTTATTGGATCAGGGGTTATCATCTATTGAATTTGCTTTAATCTCTACATTTCTATTTCATATATAAAATGATTATCAAAAATGAAAAACAACTTTATGGTTGCCATTGAATGATCATGCAGCACACTTATCTCCTACAACTGCAGGGTGAATCAATCTTTGATTTATTTGTTTGTTGGTATTTTATAGTGGTACGTATATGCATTTGCTCTTGCCTTTTTTTTTTTGACAAAAGCCTTCATGGCACACTTTATTGCATAGGGAAAATAATTACATCCTTTAAAATGTCTTGTAAAACAAAACTGGGAGGATCACCATCCCAAACTAAAGAGGAACTAGAATCAACAGCAAATCTAGCTAGGTTGTGCGCCACTTTATTTGCTTCTCGCCGACAGTGTTGGACACGCATCATGCCAAGGGTCTGAATAATGTGAAAGCTCTTGCATGTTTCTCTGGTGTCATATTATGTTTATCCAAGGTATACAAAACATGTTCTGTCTTGGGGTGCTTTTTTTTTAACACTGTCTTGGGGTGCTTTTACTGTCAAGGTAAGTTTATGATTCTACGAGATACTTTCATTTTTTTTGTGGGGTAAGTTACATCCATAGTAGTTGGGTTAAGACGCACACAATACATATGTCTCCGTTGTGCTTTTAATCTATGTATGGTTTACAACGATAGCTTGAAGAAAAAGATTGAGCCATTACTCACATGAAAATAATGGCACCTTTAAGATAGTTTAAACATGCCACATGATCATTTGTAAAAGTGTCATTTTTGGACTGCTTGAAACCTTGCTTGGCAGTTTTTGTCATTTTGCATTGTCTTTGTTGTTTTATGGCTTATTTATCACCGGGTGCACTGGATTCCTTTTTTTTAGTCAGTCACCGAGGAGGAATTCCCACCTGTATATTGATCTCAATTCAAAAAGAGATTGATTCATTTATGTGGGAAACCAGATAGAAAATGATCGAACTACTTTATTATGTGGGGAACCGGATCAAAAACCTAAACAGCCCGAGGGGCAAATACATCCTGCCAAGGTAAGAAACACAAAAAACGAAGTACATAGTTACAACGCGGTGCAAGGATCAGCTGCCTAAACATCATATGAACACCAATACGTCAAAAACAAAAAAACATCATATGAACACCATACATGGGGCACTAGTAGTGGAGAGAGAACAACACGCATTCTTGAGTTTGCATTGTTGTTGTTGGGCACAAATCTGTCTGCTTTAGCTTGGATAACTGCTTCACAAGAGACGCACCAGATGCTCCCAAGCTACAGTCCTAACTAAAGTTCAATTGGTGTAGCCTTGTTGTTTTCAGCTTGGGTATATACATGTTTCAACGGAGAACACAGCAGAACAAGCGGCGTCACTAATCCTCAGAGCCCATAACTTGTATCATCAACACTTCGGGCTTCAGATTCTCTCTGTGAAAGCCGATGCCGCTTCTTCTTGGAGCCATCTATGTTTTGTGGGGTGGGACGACAAGCATTTTGCATATGTGCCTGAGCTCCACCTAGTACACAAAGAGCAGAAAACCATTAGATTCATGAGCACTTGTTGCTACTCAATAGAGATGATAACAGTGATAGTATATATAGTTACCTGATCTATCATCCAGATATTCGGTAAGCACATATGGAATGTAGCTCGGATCGTAAAGATAGACTCCCTCTACAGAACAAAGCTCTCCCATCGACTTCCTCCTAGTGTCAACAGCGACAATCCATGTTCTTTGGTCCTGCTCGTGCAGTTCGAACGCGAGGTAAACAACATCGCCGTCGCCACGCAGAGTAGGAGCAGCTGCTTTCAGGTCCTTGAGTGGCACTTTTAGAGCACAGGCACCACCACCTCCAATCTGAGGCAAGGAGACAGTGCGGAGCTCATCAGAATGGACCGTGTTCCCCTTGCGCCAACAGTTCCAAGTCAATGTCCTATACCATGTGATGAGCCTCCAACCAACGATAACCTCTTCCTCCTCGTCCTGGGGCAGATCGACGGCGCATTCCGAGTCTTGGAGCTCATCCATGTCCCAGGGATCAGGAACAGCCGGCATAGGTTTGCGTTCTACCAGCTCCTCAAACTCGACGCACCTGATGTAGCCACGGCTGAAGGTGACGTCGCGAATCGCCCGCGCGAGAGATTCATTGCCGTAGAGTTGGTTGTTGCTGGGCAGCATCTTGGGCATCGGGACGAAGCGCAACGCTGCCACCCCGGGATCGAGCACGTCGCAGATCAGGATGCCCTCCCTGAGATTGACCCAACCTAGCAGCCCACCTCCGAGGGCGATCACCTTTCTGGGATCGATCATAGCCGATTTCCTGGCTGCTCCATGGGGGAGTCCCACCTGCAGCAGCTTCTTGGACCATTTGGGGACGTGGATTTTTAGAGTACTTGCACCCAGGCCCTGCTATTCTAACTCTCCAATATCGCTTTAAGATCCGTGCGACACAACTAACTTTCTATATGAAATTTTCCCTTTTTTGTTTCTCCCACATAGAACATATCTTGAAGTTCAAACCTATGCAGCGTGGCAAAGCTTTCTAACTAGAATCTAGGATAAATCTTTCAGAATTTTTTATCCGACATAAATACTAAAAATATGATTTTTTAATCAAACAAAACGTATTTTGTATATTTATGTTTGACAAAAAATCTGAAAGATTTATCCTAAATTCTAGTTAGAAAGCTTTGCCACGCTGCATAGGTTTGAACTTCAAGATATGTTCTATGTGGGAGAAACAAAAAAGAGAAATGTATTTGCATGAATCTTAAAGCGGGAAATGGATGGCTAGATAGAGAGGGCCTGGGCGCATGTGCTCTAGTATATATTTTATATTTTCGGACCATCTGGAGTGTGGCTCGGAGCTGAGGGTGTGGAGATAGTACTCCCAGTCCGTCGGTCCATCGCTCAGAGCCGCAATGACCAAGTGCTTGCGGTGGGAGACGAAACCGAGGGGCAGCAGCAGACTCTCTTCGTCGGAATAATCATCGAACTCCGGGAGCAGGTCAAGCGACGGCCGGCCGCCGGGCCCCCTGGCCCGGTAGATGAAGTGCTCCATCGAGTCGCCGGTGGCGAAGCCGACCCGGATGAGGGCGTGGTCCCCCGCGGAGCAGACGACGTCCGGCGCGTACGCGAAGGTGGTCTCGTCGCGGCCGGGGCAGCAGACACAGAAGTGGGAGAGGCGCGGCGGGGCGGCCGCCGCCAAGGAGACCTGAATGGTGAGGCCCGCCATGGTCAAGGCCCACGCGGTGGTTGCATTGCGGAGGTCGCTGATGCAGGCGGTCGCGTCGAGGAGGGCGAAGTCGGGGAAGCGGGGGCTGCCGGCGGCCATCGTCGCCGTGCGGGGTTGGGGATTTGGGGGATGGGGGTTAGGGTTCGGCCGATCGATCGATCAAGGTTGGCAGTTTGGGGTTTGGGTTCGTCTTTCCCTCGATCGGAATTGATCGAGGTTGGGTTGGGTTGGGTTCCTTCCTCCCTTCTTCTCTACTTTGGACGGTCCGGTTAGGGCTCAAACTCATCACCACCCGTCAAAAAAAAAAAACACCCCTGTTAGTTCCAAAGAAACAAAATCGCCACCCCTATTAATTAATAAATTGATTGATTAATTAGAAATAGTTGTTTTTTGTAGGTGATTAATTAGAAATAGTTAATTAACATAATATTTATTTTAGAAATATTAAATCTAAATACACAGCAACCAAATTTGCTCTACTTTAGATTTCACATTCAAAAAATGCAATAAGCCATTACACAAAAATTTAGCAGCATATAAAGAGTGCAATTGCACAACTGAAAAAACACCAGCCGGTAATATGCCTATCTATAGTAAACAATAACAAATATCACAAAGGAAAAACTTGCATACGTGATAAAATAAATAATCAAACTTTGCAAAATACAAGTACAAAATTTATTTATTATTGTGATTATTATAAGTAAACATAGAGCAGTCTAGGCTAATGGTCATGTGCGAGCTAAAGAAAGGACAAGTTGTGGGATCAATCCCTGTCGGTATTTTTGAAACTAGGGGTTCCTCGTGGAGGTGTTTTGGCTCCCAGGAGCACTTGCTCCCGCGTTAACAGTAACCGGTAAAAAACTAGTAAATGTTTTTTAAAAAATCTTATTTTTTTTTGTAGATATTCGTGTTAGTGTCTTAAGTATCCTTGATAATTTTCATGCGAAACAGACCAGTAGTGTTTCATCGTTGAAAAAAAAACAAATTTGAGGTGACATTTGAGGGTAACATTTGGTGTTTAATTTTATTTTATTTTTTGCGCAGGCCAAAATGCTTAATCTTTTCGCCTAAAAATTTGTAGGTAATATTTGAATGTGACTATGAACACATAGAATTTTTGTTGAGATTTTTCTGACATTTCAAAAATTATTTTCGTGCGCAGGAGCATTTGCACCCGAGAGTCAAATTGGATTTCCCGGCGTTCCTCGTCCTACATTGTTATGTTTATACTTTCATTAGAACTAGAAGGGTGACCCACACATTTACGCTGATAGAATTACTTTTTATTTCATAGTGGTGTTTTCTACCCACTAGTAGAAAAATGACCTAATGTTCAGCTCATTAGTCCCGGTTTGTAAATGAACCGGCACTAATGTGACCATTAGTGCCGGTTCCAACGGCTAGGCGGGCGGCGCTCATTAGTCCCGGTTCGTGTCGAACCTCTAGTACCGGTTCGTGCCACGAACCGGGACTAAAGAGGTGGTGGCAGGCTGGTGTCGGGCTGGGGCCCCACCAACACCTTTAGTCCCGGTTCGTGCCAGCCCCACCAACACCTTTAGTCCCGGTTCGTGGCAGTCCCACCAACACCTTTAGTCCCGGTTCGTGGCATGAACCGGTACTAGAGGTGCACCTTTAGTCCCGGTTCGTATAACCAACCGGGACTAAAGATCATCCTATATAAACCCTTCATCGAGCCCGAGCTCTCTGTTCTTCCCCTTTCCTCTCCTCTCTGTTTTCTTCCTCTCCTCTCGAGCTCATTCTCCATTTTGCCAAAATTTGTCAAGATTTGAAGGCACCCCATCCATCCAAGTGATCACAAAGGTTAGCAACTTTGTCCTTTCATCTCTCATTGCTAGATTAGCTCTTGCAATGCTCTATAAGTATAGTGATTTGTGGGTTTTAGCTTGGGAGGAATTATATGTGGTAGTTTATTTGATTTATATGCAATTTGAGCTCAAAATAACTCTTAGTTTGCATATGTAGGTGTGGTTTACTTAGTGCCTTCCCGTCTCCGTCCTAACCACCGTCGATCACCCGCACCGTCCCGTCGCCGGCACCACCTTGTGGTGAGCCTCTTGTTCTTATCTTTTTTATATAAAAAAAATCATGTTTGTGTGATTTAGATATATAGTTACTTGTATAATTTTCTTACCCGTACGTTGTTTGTTATACATAGTGCCATGGTTTTGATATCCGTCCCCGTCGGCCCGCCTCCGGTTTATGATTCGGATGTGGTATATTCTCTTTTATAACTATTTGTTACATTTCGTTTTTATGACAAATTATGCCCATCAAGTTGACATAGATATTTTCATCTAGGAGGTATGCGAACCGGAAATTCCAACCGACCCTATTGTGGAGAGGTTAAATTTAGTTGAAAAGAAAACGAGTATTTGAAAGAAAAATTGAAAAGAATTGAGGAGGAGAAGATGGAATTGGAGTTGCATGTTGCCGATGTCGTCGATGATCACAAGATCAAGATGGAGAAAATGTGCTTGAAGATTAGAAAGATTAGAAAATATGCCATTGATAGTGAGGCTTGGTATCATTATGTTGTTGGATCAATTGTTACCTTAGTTGCGATCTTGATCGCATTTGTTGTTGCATTTAAATGCTTTAGCTAGAGAGTTTGTATGTTGTTTTATGAGAATAAGTGTGTATGAACTTTATGTATGAACTTGTATTAATTTGGTCTTTTCGGTGTATGAACTTTATGAGAATAAGTGTGTATGAACTTTGTGTATGAACTTTATGAGAATAAGTGTGCAATGGAAGGCAGAGAATGGTGTATCTGACAAGGGATTTGGAAAGTTGCTGATAATGTTAAAGAAGATGCTTCCAAAGGACAACGATTTGCCCGAGAGTACGTACGAAGCAAAGAAGGCTGTCTGCCCTCTAGGATTAGAGGTGCAGAAGATACATGCATGCCCTAATGACTGCATCCTCTACCGCGGTGACTACAAGGATTTGAACGCATGCCCGGTATGCGGTGCATTGAGCTATAAGATCAGCGGCGATGACCCTGGTGATGTCGAGGGCGAGCGTCCCAGGAAGAAGATTCCTGCCAAGGTGATGTGGTATGCTCCTATAATACCACGGTTGAAACGTTTGTTCCAAAACAAAGAGCATGCCAAGTTGATGCGATGGCACAAAGAAGACCGTAAGAAAGACGGGAAGTTGAGAGTACCCGCTGACGGGTCGCAGTGGAGAAAAATTGAGAGGAAGTGGAGGGACTTTGCAGATGACGCAAGGAACGTATAGTTTGGTCTAAGCGCAGATGGCATTAATCCTTTTGGGGAGCAGAGCAGCAATCATAGCACCTGGCCTGTGACTCTATGTATGTATAACCATCCTCCTTGGTTGTGCATGAAGCAGAAGTATATTATGATGCCAGTGCTCATCCAAGGCCCTAAGCAACCCGGCAACGACATTGATGTGTACCTAAGGCCATTAGTTGAAGAACTCTTACAACTGTGGAATGAAAAAGGTGTACGTGCGTGGGATGAGCTCGATCAGGAAGAATTTGACCTACATGCGTTGCTGTTTGTGACCATCAATGATTGGCCTGCTTGCAGTAACCTTTCAGGACAAACAAACAAGGGATACCGCGCATGCACGCACTGTTTGGATGATACCGACAGTATATATTTGGATAATTGTAAGAAGAATGTGTACCTGGGACATCGTCGATTTCTTTCGAGCAGGCATCCCGTAAGAAAGAAAGGCAAGCATTTCAAAGGTGAGGCAGATCACCGGACGAAGACTCGCCACCGTACTGGTGATGAAGGTCCCGTCTGGCTTCTCGTCGAATATAAAGGGAATAATAAATATGGCAGAGAAAAAGTTCCAGAATCTAAAGTCTCATGACTGCCACGTGATTATGACGCAACTGCTTCCGGTTGCATTGAGGGGGCTTCTACCGGAAAACGTTCGATTAGCCTGAAATTGAATAGCACTACAAATGAACTCTGAAAAGGTTGAAAGTTGGCATGGTATCATCATTTCACCCACATAGCATGTGCTAAAAAGTTGAGAGGTTTCGGCAAAAACAGGATGCACTTCGTGTACAAAATGGACAATCTCTTTCGAAGTATCAGGGTTTCGGACGAAAATTCATCTGTTACAAAGGCATTTCATTTTTTTAAACTTATTTCAACTCCACACTTTTTGTGCGTTCAGTATGCACCATTCAAAGCCACGTCATAAATTTTCAACCCTTTCTGACTTCATTTGCTATTTTTCATGCATTTGCTGATTTTTTTGAGCTAAACAACCCTGAAATTGAAAAGCACTACAAATGAACTCTAAAAAGGTTGAAAGTTGGCATGGTATCATCATTTCACCCACATAGCATGTGCTAAAAAGTTGAGAGGTTACGGCAAAAACAGATGCACTTGTGTACAAAATGGACAATCTCTTTCGAAGTATCAGGGTTTCGGACGAAAACTCATTTGTTACAAGGCATTTCATTTTTTTAAATTTATTTCAACTCCAACTTTTTGTGCCATTATGCACATTCAAAGCCACGTCATCAATTCAACCCTTTCTGACTTCATTTGCTATTTTTCATGCATTTCTGTTTTTTTGAGCTAAAGACCCTGAAATTGAAAAGCACTACAAATGAACTCTGAAAAGGTTGAAAGTTGGCATGGTATCTCATTTCACCCACATAGCATGTGCTAAAAAGTTAGAGGGTTACGCCAAAACAGATGCACTTCGTGTACAAAATGGACAATCTCTTTCGAAGTATAAGGGTTTCGGACGAAAACTCATCTGCTATAAGGATTTTCATTTTTTTAAACTTATTTCAACTCCAACTTTTTGTGCTTCATTATGCACACATTCAAAGCCACGTCATCAATTTTCAACCCTTTCTGACTTTCATTTGCTATTTTCATGCATTTACTGATTTTTTTGAGAAACGACCGGAAATTGAAAAGCACTACAAATGAACTCTGAAAATGTTGAAAGTTGGCATGGTATCATCATTTCACCCACATAGCATGTGCTAAAAAGTTGAGAGGGTACGGCAAAAAACAGGATGCACTTCGTGTACAAAATGGACAATCTCTTTCGAAGTATCAGGGTTTCAGACGAAAACTCATCTGTTACAAAGGCATTTCATTTTTTTAAACTTATTTCAACTCCAGACTTTTTGTGCGTTCAGTATGCACCATTCAAAGCCCCATCATCAATTTTCAACCCTTTCTGACTTCATTTGCTATTTTTCATGCATTTACTGATTTTTTTGAGCTAAACGACCCTGAAATTGAAAAGCACTACAAATGAACTCTGAAAAGGTTGAAAGTTGGCATGGTATCATCATTTGACCCACATAGCATGTGCTAAAAAGTTGAGAGGGGTACGGCAAAAACAGGATGCACTTCGTGTACAAAATGGACAATCTCTTTCGAAGTATCGGGGTTTCGGACGAAAACTCATCTGTTACATAGGCATTTCATTTTTTTAACTTATTTCTACTCCAGACTTTTTATGCGTTCAGTATGCACCATTCAAAGCCACGTCATCAATTATCAACCCTTTCTGACTCCATTTGCTATTTTTCATGCAATTACTGATTTTTTTGAGCTAAACGACCCTGAAATTGAAAATCACTACAAATGAACTCTGAAAAGGTTGAAAGTTGGCATGGTATCATCATTTCACCCACATAGCATGTGCTAAAAAGTTGAGAGGGTTACGGCAAAAACTGGATCCACTTCGTGTACAAAATGGAAAATCTCTTTCGAAGTATTAGGGTTTCGGACAAAAACTCATCCGTTACAAAGGCATTTCATTTTTTTAAACTTATCTAAGTTTTACCAAATTGAATATAATGATAAAACACACTAATATTAAACAGAAGAAAAAAGAATCACTATATAATCTATTTTTAAAGTAAAGTTATTCACAAACTAGTGATTCACACAAATTTTAAATAATTCAAATTTAAACTATTCAAATTTGAAAACTACTCGCACTAACAGAAAGTTTATAATTTTTTTTACCTAAAGCAAAAAGATTCACAAAGAAACTCTAAATAAAGGAAAAACAACTCAGAAATAAAAGAAAATAAATAAAGTAGAAAACAAAAAAAAATTTAAAAAAAGCCAGCCTACTGGGCCACAACAGCCTGCATACGACTAGAAACCCAACCTGTAATTGGGCCAGGATGCAGGCCCGCAAGGCCCAGTAGGCCCACAGAGCAGCGCAGCAGAGGTAGGCCTAGAAGGCCTGCTTTAGAGAGGAGCTCAAGGAGCAGCCGCGGCTGGGTTTATAAACCAGTGCGGCTGCCCTTCGCTCGGCGAGGTGGGACTAAACTTGTGCATCACGGGTGGCAGCGCACCACCTTTAGTCGCGGTTGGTGGCTCCAACCGCGACAAAAGGGGGGGTCTTTAGTCCCGGTTGGAGCCACCAACCGCGACTAAAGGTGGTCGCTTCCCGCCGCTTCGCCTGGCCCAGACTGACCTTTAGTCCCGGTTGGTGGCTCCAACCGGGACTAAAGGTCCCTCCTATATATACAACACTAGAAAAAATTTCAGTTTCCCTCTGTTTCTTCCTCTCCGTCGATGACGCACCGCCTGCCCCGATCGACGCCATCGCCGCCCACGACGCGCCACCCACGCCGTCCCCCGACGCGCTGCCCGCCGCGCGCCGCCCCCGTCGCGCGCCGCCCCTCCCTCGAGCTCGTGCGCCGTCGCCGTCGCCGCCCCCGACGCCCCGCTGTGAGCCCTTGCCACCATGGCCGCCCTCCCATAGATCAAGCCCGCACACACACACACATGCATATGAACACACACACGCGCGCGCACACACACACACATGTTCTTATTTTCTGTTTTTTAGTTTTTTATACTTTTAGTTATAGATATGTTAGATGAATTAGATATATAAATGTTAGATGAATGTTTTTTTAGTTTTTTATACTTTTAGTTATAGAAATGTTAGATGAATGTTTTTTAGTTTTTTATACTTTTAGTTATATAGAAATGCTAGATATATAAATGTTAGATGAATCTTTTTTAGTTTTTTATACTTTTAGTTATGTATTTGCAAAATCAAGTGAAAAAGAATTACAAAAATCAAGTGTGTATTATTGCATATAGGTTTTTTATGTCATAGGTAGAATGGTCTTTTGAATAGAATAGTAAACTAGTAATCGTATAGGTTTTTTGAATATAGGTTTACAATATAAATTTTTATGTCATTATCACTTTGTCATCAAAGAATGCTATACCTTTTAGGAGGATTGTTGATTCATTTCCATTCCGACAAATTTTAGGCGCTCGATATGTCCTATTTTAGCAAAGGTCATGCTGTAATTTTTAATCTTTGAATTATGAACATATATAGGAAATGTCTGACGATGATAAGATCCCCGAGTGCGATGACTGTACCGACGACGGGGGTATGTACGACAGACCGCACCTAGATAACGGTACATGCTTCTCCCTCACGCTTAAGGAGGGCTTCGAAGGTTTTACGGTATGTAACTTCAGTGGCACTTGTTTCTTCTGAATTAAGCATGGCTTAAGATTTTTGCTTTAACGTGTAATTTCCATTTTTTATATTTTGACTAGTGCATACCCTGCTATGCAAGACCATATGTCCTTGAGAAGCTATCTTTCGAAGAGATGTCCAAGGTGGACACAAAGATAGCTCACCTTAAAACGAAACATGGTTTCGATTTTGAGGTTAAGATCATAAATGAAGTAGGTCACACTCATTTTGGATGTTCAAATTGGGAAGGATTATGCAAGGCCTATGGATTCGAGGAGGATATGAAAATAACATTCGATCTTGGCAATCCGGACGATGAAAACATTTGGCTGGATCCTAACATGATTCCGATTCTGCCTCCGTGTGAGTTTGTTAAACACATTTGTTAAATGATCTATATTCCTTATCTAAAAATACTTGTTATTCATACCTGCTGAACTTGTTTTTTATAATTGACAGCTTGTTTTCTCTCTTCCCAAGAAATACAAAAGATAATAGACGACACCTACTACAGTCATGGAGCAGAGCTAACTTGGGAGGAGAAGAATTATCTTATCTCCTTTGTTAAAGACGTTCTGCAACTTAAGATCATCTATGGAGTTGGGAAAAATTATGGTAAATACGTGCCACTAGTCCACGAGTTGTGCGATGCTAACATTCGTGCTAGTATCATGGTAAGATTTTTACTATTGTGTCACTAGTTAGTCCATCTTTTTCATACATTCTTCTGAAGTAAACTTCATTGCTAACTATGTATGTTACTATTATGCTCTTCAACAGAAGCTCCCGGATGTGGTTGCGCCTCCATTTATGTTTGTCGAAGGTGAGATGACAATTTTTTGCGTATGACCATGGTCGGAGGGTCTCAAATATGCGTACTCGACCTCTAAAACAGATGGAGGCCTCAAAATCAAGGCTTGGAGAAAAATAGTGGCTGAGCGAAGGCCACAAAATGGAGACAGTTGGATCTCTATGTTGCATAACGGAGAAGGAGGGTTTTTTTCTGTTTTATGCTATGCTACCCGAGAGAGAGTAGTAGGTCCTGCTACCTTACCTAGTGCAGTTGGTTAACTTATGATGATCATAATGGTGAGATTGTTATATCACTAGCACCTTACCTAGTAGTGGTTAACTTATGATAATCATAATGGTGAGATTGTTATATCACTACGATCAAGATGAGTTGTATATATGACTACGATGATGATGAGTTGTTATATATATATATATCATTATGATGATGATATGAGTTGTATATCATTAGGGTGGAAGAAACACATATTAGATTAAAGTGGATGTATCCAAGTGACCAAGTTGAATATATAGGAATATATGTAGCATAAAATATGCTTGAAATGAAAAAGAATTAAATGCAAAACACAAAACTAAAACGAAAAATAAATCATAAATCCATCAACCCCTAAAAACCTTTTAGTCCTGGTTGATATCATAAACCCATAAACCCCTAAACATTTTAGTCCCGGTTGGTGGAACCAACCGGGACTAAAGGTCTCCCAGCCCCCGGCGCGGGCTTGTGCCACGTGGTGGGCCTTTGGTGCCGGTTCGTGTTGAACCGGCACTAAAGGGGGGGCGGGGCTTTAGTCCCCACCCTTTAGTGCCGGTTACAGAACCGGCACTAAAGGGCCTTACGAACCGGGACTAAAGCCCAATTCTGCACTAGTGCCTATCCTCTTTCTACAACGTAAGGGCATCTTCAACGCTGACCCACAAACCGGACACCGCATACGTCCGCGGATAGGGGGACCAGTCCGCGGACACGAATGCTGGAGCCGGCCATCCAACGCCAGCCGCATACATCCGCACGCTCAAAATAGCCGCATGTCTAGTTCAAGTTTGGCTAAAAAATGTTCAAATGCATCAGTAATTCTAATTTAAATATTACACTCGATGACCCTTGGTCTAACCCTTGAAATTAAGAACATGCTCCGCATCTGCAAGGACCACCTGCATCATTGCCATCTCATCCGTGTAGTCCACCTCATCGGACGATTCAACAAAGTGCTCATGTATGTACTCCATATCCGAATCCATCGCTTCAAAGATGAAGAGGCAAGAAAATTAGGACGACCATTTCACCGAACATGGTGAGTACCATAGGGGCGGATGGTACATGTGCGATGGACAGAGGAGTGATACGTCTCCAACGTATCTATAATTTTTTATTGTTCCATGCTATTATATTATCTTTTTTGGATGTTTTATATGCATTAATATGCTATTTTATATTATTTTTGGGACTAACCTATTAACCTAGAGCCCAGTGCCAGTTCCTGTTTTTTCCCTGTTTTTGAGTTTCGCAGAAAAGGAATACCAAAAGGAGTCCAAACGGAATAAAACTTTCGCGATGATCTTTCTTGGACCAAAAGGAAACCAGAGGACTTGGAGTGCAAGTCAGAGAAGCCACGAGGCGGCCACAAGGACGGAGGGCGCGCCCAGGGGGTAGGGCGCGCCCCCCACCCTTGTGGGCCCCTCGTGCGTCTTCTGACCTAATTCTTTCGCCTATATATAGTCTTATATGCCCAAACTACCAGAGGCATCCACGAAAAGACTTTTCCACCGCCGCAACCTTCTGTACCCGTGAGATCCCATCTAGGGGCCTTTTCTGGCGTCCTGCCGGAGGGGGATTCGATCACGGAGGGCTTCTACATCAACACCATTGCCCTTTCGATGAAGCGTGAGTAGTTTACCTCAGACCTACGGGTCCATAGCTAGTAGCTAGATGGCTTCTTCTCTCTCTTTGATTCTCAATACCACGTTCTCCTTGATGTTCTTGGAGATCTATTCGATGTAATACTTTTTTGCGGTGTGTTTGCCGAGATCCGATGAATTGTGGATTTATGATCAGCTTATCTATGAATATTATTTGAATCTTCTCTGAATTCTTTTATGCATGATTTGATATCTTTGCAAGTCTCTTCGAACTATCGATTTGGTTTGGCCAACTAGACTGGTTTTTCTTGCAATGGGAGAAGTGCTTAGCTTTGGGTTCAATCTTGCGGTGTCCTTTCCCAGTGACAGTAGGGGCAGCAAGGCGCGTATTGTATTGTTGCCATCGAGGATAAAAAGATGGGGTTTTCATCATATTGCTTGAGTTAATTCCTCTACATCATGTCATCTTTCTTAATGCGTTACTCTGTTCTTCATGAACTTAATACTCTAGATGCAGGCAGGAGTCAGTCGATGTGTGGAGTAATAGTAGTAGACGCAGAATCGTTTCGGTCTACTTGACACGGACAGGATGCCTATATTCATGATCATTGCCTTATATATCGTCATAACTTTGCGCTTTTCTATCAATTGCTCAGCAGTAATTTGTTCACCCACCGTATTATTTTCTATCTTGAGAGAAGCCTCTAGTGAAACCTATGGCCCCCGGCTCTATTTTCCATCATACAATCTTCTACTTTCCAATCTACGAGTTTCCGATCTACTATTTTGCAATCTTTTACTTTCCAATCTATAAAACAAAAATACCAAAAATATTTACTTTACCGTTTATCTATCTTTATCAGATCTCACTTTTGCAAGTAACCGTGAAGGGATTGACAACCCCTTATCGCGTTGGGTGCAAGTTTGGTGTTTGTTTGTGCAGGTATTCGGTGACTTGCGTGTTGTCTCCTACTGGATTGATACCTTGGTTCTCAAAGCTGAGGGAAATACTTACTCTACTTTGCTGCGTCACCCTTTCCTCTTCAAGGGAAAAACCAACGCAAGCTCAAGAAGTAGCAAGGAGATGCATGGAACGGCGGCGGAGGAGAAGCGGCATGAAGCCCGGGTGTAGCGCCAGAGGAGGCGGAGTCGTCGAATTCAAGCAAGTGTAGCGGGGCGGCCGGGGTGGTGGAGCGGCGAAGGAGGCAAGAGAGGAAACGGATGCAGAGTAAGATGGGATGATGGACGCGCGGGGTCTGGTAGGGGTTTTGGGTGGGCCGGGTGTGTCGGAGTCCATGGCTGCTGTCCGGACTCCCGCAAAGCCACCTCCCCCTAGTTTGTCTTGGGTTTGCAGGAAAAGTTGCATACGGACAGGCCGATGGACCGATGCAGACCTGCGTTGGATGGTTACGTCCGGACAGTTGCGGTCGGTTTGAGGGTCCGCTTTGGAGGTGCCTTAAGTGTTTATATTAATGGAATGTAGCTACAATTTGTTCAGAAAAACATTATTAAACTCTGCAACATACTTCTTCATAATTTGCATACATTTGTTGGCAAATATTTGGTTGTACCTTTTTCGTTTAGTACAATGCCACATATCCACATATCCATATACATGCTTCCACATTTTCTCATAGAGCAGCGGGAAATTTTCTAAAATATTCTCTCGCCGAGGCTCTCCGGAGCTTGTCAATTCTGTTGGTGCTCATTTATTTTCCATGCCTAGTTGTAAAAAACTTACTTCCCGGATGGGTTTGCTGGTGGAAAAACCATCGATTTGAGGTTCCTTCTGAAAATCCGATGTGGAAACTCTTCGGCTACGCTACAAATCAAAGCCCTACCATAGTCTACCAGTGTGCTGCCTCGCATGCGCGATACTATCTTCGCTAAGGTAGCTATGTGCGGGAAAAACCTCCAATCCAAGGTGCAGCACGGAAACAACAGGAGCATCTGTCAAAGAGCGATGGGAATTCTTAAGGGGCTCCTCGGATATCCGATGTGGAAACTCTTTGGCCAAGACTCAAAGCAATTCAAAAGAATGGAGGGACTTGTTGAACCAGCTTCCAAGACCGACGATCGAAGATGGAGAACAACTCAGAAGAACTAAGGAGCACCCTTGACTTGAAGACCGATTTAGGGGCTACTGATGTTGTCCTGGATTAAGGGGTGCTCACCACATCGTCTCCCGGCTAGGAGAGCCATGCCGAGGACCCCATGATGATTTCCTGGTGGGCCTCGTTCGTCGGACTGATACGTCTCCAACGTATCTATAATTTATGAAGTATTCATGCCATGTTTACAAAAAATTTATATGGTTTTGGTATGATTTGATTAGAACTAACCCGGACTGACGCTGTTTTCAACAGAACTACCATGGTGTCATTTTTTGTGCAGAAATAAAAGTTCTCGAAATGGGCTGAAAATTTACGGTGATTTTTTATGGACCAAAGGAGACCCCCGAAGCACCGGAGCTGGACCAGAAGAGTCCCGGGGAGTTCACAAGCCAGGGGGCGTGCCCTACCCCCCTGGGCGCGCCATGAGGGCTTGTGGGCTCCTCAGGCACCTCCTTGACATGAGACCGACGCCAAAAATTCTTATAAATGCCCAAACCTCCGAAAAGAACCCTAGATCGGAAGTTCCGCCGCCACAAGCCTCTGTAGCCATGAAAAATCAATCTAGGCCCTCTCCGGCACCCTGCCGGAGGGGGCAATCATCACTGGAGGCCATGGAGGAGGAATCCGAAGGGGGCCATCATCACCATGGAGGCCAAGGACCAGAGGGGGAACTGAAGGAAATATGCCCTAGAGGCAATAATAAAGTTGTTATTTTATATTTCCTTATTCATGATAAAGGTTTATTATTCATGCTAGAATTGTATTGATCGGAAACTTAAATACATGTGTGAATACATAAACAAATACTGTGTCCCTTGTAAGCCTCTACTAGACTAGCTCGTTGATCAAAGATGGTTAAGGTTTCCTAACCATGGACATGTGTTGTCATTTGATAACGGGATCACATCATTAGGAGAATGATGTGATGGACAAGACCCATCCGTTGGCTTAGCATATTGATCGTTCAGTTTATTGCTATTGCTTTCTTCATGTCAAATACATATTCCTTTGACTATGAGATTATGCAACTCCCGGATACTGGAGGAATGCCTTGTGTGCTATCAAACGTCACAATGTAACTGGGTGATCATAAAGATGCTCTACAGGTATCTCCGAAGGTGTTTGTTGAGTTGGCATAGATCAAGATTAGGATTTGTCACTTCGAGTTTCAGAGAGGTATCTCTGGGCCCTCTCAGTAATACACATCATAAGCTTGCAAGCAAATGACTAAGGAGTTAGTTACGAGGTGATGTATTACGGAACGAGTAAAGAGACTTGCCGGTAACAAGATTGAACTAGGTATAGAGATATCGACGATCGAATCTCGGGCAAGTAACATACCGATGGACAAAGAGAATTACGTATGCTGTCATTAAGGTTAGACAGATAAAGACCTTCGTAGAATATGTAGGAACCAATATGGGCATCCAGGTCCCGCTATTGGTTATTGACCGGAGAAACGTCTCGGTCATGTCTACATCATTCTCGAACCCGTAGGGTCCGCACGCTTAACGTTCGTCGACGATATAGTATTATATGAGCTATGTATGTTGGTGACCGAATGTTGTTTGTAGTCTCGGATGAGATCACGGACATGATGAGGAGCTCCGGAATGGTCCGGAGGTAAAGATTGATATATAGGATGATATGGTTAGGCCAAGGGGTAAGGCCCACGGGGCTTTAGGTCGGTGCAAAAGGAGTTTTGCGAAGGCCAGGGGGCCAAACGCCGGAGACCCTGGCGTCTGGCCCTGGGCTAGACACCGAGGCCCATTGCGTCTGGTCCAAATGCCAAGGACTGTGGCGTCTGGTCCTGGAAGTCTGAGAAGGACTCTTCCTTGCGGGCAAAACCGACTTTGAGGAGGCTCTTTCTCCAAGTTACGACCCGAGGGTTCAACATATTAATAGAAGGGCAGGGCTAGCACCTGGAACACATCAAGATACATCAAGCCGTGTGTCGGCAACCCTGTCCCCTCTAGTTTATCCTCCATCTAGTTTCTGTAGTGCTTGGTGAAGCCCTGCGGAGAATGTTCTTCATCACCAACCGTCACCACGCCGTCGTGCTGCCGGAACTCATCTACTAGTTCGCCCGTCTTGCTGGATCAAGAAGGCGAGGACGTCATCGAGCTGAATGTGTGCTGAACGCGGAGGTGCCGTACGTTCGGTACTTGATCGGGACGGATCATGAAGGTGTACAACTACATCAACTGCGTTGATATACGCTTCCACTTAGTGATCTTCAATGGTATGAAGATGCTCTCCCCTTCTTGTAGCTATGCATCTCCATGGATAGATCTTGCGTGTGCGTAGAATTTTTTTTGTTTTCCATACAACGTTCCCCAACAGTGGCATCCGAGCCAGATCTATGCGTAGATGATATGCACGAGTAGAACACAAAGAGTTGTGGGCGGTGATAGTCATACTGCTTACCACCAACGTCTTATTTTGATTCGGCGGTATTGTGGGATGAAGCGGCCCGGACCAACCTTACATGTCCACGCACATGAGACCGGTTCCACCGACAGACATGCAACTAGTTTTGCATAAAGGTGGCTGGCGTGTGTCTGTTTTTCCTACTTTAGTTGAATCGACTTTGACTATGGCCGGTCCTTGAAGAAGGTTAAAACAGCAAAGTTGATGAATCACCGTTGTGGTTTTTGCCGTAGGTAAGAACGGTTCTTGCTAGAAGCCCGTAGCAGCCACGTAAAACTTGCAACAACAAAGTAGAGGACGTCTAACTTGTTTTTGCAGGGTATGTTGTGATATGATATGGTCAAGACATGATGTGATATAAGTTATTGTATGAGATGATCATGTTTTGTAATTTATCGCCAACCGGCAGGAGCCTTATGGTTGTCTCTTTATTGTATGAAATGCAAACGCCATGTAATTGCTTTACTTTATCGCTATGCATTAGTAATAGTTGTAGAAGCAATAGCTGGCGAGACGACCATGACGCAACGATGGAGATCAAGGTGTCGAGCCGGTGACGATGGAGATCATGACGATGCTTTGGAGATGGAGATCAAAAGCACGAGATGATGTTGGCCATATCATGTCACATATTTTGATTGCATGTGATGTTTATCTTTTATGCATCTTATTTTGCTTAGAACGATGGTAGCATTATAAGATGATCCCTTCACTAAATTCAAGATATAAGTGTTCTCCCCGAGTATGCACCATTGCGAAAGTTCGTCGTTTCGAGACACCACATGATGATCGGGTGTGATAGACTTTACGTTCACATACAACGGGTGTAAGACAGTTTTGCGCATGCAGAATACTTGGGTTAAACTTGACGAGCCTAGCATGTACAGATATGGTCTCGGAACACTAGAGACCGAAAGGTCGAACGTGAGTCATATAGTAGATATGATCAACATAGAGATGTTCACCATTGATGACTACCCCATCTCACGTGATGATCGGACATGGGTTAGTTGCTTTGGATCACGTATCACTTAGACAACTTGAGGGATATGTTGATTTAAGTGGGAGTTCATTAGTAATTTGATTAATTGAACTTAATTTATCATGAACTTAGTTTTGATAGTATTTGCAAATCTATGTTGTAGATCAATAGCTCGCAATATAGCTCCCCTATGTTTTTTGATATGTTCCTAGAGAAAACTAAGTTGAAAGATAATAGTAGCAATGATGCAGACTGGGTCCGTGATCTGAGGATTATCCTCATTGCTGCACAGAAGAATTATGTCCTTGATGCACCGCTAGGTGATAGACCTATTGCAGGAGCAGATGCAGACGTTATGAACGTTTGACAAGCTCGATATGATGACTACTTGATAGTTTAGTGCGCTATGCTTTACGGCTTAGAACCGGGACTTCAAAAACATTTTGAACGCCAGAGAGCATATGAGATGTTCCAAGAACTGAAATTGGTATTTCAGACTCATGCCCGTGTCGAGAGGTATGAGACCTCTGACAAGTACTTTGCCTACAAGATGGAGGAGAATAGCTCAGCCAGTGAGCATGTGCTCAGAATGTCTGCGTACTACAATCGCTTGAATCAAGTGGGAGTTAATCTTCCAGATAAGATAGTGATTGACAGAGTTCTCTAGTCACTATCACCAAGCTACTAGAACTTCGTGATGAACTATAATATGCAAGGGATGACGAAAATGATTCTCGAGCTCTTCGCGATGCTGAAATCACTGAAGGTATAAATCAATAAACAGCATCAAGTGTTGATGGTTAACAAGACCACTAGTTTCTATAAAAAGGGCAAGGGAAAGAAAGGGAACTTCAAGAAGAATGGCAAGCAAGTTGCCGCTCCCGTGAAGAAGCCCAAAGCTAAACCCAAGCCTGAAACTGAGTGCTTCTACTGCAATGGAAATGGTCACTAGAAGCGGAACTGCCCCAAATACTTGGCGGATAAGAAGGATGGCAAAGTGAACAGAGGTATATTTGATATACATGTTATCGATGTGTACTATACTAGTGTTCGTAAGTAACCCCTGGGTATTTGATACCGGTTCAGTTGCTAAGATTAGTAACTCGAAACAGGAGTTGCAAAATAAACGAAGACTAGTAAAGGGCGAGGTGACGATGTGTGTTGGAAGTGTTTCCAATATTGATATGATCACCATCGCACACTCCCTCTATCTTCGGGATTAGTGTTAAGCCTAAATAAATGTTATTTGGTGTTTGCGTTGAGCATGAATATGATTAGATCATATTTATTGCAACACGGTTATTCATTTAATTCAGAGAATAATTGTTGTTCTATTTACATGAATAAAACCTTCTATGGTCATACACCCAATTTGAATGGTTTATTGAATCTCAATCGTAGTGATACACATATTCATAATATTGATGCCAAAAGATGCAAAGTTGATAATGATAGTGCAACATACTTGTGGCACTGCCGTTTAGGTCATATTGGTGTAAAGCGCATGAAGAAACTCCATGCGGATGGACTTTTGGAATCACATGATTATGAATCATTTGATACTTGCGAACCATGCCTCATGGGCAAGATGACTAAAACTCCGTTCTCCGGAACAATGGAGCGAGCTAATGACTTATTGGAAATAATACATACCGATGTATGCAGTCCGATGAGTGTTGAAGCACGTGGCGGGTATCGTTATTTTCTAACCTTTACAGATGATTTGAGTAGGTATGGGTATATCTACTTGATGAAACACAAGTCTGAAACATTTGAAAAGTTCACAGAATTTCAAAGTGAAGTAGAGAATCATCGTAACAAGTAAATAAAGTTTCTACGATTTGATTGCGGAGGCAAATATTTGAGTTACGAGTTTGGCCTTCATTTAAAACAATGTGAAATTGTTTCACAACTCACGCCACCTCGAACACCACAGCGTAATGGTGTGTCCGAACGTCTTAACCGTACTTTATTAGATATGGTGCGATCTATGATGTCTCTTACCAATTTACCACTATCGTTTTGGGGTTATGCATTAGAGACAGCCGCATTCACGTTAACTAGGGCACCGTCTAAATCCGTTGAGACGACACCGTATGAACTGTGGTTTGGCAAGAAACCTAAGTTGTCGTTTCTTAAAGTTTGGGGATGCGATGCTTATGTTAAAAAGCTTCAGCCTAATAAGCTCGAACCTAAATCAGAGAAGTGTGTCTTCATAGGATACCTTGAAGAAACTATTGGGTACACCTTCTACCACAGATCTGAAGGAAAGATCTTTGTTGCTAAGAATGGGTCCTTTCTAGAGAAGGAGTTTCTCTCGAAAGAAGTGAGTGGGAGGAAAGTAGAACTTGATGAGGTAATTGTACGTTCTCTCGAATTGGAGAGTAGCACATAAGAGAAATCCGTTCCCGTGATGCCTACACCAACTAGAGAGGAAGCTAATGATGATGATCATGAAACTTCAGATCAAGTTACTACTAATTTTTGTAGGTCGACCAAAACACGTTCCGTACCAGAGTGGTACGGTAATCCTATCCTGGAAGTCATGTTGTTGGACAACAGAGAACCTATGAACTATGAAGAAGCTATGATGAGCCCAGATTCCGACAGATGGCTTGAGGCCATGAAATCTGAGATAGGATCCATGTATGAGAACAAAGTATGGACTTTGGTGGACTTGCCCGATGATCGGCAATTCATAGAAAATAAATGGATCTTCAAGAAGAAGACCGACGATGATGGTAATGTTACTATCTACAAAGCTCGACTTGTCGCAAAAAGGTTTTCGACAAATTCAAGGGGTTGACTACGATGAGAATTTCTCACCCGTAGCGATGCTTAAGTCTGTCCGAATCATGTTAGCAGGCAAATGGACGTCAAAACTGCATTCCTTAATGGATTTCTTAAACAAGAGTTGGATAGGATGCAACCATAAGGTTTTGTCGATCCTAAGGTGCTAACAAAGTGTGCAAGCTCCAGCGATCCATCTATGGACTGGTGCAAGCATCTCGGAGTTGGAATATACACTTTGATGAGGTGATCAAAGCATAAGGTTTTATACAGACTTATGGTGAAGCCTGTATTTACAAGAAAGTGAGTGGGAGCTCTGTAGCAATTCTGATATTATATGTGGATGACATATTATTGATTGGAAATGATATAGAATTTCTGGATAGCATAAAAGGATACTTGAATAAGAATTTTTCAATAAAAGACCTCGGTGAAGCTACTTACATATTGGGCATCAAGATCTATAGAGATAGATCAAGACGCTTGATAAGACTTTCAATGAGTACATACCTTGACAAGATTTTGAAGGAGTTCAAAATGGATCAGTCAAAGAAGGAGTTCTAGCCTGTATTGTAAGGTGTGAAGTTGAGTAAGACTCAAAGCCCGACCAGGGCAGAAGATAGAAAGAGAATGAAAGTCATTCCCTATGCCTCAGCCATAGGTTCAATAAAGTATGCCATGCTGTGTACCAGACCTGTTGTATGCCTTGCCATGAGTTTTGCAAGAGGGTACAATAGTGATCTAGGAGTGGATCACCGGACAGTGGTCAAAATTATTCTTAGGTACCTAAAGAGTACTAAAGAAATGTTTCTCGGTTATGGAGGTGATAAAGGGTTCGTCGTAAAGGGTTACATCGATGCAAGCTTTAACACTAATCTAGATGACTCTGAGTCTCAGTCTGGATACGTATTGAAAGTGGGAGCAATTAGCTAGAGTAGCTCTGTGCAGAGCATTGTAGACATAGAAAATTGCAAAATACATACGGATCTGAATGTGGCAGACCCGTTGACTAAACCTCTCTCACAAGGAAAACATGATCACACCTTAGTACTCTATGGGTGTTAATCACATGGCGATGTGAACTAGATTATTGACTCTAGTAAACTCTTTGGGTATTAATCACATGGCGATGTGAACTATGGGTGTTAATCACATGACGATGTGAACTAGATTATTGACTCTAGTGCAAGTGGGAGACTGAAGGAAATATGCCTTAGATGCAATAATAAAGTTGTTATTTTATATTTCCTTATTCATGATAAAGGTTTATTATTCATGCTAGAATTGTATTGATCGGAAACTTAAATACATGTGTGAATACATAAACAAATACCGTGTCCCTAGTAAGCCTCTACTAGACTAGCTCGTTGATCAAAGATGGTTAAGGTTTCCTAACCATGGACATGTGTTGTCATTTGATAACGGGATCACATCATTAGGAGAATGATGTGATGGACAAGACCCATCTGTTAGCTTAGCATATTGATCGTTCAGTTTATTGCTATTGCTTTCTTCATGTCAAATACATATTCCTTCGACTATGAGATTATACAACTCCCGGATACCGGTGGAATGCCTTGTGTGCTATCAAACGTCACAACGTAACTGGGTGATCATAAAGATGCTCTATAGGTATCTCCGAAGGTGTTTGTTGAGTTGGCATAGATCAAGATTAGGATTTGTCACTCCGAGTTTCGGAGAGGTATCTCTTGGCCCTCTCGGTAATACACATCATAAGCTTGCAATCAAATGACTAAGGAGTTAGTTACGAGGTGATGTATTATGGAACGAGTAAAGAGACTTGCCGGTAACGAGATTGAACTAGGTATAGAGATACCGATGATCGAATCTCGGGCAAGTAACATACCGATGGACAAAGGGAATTATGTATGTTGTCATAAAGGTTCGACCGATAAAGACCTTCGTAGAATATGTAGGAACCAATATGGGCATCCAGGTCCCGCTATTGGTTATTGACCGGAGAAACGTCTCGGTCATGTCTACATCATTCTTGAACCCGTAGGGTCCGCACGCTTAACGTTCATTGACGATATAGTATTATATGAGTTATGTATTGATACGTCTCCAACGTATCTATAATTTTTGATTGTTCCATGCTATTATATTATCATTCTTGGATGTTTTACAGCCATTTTATAGCAACTTTATATCATTTTTTTGGGACTAACCTATTGACATAGTGCCCAGTGCCAGTTGCTGTTTTTTCCTTGTTTTTTACTTCGCAGGAAATCAATACCAAACGGAATCCAAACGCAGCGAAACTTTTTGGTGATTTTTTCTAGACCAGAAGACACAAGTTGGGCCAAGAAAGTACCTGAGGGGGGCTCCGAGGGGAGCACAACCCACCAGGGCGCGCCTGTGGGCCCAGGCGCGCCCAGGTGGATTGTGCCCACCTTGGCCACCTCCCGCACCGCCTCTTTGCTCTATAAATACCCCAATATTCCAGAAACCCTAGGGGAGTCGACAAAAATCAATTCCAGTCGCCGCAAGTTCTAGAAACCACAGATCCAACCTAGACACCATCACAGAGGGGTTCATCATCCTCATTGGTGTCTCTCCGATGATGCGTGAGTAGTTCATTGTAGACCTACGGGTCCGTAGGCAGTAGCTAGATGGCTTCCTCTCTCTCTTTTTATTCTCAATACAATGGTCTCTTGGAGATCTATTTGATGTAACTCTTTTTTGCGGTGTGTTTGTTGGGATCCGATGAACTTTGAGTTTATGATCAGATCTATGTTTTTATCCATGAAAGTTATTTGAATCTTTTGATCTCTTATATGCATGATTGCTTATAGCCTCGTATTTCTTCTTCAAATCTTTGGTTTAGTTAGGCCAACTAGATCGATTTTTCTTGCCATGGGAAGAGGTGCTTTGTGATGGGTTCGATCTTACGGTGCTTGATCCCAGTGACAGAAGGGGAACCGACACGTATTTATCGGTGCTATTAAGGATAACAAGATGGGGTCTAGTTCTACATAAATAGATCTTGTCTACATCATGTCATCATTCTTATTGCATTACTCCGTTTCTCCATGAACTTAATACACTAGATGCATGCTGGATAGCGGTTGATGTGTGGAGTAATAGTAGTAGATGCAGGCAGGAGTCGGTCTACTAATCTTGGACGTGATGCCTATATAATGATCATTGCCTGGATATCATCATAATTATTTGAAGTTCTATCAATTGCCCAATGGTAATTTGTTTACCCACCGTATGCTATTTTTCTCGAGAGAAGCCACTAGTGAAATCTACGGCCCCTGGGTCTATTTTCTCATCATATATTTTCAGATCTATTTTGCTATTTGCCTTTTTATTTATTTGCCACTTTTATTTTCAGATCTATATTTCTAAAAACCCAAAAAAAAATTTGCTTCACTTTATTTTATTCGCGATCTATTTATCCAATCTACTGCAATTTATCTCCCGTCCGTTTGCCAATTTCTGGCGCCATTACCCGAAAGGGATTGACAACCCCTTTAACACGTCAGGTTGCAAGTATTTGTTCTTTGTGTGCAAGTGTTGTTTACGTAGTGTTGCTTGGTTCTCCTACTGGTTCGATAACCTTGGTCTCATCACTGAGGGAAATACCTACCGTTGTTGTGCTACATCATCCCTTCCTCTTTGGGGAAATACCGATGTAGTTCAAGCCAACATCAAAAGGAATTTCTGGCACCGTTGCCGAAGAGACATCATCAACATCTACCAAGTTCCTAATCACAAATATCATCTCCTTGCAATTTACATTATTTGCCATTTGCCTCTCCCCCACATCACAAAAATTTGCCGTTTTATTCGCCCTCTTTTTCGTTTGCCGTTTTCTCGTCAGATCTGTTTTTGAGTGCAATCTTGTTGCGTAGTCACGATGACTCAAGAGAACAGCAAGTTGTGTGATTTCTCCAATACCAACAACAATGATTTTATTAGCACTCCGATTGCTCCTCCCGCCACTAGTGCAGAGTCTTGTGATATTATTGCCCACTTTGTTTAATCTTGTTATGAAAGATCAATTTTCCGGTACTCCTAGTGAGGATGCCGCATCCCATCTTAACACATTCGTGGAATTATGCGATATGCAAAAGAAAAAAGATGTGGACAATGATATTGTGAAGTTGAAATTATTCCTGTTTTCTTTGCGAGATCGTGCAAAAATTTGGTTTTCTTCTTTGCCTCGCAATAGTATCAATTCTTGGGATAAGTGCAAATATGCTTTTATTACTAAGTGTTTTCTGCCCGCGAAAATTATTTCCCTTAGGACGCAAATCATGAATTTTAAGCAACTTGAGCATGAAGATGTTGTGCAATCTTGGGAAAGAATGAAATTGATGCTAAGAAATTGTCCTACTCATGGTTTAAATCTTTGGATGATCATACAAAATTTTTATGCGGGATTGAATTTTGTTTCTAGAAATCTTTTAGATTCCGCCTCGGGTGGTACTTTTATGGAAATTACTTTGGGTGAAGCTACTAAATTGCTAGACAATATTATGGCAAATTATTTACAATGGCATACCGAAAGAGCTCCTACTAGTAAAAAGGTTAATTCGGTTGAAGAAATTTCTTCTTTGAGTGAAAAAGTTGATGCTCTTATGAAATTTGCTGCTAATAAAAGTGCTCCTATTGTTTAATGATGTGCCTTTTTCTACTTTGATTGAGCAAAATAGTGATGCCGTAGATGTGAATTTTATCTCTCTAAATAATTTCAATAACAATGCTTATAGAGGTAATTTTAATCCTAGGCCTTTTCCTAGTAATTCCTCTAATAATTATGGTAATTCCTATGGTAATCCTTATTATAATAATATTAGGAACATCTCTAATTATGAGAATAATATTAAAGAATTTATCAATGCTCAAAAGAATTTTAATACTACGATGGAAGAAAAATTGAGTAAGATTGATGATTTGTCTAGAAGCGTTGATAGAATTTCTCATGATGTAGAAAATCTCAAGATGAAATTTTTTGTGCCTAAGGTTGAAGAATCAATTAAAGTTTTATATGTTTCTATGGATGAAAGTAAGAAAACAACCGCTATGCTTAGAGCTAGATGAGATTTTTTAGAAAAAGCATTTTCCAGTGATTGCTTTCATAAAAATGATGAAGATTTTAAAGTTATTGGTGTTTCTTCTATTGATTCCTTGTTTAGTAAAATTAAAATTGATGAAAAAGGGACTGAAGAAGAGTCAACTTTAGCTAGAAGGCGTCCCGATAATTTGGAGGGTGAAAATCTTGTTGAGAAAATTGATAAAAGTGGGTTTGGAGAGGTCAAAACTTTAACTAGTGATGTGCCACTCTTTTGGATTGCAAAGTCTTTAATTATGATAATTGCTCTTTGATTGATTGTATTTCTTTGTTGCAATCCATGATAAATTCACCCCATGCCTATGAAAAAAATAAAGCTTTTACTAAACATATTGTTGATGCTATGATGAAAGCTTTGGAAGAAAAGTTGGAATTAGAGATTTCAATCCCTAGAAAATTACATGATGAATGGGAAGCTACTATCAAAGTCAAGATTAAAAATTATGAGTGTTTTGCTTTATGTGATTTGGGTACTAGTGTTTCTACAATTCCGAAATCTTTATGTGATGTGCTTGGTCTTACCGATATTGAAGAATGTTATTTAAATTTGCACTTGGCAGATTCTACTATTAAAAAGCCTATGGGAAGAATTAATGATGTTATTATTTTTGCAAATAGTAATTATGTGCCCATAGATTTTATTGTTCTTGATATTGATTGCAATCCGTCTTGTCCAATTATTCTTGGTAGATCGTTTTTGAGCACTATAGGTGCCGTGATTGATATGAAAGAAGGGAACATCAAAGTCCAATTTCCTTTGAGAAAGGGTATGGAACACTTCCCTAGAACAAGAATTAAGCCACCATATGAATCAATCATGAGGGCATCTTATGGATCTAGAAACAAAGATGACAATACTTAGATCTTTGCATTATGCCTAGCTAAGGGCGTAAAACGATAGCGCTTGTTGGGAGGCAACCCAGTGAATAAAATTTATTTTGTCTTTTTCTTTATGTTCTTGAGTGTTTGCACAATTATGCTACTGTTATGATTGTGTTTTTTTTTGTTTTAATTAGTGTTTGTGCCAAGTAAAGCCTTTAGGATAGCTTTGGTGATAGTTGATTTGATCTTGTTGGAAAACAGAAACTTTTGCGTCCAGTAAAACAATTTTGAAAATTCACATAAGTGACAAAAAATTCTGAAGTTTTTACACAAGACAGATATACAAATTGCCTATGTTTTCTCAATTTTTCAGAATATTTGGAATTATATAAGTATGAGAACAATTCGCATCTTTACAGACTGTTCTGTTTTTGACAGATTCTGTTTTCTTTGCATTGTGTGCTTATTTTGATGAATCTATGGTTTTTATCGTGGGGTATGAGCCATGGTAAACTTAGAATACAGTAGATATAATGCATGAACAAAATTTGAATGGGTTTTCTATAGTACTTAAAGTAAAGATTGGTTTTCTTATACTAACGGATCTCACGAAGGTTTTGTTGAGTTTTGTGTGATTGAAGTTTTCAAGTTTTGGGTGAGATCACGATGGATCAAGGAATAAGGAGTAAGAAGAGCCTAAGCTTGGGGATGCCCCATGGAACCCCAAGCCATTATCCAAAGAGAATCAAGCAACTAAGCTTGGGGATGCCCGAGTGGCATCCCCTCTTTTTTCTAACGACCATCGGTATTTTACTTGGAGCTATATTTTTATTCGTCACATATCATGAGTTTTGCTTGGAGCGTCTTGTATGATATGAGTCTTTTATTCTTTTTGCTTTTTTATTTTTAGTCATGAATCCTTGCTGGACACACCTATTTGAGGGAGCCAAAATTATGCTATGACTTGTTAGAATTGCTCTCTATGCTTCACTTAAATCTTTATGAGCTATGGAATTGCTCTAGTGCTTCACTTATACCTTTTTGAGCACGGTGTGCTTTAGTATTTTTGAACAAATGCTCTCATGATTCACTTAGATTTAATTGAGAGTTAGTAAAAAAAATTAGAAATTCTCTCTTGCTTCACTTAAATTATTTTGAGAGAAGAAAATTTTTATGCTCATGTTCTTCACTTAGATTTGTTTGAGCTATCAAAAGCAACATATAAAATTAGTCCCAAAGTGATAGATATCCAAGAGGGATATAATAAAAACTTTCATGAAGATCATTGGACAAAATAAACTTGATTCCTTGTAATAGTTTTGCGATATGTTGATATAATATGTGAGTCATGTTGATGAGTAATTATGCTTTAGTAAGAATATTGGTGTTAAGGTTTGTGATTCCCTATGCAAGCACGAAAGTCAATAGTTATGCAATGAAATTACATCCTACTTGTGGTGCATTATTCGGTGTTAGTTATGCTTAATGCTCTCTTATGAGATTTTTTGTTTCTTGGTTGGATGCTTCTCAATCTTTTGCTAGCCTTCATTTGCACTAAGTATGATCACTACTTGTGCATCCAAAATCCTTAAACCAGTTGTGCCATATTAGTCCATTATACCTACCTATGTGCGGTATTCTTTTGCCGTTCTAAGCAAATTTGTATGTCCCATCTCTAATTTCAAAATAAAATTCTCTTTTGTGTGCTCGTACCGCTCATGAAACGGTAGGGGGTGGCTGATATATTTCCATGCTAGATGTGTTATTCTCAAGATGAGTGTTTATTCACTTGTCATTGCACGAGAGTACGGCAAAGGTATTAGGGATGCCTAGTCCCGAAATGAAAAGTGAATTTACTTTATGTTGTCAAATAATAAATTCCTTGGAAAGTGTTGGTATGGAGGGCACCCGTGGATACGGCTAGCCATGGAAAGTGAAAGTATGGTGGAAAAAGGAATAAACTTTATTTTCTGTTTGGGAACCGCCTATGATATATCTAGCATGGAACGTATTGGGAACTACTCGATCGTTTTCGTTGACAGGAAAAGCATGCCACCCAAAATGTTTTATCTCTACTTTTTTCACTTTGAGCTCTGGCACGTCTACAAATCCCTACTTCCCTCTGCGAAGGGCCTTTCTTTTACTTTATGCAATTTTTAATTTTGAGTCTCCATCTTCTCTTATAAAGCACCAACTAAGGGGCACTATGATCGTACTTGAGCATTGGGTGTAGCTAATATGCGAGTGTGTTTCATGAATGGATCAATGATTAAGCATAATGGGCTAGGGATAACTTGCTTTAGTGTTGATATTTTGAAAGACATGGTTGCTAGTTGATATGCTTGAGTATTGAAATCTTCATGTCAAAACTAGACTATTGCTTTGAATGATTTAAAAGTCCAAATGTCCATGCTACAAAGAAAAGACTATGTGATGAACATGTTAGGCAGCATTCCACATCAAAAATTCTGTTTTTTATCATTTACCTACTCGAGGACGAGCAGGAATTAAGCTTGGGGATGCTGATACGTCTCCAACGTATCTATAATTTTTTATTGTTCCATGCTGTTATATTATCATTCTTGGATGTTTTACAATCATTTTATAGCAACTTTATATCATTTTTTGGGACTAACCTATTGACATAGTGCCCATTGCCAGTTGCTGTTTTTGCTTTTTTTTACTTCGCAAGAAATCAATACCAAACGGAGTCCAAACGTAGCGAAACTTTTTGGTGATTTTTTCTCTACCAGAAGACACAAGTTGGGCCAAGAAAGTACCTGAGGGGGCCTTCGACGGGAGCATAACCCACCAGGGCGCGCCTGGGGGCCCAGGCGCGCCCAGGTGGGTTGTGCCCACCTCGGCCACATCCCGCACCGCCTCTTTGCTCTATAAATACCCCAATATTCCAGAAACCCTAGGGGAGTCAACGAAAATCAATTCAAGCCACCGCAAGTTCCAGAAACCACAGGTCCAATCTAGACACCATCACAGAGGGGGTCATCATCCTCATTGGTGTCTCTCCGATGATGCGTGAGTAGTTCATTGTAGACCTACGAGTCCGTAGGCAGTGGCTAGATGGCTTCCTCTCTCTTTTGATTCTCAATACAATGGTCTCTTGGAGATCTATTTGATGTAACTCTTTTTTGCGGTGTGTTTGTTGGGATCCGATGAACTTTGAGATTTTGATCAGATCTATGTTTTTATCCATGAAAGTTATTTGAGTCTTTTGATCTCTTATATGCATGATTGCTTATAGCCTCGTATTTCTTCTTCGAATCTTTGGTTTAGTTAGGCCAACTAGATCGATTTTTCTTGCCATGGGAAGAGGTGCTTTGTGATGGGTTCGATCTTACGGTGCTTGATCCCAGTGACAGAAGGGGAACCGACACGTATGTATCGTTGCTATTAAGGATAACAAGATGGGGTCTATTTCTACATAAATAGATCTTGTCTACATCATGTCATCATTCTTATTGCATTACTCCGTTTCTCCATGAACTTAATACACTAGATGCATGCTGGATAGTGGTCGATATATGGAGTAATAGTAGTAGATGCAGGCAGGAGTCGGTGTACTAATGTTGGACGTGATGCCTATATAATGATCATTGCCTGGATATCATCATAATTATTTGAAGTTCTATCAATTGCCCAACAGTAATTTGTTTACACACCGTATGCTATTTTTCTCGAGAGAAGCCACTAGTGAAATCTACGGCCCCCGGGTCTATTTTCTCATTATATATTTTCAGATCTGTTTTGCTCTTTGCCTTTTTATTTATTTGCCACTTTTATTTTCAGGTCTATATTTCTAAAAACCCAAAAAAAAATTTGCTTCACTTTATTTTATTCGCGATCTATTTTATCCAATGTACTGCAATTTATCTCCCGTCCGTTTGCCAATTTCTAGCGCCGTTACCCGAAAGGGATTGACAACCCCTTTAACACGTCGGGTTGCAAGTATTTGTTCTTTGTGTGCAGGTGTTGTTTACGTAGTGTTGCTTGGTTCTCCTACTGGTTCGATAACCTTGGTCTCATCGCTGAGGGAAATACCTACCATTGTTGTGCTACATCATCCCTTCCTCTTTGGGGAAATACCAACGTAGTTCAAGCCAACATCATGTATGTCGGTGACCGAATGTTGTTCGGAGCCCCGGATGAGATCACGGACATGACGAGGAGCTCCGGAATGGTCCGGAGGTAAAGATTGATATATAGGATGATATGGTTAGGCCAAGGGGTAAGGCCCACAGGGCTTTAGGTCGGTGCAAAAGGAGTTTTGCGGAGGCCAGGGGGCCAAACGCCGGAGACCCTGGCGTCTGGCCCTGGGCCAGACGCCGAGGCCCATGGCGTCTGGGCCAAACACCAAGGACTGTGGCGTCTGGTCTTGGAAGTCCGAGAAGGACTCTTCCTTGCGGGCAAAACCGACTTTGAGGAGGCTCTTTCTCCAAGTTACGACCCCAGGGCTCAACATATAAATAGAGGGGCAGGGCTAGCACCTGGAACACATCAAGATACACCAAGCCGTGTGCCGGCAACCCCGTCCCCTCTAGATTATCCTCCGTCTAGTTTCTGTAGTGCTTGGCGAAGCCGTGCGGAGATTGTTCTTCATCACCAACCGTCACCACGCCGTCGTGCTGCCGGAACTCATCTACTACTTCGCCCGTCTTGCTGGATCAAGAAGGCGAGGACGTCATCGAGCTGAATGTGTGCTGAACGCGGAGGTGCCGTACGTTCCGTACTTGATCAGGATGGATCGTGAAGGTGTACGACTACATCAACCGCGTTGATAAGTGCTTCCGCTTAGCGATCTTCAAGGGTATGAAGATGCTCTCCCCTTCTCGTAGCTATGCATCTCCATGGATAGATCTTGCGTGTGCCTAGAATTTTTTTTGTTTTCCATGCAACGTTCCCCAACAAGAACCTCTCCCCATCTAGGGGGGAGGCCATGGAGGAGGAAGCACAAGGGGGATACTCTCTCCCCCTCTCTCTCAGTGGCGCCGGAGTGCCGCCGGGGGAACCATCGCCGCGGTGATCGTCTTCATCAACATCACCTTCTTCATCACCGTCCTCATCTCTTTTCAGTGGTCCACTCTCCCGCACCCAACTGTAATCCCCTACTGGAACATGGTGCTTTATTCCACATATTATGATCCAATGATGTGTTGCCATCCTATGATGTTTTGAGTAGATTTCTTTTGTCTTTTGGGTTGATTGATGATCTAGATTGGTTTGAGTTGTATGTTTTATTTTGGAGCTGTCCTATGTTGCCTTCTGTGCCGCGCCCACATGAAGGATTCCCGCTGTAGGGTGTTGCAATACTTTCATGGTTCGCTTATAGTGGGTTGCTAGAGTGACATAAGCTTAAACCCGAGTAAGGTGGTTGTTGCGTATGGGATAAAGGGGACTTGATACTTTAATGCTATGGTTGGGTTTTATCTTAATGATCTTTAGTAGTTGCCGATGCTTGCTAGAGTTCCAATCCTAAGTGCATATGATCCAAGTAGAGAAAGTATGTTAGCTTATGCCTCTCCCTCATATAAAATTGCAATAATGACTACCGATCTTGTTAACAATTGCCTAGGGTAATTTCGCACACCGATCCATCATTATTCCACACTCGCTATTTATAATATATAGTAATATATTCTAACTTTATGTTAACAGCATGTATTTTTATATTTTAGTTCTCCGATATCATGCAAAGCTATCCTCTTCATGCCCACAACGTACTTTTATTTCTCGTTTCTAGATGGAAGCAAACGTTTGGTGTATGTAGAGTTGTATCAGTGGCAGGTAGGACTTGAGAGAATATTGATCTTACCTTTAGCTCCTTATGAGTTCGACACTCCATACTTATCACTTCCACCTTTGGAAATTGCTACGATGATTCCTTGCACTTGGGGATTATCAAGCTCTTTTCTGGCACCGTTGCCGGGAAGCAATAGCGTGGGGTTGATATTCTCGTGTGTGCTTGTTTGCTTTCTTCACTAAGTAGATTTTGTTTTCCCTTTTGTTTTGTTTTCTTTAGTTATGGGTGAAACAAACAAAAAAAATTTAAAGAATGCAAAATACAAAAAAAAATTACTTGCCTCTTATGCCTAAAATCTTTTTCAAAAAGAGAAGTGATTGGAAGGTTATGCATTGGAGAAGTGAGGGTCGACCTTGAACACTTGTGTTCATGCTCATGGAAACAATGTAGAATTTTTCATGGAAGGTTCTCAAAACTAATTATCCCCTTGTATATATCCATTGTATTATAAAAATAATGTGCCAAGATTTACCTTTAGAATGTTTAAATTGCTTGTTTGGTATGTGCGGTGCAAAAACAAAAACTTTCGTTGTAGTGCATGAATTTACATTTTTTACTGGAATGTGCAAAAATCCTGAAATTTTTACACAGTACTTCTATGAATTATTATTACTTTTCCTAATTTTTCATAATTTTTGGAGTTACATAAGTATACAAATTTCTAGATTGCTACAGACTGTCCTGTTTTTGACAGATTCTGTTTTCCATGTGTTGTTCACTTATTTTGATGAATCTATGGGTTGTATCGGGGGGTATGAACCATGGTGAAGTTGGAATATAGTAGATATAATGCTAATATGAAATTGGAATGAGTTTACAACAGTATGTAAAGGTAGTGATTTGCTTTATTATACTAACGGATCTCACGAGGGTTTTGTTAAGTTTTGTGTGGATGAAGTGTTCGAAGATCGAGGAGTTATCGATATAAGAAGAATAAGGAAAGGCAAGAGTTCAAGCTTGGGGATGCCCAAGGCACCCCAAGTAAATATTTCAAGGATACCCAAGCATCTAAGCTTGGGGATGCCCCGGTTGGCATCCCATCTTTCTTCTTCAACAACTATCGGTATACCTCGGTTTTTGTTTTGTTCACATGATATGAGTCTTTTGTGTTTTTTTTCTCTTTCCTTTCTTCTCCTTTATGCACCATGCTAGTCTGAGATAGTCCTTCATTGATTTATAAAATGCTTCATGCGCTTCACTTAAATCTTTTGAGTATGGCTTTATAGAATGCTCTTTGTGCTTCACTTAAATCTTGTGAGTATGGCTTTATAGAATGCTTCGTGTGCTTCACTTATATATTTTGAGCCTGGATATTGGTCAATCTATATTAATTGTAGAATGATCTATGAACTTAACTTATATCTTTTAGAGTATGAATCAAATTATCATCAAAATTGGGCTTGGAAGAGTATCATTAAAATATCATTGCTTAGCTAAAAGCTTTAAAGAAAAGTTCTTGTTTAGAGACAACCTAATATTTATCCTTAATGTTTTTGTGTGTTAACATGATTAAGATACTGTAGTAATCATGTTTTATAGTTTTTGTTTCAATAAAGTGCCAAATAAAGCCTTTGGGATAGTGTGGTTGATAGTTGATTTGATTCTGTGCAAAAACAGAAACTTTTGCGTCCAGTAGCAGAATTTTACAAATTCACTGGAACATGGAAAAACTCTAAATTGTTTACAGTGGATTTATATACAAATTGTATACGTTGTTATAATTGTTTAGAATATTTAGAGTTACAGAAGTATGAGAACAATCCAGATCTTCGCAGACTGTTCTGTTTTTGACAGATTCTGTTTTCAATGCATAGTTTGCTTGTTTTAGTGTTTCCATAGCTTATATTATGTGATATAAATTGTGGAAATGATAGAGTACAGTAGGCATTATGTGGAAACAATTATGAATCTTGTCTTGACAGTACCCAAGTGAATGATTTGTTTTATTATACTAACGGAGCTCATGAGTTTTTTGTTGAGTTTTGTGTGATTGAAGTTTTCAAGTTTTGGGTGAGGTGCCGATATGAGGAGAATAAGGAGTGGAAAAACCCTAAGCTTGGGGATGCCCAAGGCACCCCAAGGTAATTTCAAGGAAGACTCAAGCGCCTAAGCTTGGGGATGCCCCGGAATGCATCCCCTCTTTCGTCTTCAAAACTATCGATATACCTTACTTGGAGCTATATTTTTATTCGTCACATGATACGTGTTTTGCTTGGAGCGTATTTTCAATTTACTAGCTGTTTGAATAAAATCATTGGATCTGAAATATTGAATGGGAGAGAGTCCTCACATGGCTAATTAACTATTGGGCTACTCATTGATCTTCACTTATATCTTTTTGGGAGTAGTTTTGTCATTTACTCTCGTGCTTCACTTATATCCTATGAGTAAATGGTTGAATGAATTGAATATCATAAACCTGAAATTATATATGTTGCATATGCTTATCCCATGGGGAGTAATGACTTCACATCTAAGAAGTATAGCTGGTAAAATTTATTGAAAGTTAGCAAACACCGCATTGGTCACTTGAACAATTCATGAAAGAATATTGAAGGAAGAGAGATTTCACATATAAATATACTATCTTGGACATCTTCTATGATTGTGAGCCCCATTAATTATTTTCAAACTTGAGCAAATTAGTTGAAGTTGGACAAGGAAGACAACATAATGAGTTATGTTTGGGTATATTTGTATAGAAGTTATATTGTTATGGATCCTCCAACATGTGATGCTTGCTTAAGATCTTTTGCTAGCCAAAATTTTGTACTAAGTAGAGGTACTACTTGTGCATCCAAAACCCTTAAACCCAGTTTCTTGCCATAAGCGTCCACCATATCTACCTATGGATTGAATAAAATCCTTCAAGTAAGTTGTCTTCGGTGCAAAAAGCAATAAAAATTGCTCCTAAATACCTATGATCTTTTATTGTAAGGGAAAATAAGCGTTGTACGAACTTGTGATGGTAAAGAAATAAAAGCGACGGACTGCATAATAGAGGTTGCTATCACAAAGGGCAATACAATGTGACGTTCCTTTGCATTAAGGGTTTGCACATCCAAAATTAAAAAGCGCATGACAACCTCTGATTCCCTCTGCGCAGGGCCTATCTTTTACTTTCATGTATTTACTTTTATGCAAGAGTCAATAGTATTCCTTCTTATTTCAACCTCAATTATTCTTTAGTTGGCAAGCATCATGTGGTGGGAAAGATACAAGCATATATGGCCATTCAAATATATTTGATCATGAATCATTATTGTTGACAATTATCTATATGATAAATAAGTTGGGAGGCGAAACATTAAGCCCATATCTTTCTCTGTGTTCGACGGATGCTATTTGTTATAAAAATATGCTTTGAGTGTTAGCAATCATGGAAGACTATATGATAGTTGAGTATGTGGAATTTTCTAAATCAAAGCTCTTACATAGAACCTTCCTGAAAATAAGATGAATTGCAATTATTTGGTGACTGAAAGCATAGTTTGTTAGTTTTCAAGAAACTTTATGGTCTATACTTTAACATGTGAACAACTTGTTACTTGATCATGAGAAGTTTTATGAGATGAGCTACTATTTATGATATATAATGATGCTAGAAAAAGTGATTGGAATTATCATTGATCAAACTTGTGCACTTTCTAGCATTCACACTTCATAAATTATTTCTTTTATCATTTACCTACTCGAGGACGAGCAGGAATTAAGCTTGGGGATGCTGATACGTCTCCAACGTATCTATAATTTATGAAGTATTCATGCCATATTTACAACAATTTTATATGGTTTTGGTATGATTTTATTAGAACTAACCCGGACTGACGCTATTTTCAGCAGAACTACCGTGGTGTCATTTTTTGTGCAGAAATAAAATTCTCAGAATGGGCTGAAAATTTACGGTGATTTTTTATGGACCAAAAGAGACCCCCGAAGCACCGGAGCTGGACCAGAAGAGTCCCGTGGAGTCCACAAGCTAGGGGGCGCGCCTTGAGGGCTTGTGGGCCCCTCGAGCACCTCCTTGACGTGAGACCGACGCCAAAAATTCTTATAAATGCCCAAACCTCCGAAAAGAACCCTAGATCGGAAGTTCCGCCGCCGCAAGCCTCTGTAGCTACAAAAAATCAATCTAGGCCCTCTTCGGCACCCTGCCGAAGGGGGCCATCATCATCGGAGGCCATGGAGGAGGAATCCGGAGGGGGCCATCATCACCATGGAGGCCAAGGACCAGAGGGAGAACTACTCCCCATCTAGGGGGGGCATGGAGGAGGAAGCACAAGGGGGAGACTCTCCCCCCCCCTCTCTCTCGGTGGCACCGGAGTGCCGCCGGGGGAACCATCACCGCGGTGATCGTCTTCATCAACATCACCTTCTTCATCACTGTCCTCATCTCTTTTCAGCGGTCCACTCTCCCGCACCCCACTGTAATCCCCTACTTGAACATGGTGCTTTATGCCACATATTATGATTGAATGATGTGTTGCCATCCTATGATGTTTTGAGTAGATTTCTTTTGTCTTTTGGGTTGATTGATGATATAGATTGGTTTGAGTTGTATGTTTTATTTGGTGCAGTCCTATGGTGCCTTCCGTGCCGCGCACACATGAAGGATTCCCGCTGTAGGATGTTGCAATACATTCATGATTCGCTTATAGTGGGTTGCTAGAGTGACAGATGCTTAAACCCGAGTAAGGGGGTTGTTGTGTAAGGGATAAAGGGGACTTGATACTTTAATGCTATGGTTGGGTTTTACCTTAATGATCTTTAGTAGTTGCCGATGCTTGCTAGAGTTCCAATCATAAGTGCACATGATCCAAGTAGAGAAAGTATGTTAGCTTATGCCTCTCCCTCATATAAAATTGCAATAATGACTGCCGATCTTGTTAACAATTGCCTAGGGTAATTCCGCACACCGATCCATCATTATTCCACACTCGCTATTTATAATATATAGTAATATATTCTAACTTTATGTTAACAGCACCTATTTTTATATTTTAGTTCTCCGATATCATGCAAAGCTATCCTCTTCATACCCACAACATAGTTTTATTTCTCATTTCTAGATGGAAGCAAACGTTCGGTGTACGTAGAGTCGTATCAGTGGCAGGTAGGACTTGAGAGAATATTGATCTTACCTTTAGCTCCTTATGGGTTCGACACTCCATACTTATCACTTCCACCTTTGGAAATTGCTACGATGATTCATTGCACTTGGGGATTATCACGGACCCATGGCGCTAAGAAGGGATACTTCCAAAGACTTGGCGCACGCTCCAAAATTTAGAAGTCATATACACCATGATTAACTTAGACGTAACCGACCTATGTGTAAACCCTAGACCCCAGTGGCGGAGGGCGAAACTTTCTAAGGTGGGGTGGACTCTTAAGCAACTTTTTTTTTATGGAAAACCAACATAAATAATACGAACCAACAGAGCACACCAATATTTTCATACGATCCTAAACAAAATAGCCAAGTACAATAAAAATGCGAACATATTTTAAATAGAAGAACAACCTAAAACATACCGATAAGTAAGCTTTAATAGAGCGTAGAAAACCCGGGCAATGGTAGTGCCCTACCTTTCTTTTGAAAAGCTTCCTTAATTTTACCAAGATCAAGACTTTTGAATATCCCTCGCTAACACACCATCAAGTCATTAAGTCAGCCACCGGACATCTTGCTCCGCAACTCGGTCTTGATGATTTTCATTGCTGAAAAAGCCCTTTCAACTGTTGTTGTCGCTACCGATAGTAGCAATGCCAACTCAATGAGGCGATAAACCGTAGGAAACATGATGTGCCTTTCAAGTTCAACCATCTTTTTAGCTAGGCTTATAATATCATGACATTCTCTAAAATCTTCAATTCTTCTCGTATGAATAATGAATAGCTCAAGGTGATCTTGTATATGTTCCATGACATTCACTTCATTTTGATGAATGGATTGGCCCCTATCATTGCCACTTTCCGGTGTACTTGGATTTGAGCTGCTATGACCACCAACTACCTCAAAATATCTCTTTAAATCTGCAATTCATCACATAAAATGCAACTAATCACTACCACATCATTGTATATCAAACCATTATCTCAAAATGACACTAAAATTCAAGAAATTTACCAATGCCCTTTGGCTTTGCTGGTTCCCCTTCTGGTTCCTGTCCATCTTCTCCTTCTGCCCGTCGAACTCAAATTGTCATGCGAGCAGCAAGCTGCTGCTGCCCGCCAGGAATGGCGAGCTCTTGTAGCCGCCAGGAAAGCGCCCCCGGCCATCCCCACGTGCCCTTGGCCTCCTGCTGGCCGCCACCGCGCCACCCCCGGCTCTCTCCTGTAGGCTGTAGTCCCGCTGACCGCCGCCCTCGGCCCCGCACGGCGAGCCGCCAAGCTCCTGTTGGCCGCCGCCCTTGCCCTGCCATTATCCCGTTTTAGGGTTTGCGCCGCCGTCATGCACTCCCTGTCTCTGTTCGAGGCTTCGAGCGAGGGTTCTGGTCCTCTGGAGCGTTTCGCGTGCGTGGGCGCGTGGCTGAGTGGACCGAGAGGGGAGGATCGAGAGAAGCCAGCCCGATACGCTGTGAGCCTGTGACGGCCCAACTAGGACGCGGCCCAGTAAATCGTTTCACGGGAGTTTTAATGATCGATTCGATCTGTAGCGATCGACTGATATATACATATACCTATACCTAGTGAAAAAATTCCAAAAATCAAGGTAGGGTGGGCATCCCACCTCGCCCTGCCGCGTCCTCCGCCTGTGCTAGACCCCCGGTATCTATATAAGCCGAGGGGGAGGGTCGTAGATGATTGATAACGATCTCGCGATAGATTTGTACTCTCTCGAAATCAATACAACCAAACCAGGACGTAGAGTATTATCTATTGAGAGAGCCCGAACCTGGATAAATCTCTATCTCCTGCTACCATCGCACCAAGGCTACCTGTTCGGGACCCTCTACCCGAGAGATTTTTTTTTTGAAACTATCACCATTTTTATAGCAAATTCGGAAACTATAGCATCCAATGCCAAAAAATCAAAACTATGACCCTATCGGCCTCGTGTGGGCCGAAGAGGTGGTTTTCGGTCTGCACTTGGCCGAAAACGGCTTTTCGTCCAGCAGTTGACTGAAGAAGGGCTCATCTGGGACGAAGAGGTGGCGTCGGTGGTGGGCCAGCCAAAAATAGTAGCTTCGGCCTACGCGCGACCGAAATGAGCTATTTTCGGCCTGCCAGTGGCTGAAGAGCTTTTCGGCCAGGCCTTAACCGAAAAGGTCTGGATAGGGCCGACGTCGTCGTCTCCTTCCTCTTGTCTGCTCGCCTTTGTTTCTTCCTCTCTCTCTCGTTCTTCTCTGTAGACCTCGAAAGCCCACGCCGATCTCCTCAAGTTTGCACCCATTTTCACATCCAAGGCACAAAATAGATAGATCGTAGCATTCTCCAACGGCCTATGTTGTTTTTTTTTGCAATGGGATAGTTTTTTGTGCGTTTGTGGGGGAGGAGCCAAGGTGGGGTGGAGGAGGTGCGGTTGGCAAGGAGGTGGTGGTGAGGAGGAGCAGCAGCTGTGGAGGAGGAGGTGGTGAGGAGGAGGTGTGGACGGTGCTGCCGTTGTCCGGTGGTGCAAGTACTCCGCGAGGTGGCCGGTGCCGCTGAGTGGAAGAGAGGAGCAAGAAGCTAGGGACACACACTTCGAAGCTATAACCATGTCGTCACAAATTTTCTCTGAATTGTATACTTTAGTTAGTGTAGATAAGTCATATTGCGAATTGTAGTGTTAATATGTTTGTGGAGGCATTTTAGTGCATAGTTACTATAGCGGGTAATAATAGTGTTCATTGTGATTAACGAGAAGATGACAATGTCTGAATCAGTAAATTTGACTGTTTACTACGGCGCTGGTAATGTTCGATATAATGAGTTGGGGGTTAATCTTAGCGAGTTTAAAAATGGCGTCATGACACTAGTAGACCCGGACAGACTGGACATTAGATAGTTGAAGTACTGGTTGACAACTAGTTTCGGGCTGGATCCTGAAGTATGTTCCGTCAGTATTCATGCATTGTGGACCGAATCCTGTAAAAATGTCAAGTGGGAGTTGATGCCAATAGATAGGAGCCAGCATTGGTTGACCCTGCTAAGACGTTGCCGAGACCGAAGAATCCACCCATATGCACTTGTACAACCTGTGGCGAAGGAGGATAATACCGTACAACTCCACAGGGGGTATGAACCCGGCCATGGCAGGGAAGTGGCTAACGAGATTAATTTATCCGAGTCACAACCACCGGATGTGGATGCTAGCCAACCCGAGAAAGAGTTGGACTACGTGCCACACAATGTTTGTGGTCATTATACTGGGCAGAGTAGTCACTCGATAATATTAGCTAGTTCTGGTTTTGCTGATGGGGATGAGGAAGGGGATGAAATGCAGAGGGTGATGCTGGTAGAGGACGAGGATGGATAGGCGGAGGAACTGGATTCTAAAAATTTCGAGGATGAAGTGGAGGTACCGATTCCTTCTGCATGTGATCAGGACATATCCACCGGCCTTACGGTCAATGATGGCCATGAGACTCCATGGCAGTATAATCAGAACCAAGTCCAGATAGGGGCTATGTTTGATACAAAGAAAAAATTGAAGTATGCGGTGGTAAAGTGGGCTATGTCTACGCAGAGGGTTTTTCGGACACACATATCAAGTCCAACGAACTATGCCATGAAATGTGTTGAAACAGGTTGTCCTGGGAAGGTGCATGAGCACGTGCCGAAGTATGACATCCACTGGGTTGTCACTGATGTCGTCCCACATAATTGTGTGAGGAAAAACCTTCTGGTGAATCATCCAAACCTGACTTCGACTCTCATTGCACAACTCATGTATACTAAGATAGTAGAGAAGAAAGATATGGAAGCAAAACACATCCAGACAGCAGTCAAGGTCAGATGGAATTATGTCATTTGTTATGGGAAGGCTTGGAGGGCTAAACAGAAGGCTATGGAGGAAAGGTTTGGGACGTTCTTCGACTCATATGATAATGGTGTCCATCTCCTTGACATACTGAAGGAGAGGAATCCCGGCACTTATGTGAACGTACAACACACGAGGTTGCTTAGTATACCAAATTTCAAGGTGTTGAAACGAGTATTCTTCTCCTTCGCTATGTGCATCGAAGCTTTCCAACATTGTCCTCCTGTTATGTTTGTGGATGGTACATTCCAGACCGGTCAGTACAAAGGGCAAATCCTAACTGCTATTGGTGTGGATGGGAATAATCAAATCTTCCCACTTGCCATGGCATTTGTGGAGGGTGAGAACTTTCCGAGCTGGGTATGGTTCTTCTGGCAAGTGAAAATTGCCATCGTGCAGGACCGACCAAACGTGTGTGCCATTCATGACAGACATGCTGGTATATTGAAGGCCGTGAAGACATTAAGGAATCCAACAGCTGACAAACCAACACCTTGGAAGGACATGCAGAGCCGGTGGTGCATGCGCCATCTTGGGGCTAATTTTTTCTCACAGTTCAAGAACAAGTGGTTGTGAACTTGTTCAAAAAATTATGCAAGTAGAACCAGCAGCGCAAATATGGATTTATTTGGTCAAAACTAGATGAGTTTACTAAGAAGCAGGTCCGTGCAAGGAAGAAAATGGAAGATGATCAGGTTAAATTAGCAGCACTCATCGCGGAGCTAGAGGAGCCAGTAGGTCTTTGTGACTTTCTAGCAATTGACCCTCCTAATACTAAGAGAAAGAAGGGCAGGGCAATAAAGAATTTTTCTGAGTGGATAGAGAAAGAGCCTCCAGTGAATTGGTCTTTGCTGCATGACACCCATGGAGCTAGGTATGGCCACATGACAACCAATCTTGCAGAGGTGTATAACTTTGTACTCAGAGGAAATAGAGCATTGCCACTCACAGCTATTGTGGAGGCTGTATTCCATGGAACTTTGAGATATTTCAGAGAAAGGCACGAGTTAGCAAAGAAGCATATTGCAGATAATCACAACACACCTTATTGTAGTCGTGTCCTGGAGTACATGGCAAAGAAGATAGAGAAAGCAAAGAAGCACACTGTCAGACTCATAGGGAATCAGGAAAGGAGGTACGAGGTTCAGCTTCCTACTGATGGTTTTGGTTCTAGAAATGAGGTGAAGACACACGAGGTAAAAATTGGAATGGAATTTTATCCAACGTGTGAGTGTACATGCAACAAACCGAAGTTGTTACACCTACCTTGCTCACATGTGTTGGCTGCCTGTGGCCAGATTGAGTTGGACGCTATCTCCTTCGTGTCCCCATACTATTTAAAAGAAGCAGTGCTCAACACATGGACAGGTGAGATGACAGGGTTTAGAGTCATTGGCAATTTCAACAAGGTAAATGACGGCGAGAGAGTATACATCCCGGATCCAGAACTTCGGCGAACAAGTTGGGGCAGACGGAAGGCCCGTCGCATCCGAAACGATATGGACCAATCTGAAGCTGGTGGAGCAACCAGACAATGTTTGTTATGCGCGGCTTATGGGCATAGGATGAAATATTGCCCCGACCTAAACAAAGACTGTGCTTCCACATCGACGAGTGCTTCCACTTCGACGACTGCGACAACAGGAGCAAGAGGCGGACGTGGTCGTGGCAGTCGAGGCCAAAGGGGCGGACGAGGAAGAAATAACTCTCAAGCTATATAATTGGCAGTCGTACTTGAAAGCACAAGTGCTCCCTGGGTGATTTTGGTAATTAATGTCAACATATCTCTTGTTGGACTAATATTTTCATCTAGTATATTTCAGATGAGTTCAACAGTGGAGTGGCAGGACAGGAGGATGTGGAACCCCTTCAAGATGCTAAGGACACATATTGGCAAAAGCCCAAGACTCTTCATTTTCATTTTAGTGATCCAAGATCACATTGAGTCCATAGGAAAAGCCAATACTATTAAAAGGGGATGAGGTGTTGCTTAATGGTCTACTTGCTCAAAGTGCTTAGTGATATGCTCCAAAGCCCTCAACCACTTTCTCAATTCCAAATATGTCCTAAACCTAAAGTCAAACTCGGCCCCACCGATTTGATTCATCCGGCGCCTCCGAGTTCACTTGACATAGCCACTGCGAGAAACCGTAATCAGTTCGGTCTCACCGATGGGATCTCGGTCTCACCGAGATGGCCCTGCAAACTCTCTGTTACCTATTGCAGTTACTTCGGTCTCATCGAGATACACAGTCGGTACCACCGAGTTTGCTTGACCAAGTCTCTATTTGCTTATTGCTGAAATCGATCTCACCGAGTTCATGCAATCGGTCTCACCGAGATGAGGTTTCGCCCTAACCCTAGCACATCGGTCCCACCGAGTTGACCTTGTCGGTCCCACCGAAAAGCCTAACGTTCACATTTTGAAACAGGTTGGTCTCACCGAGTTTCACTATTTGGTCCCACCGAGTTTGGTAAATTGTGTGTAACGGTTAGATTTTGTGTGGAGGCTATAAATACCCCTCCACCCCCTTCTCCATTTGTGAGAGAGCCATCAGAACGTGCCTACACTTTCACTACTCATTTTCTGAGAGAGAACCACCTACTCATGTGTTGAGACCAAGACATTCCAATCCAACCACAAGAATCTTGATCTCTAGCCTTCCCCAAGTTGCTTTCCACTCAAATCATCTTTCCACCATATCCAAATCTGTGAGGGAGAGTTGAGTGTTGGGGAGACTATCATTTGAAGCACAAGAGCAAGGAGTTCATCATCAACACACCATCTATTACCTTTTGGAGAGTGGTGTCTCCTAGATTGGTTAGGTGTCACTTGGGAGCCTCCGTCAAGATTGTGGAGTTGAACCAAGGAGTTTGTAAGGGCAAGGAGACCGCCTACTTCGTAAAGATCTACACAAGTGAGGCAAGTCCTTCGTGGGCGATGGCCATGGTGGGATAGACAAGGTTGCTTCTTCGTGGACCCTTCGTGGGTGGAGCCCTCCGTGGACTCGCGCAACCGTTGACGGTGTCCTGGACTAGGGGGGACTCACCACGTCGTCTCCCGACCAGTGGGTTGGGCCGAGGACCCCCATGGCGGTTCACTAATGGGCCAGTTCGGACAGCCGATGACATATACGAGGAAGATTCCACAAGACTTGGTGATCAAGACAAGGACTCCTCTCCACCGACGTATTCGACTAGGACTCTTGTTATCGTAGGCCTCTGGTATATTATATAAGCCGAGGCCAGGCTGGTCAATGGATCTTTACGATATTGATCCATCATACCCCTAGGGTTTAGACCACAACGTATGATCTCGAGGTAGATCAACTCTGTACTTAATACTTCATTGATATAAACAAGAGCAGGACGTAGGGTTTTACCTCCATAGAGAGGGCCCGAACCTGGGTAAAACACCATGTTCATCGTCCCTGTTACCATCGATCCTAAATCCACAGCTTGGGACCCCCTACCCCGAGATCTGCCGGTTTTGACACCGACAATGGTGCTTTGATTGAGAGTTCCGTTGTGTGATCGGCAAAGGATCAATGGCTCGCCTGCAGTTCAACTGCGACGTCGGCATCTTCGTCTCCGGCTCGAATGGTTACCTTGGCTCGACCGAGGACTGTCCTCTGCCTCCGATCGTCATGTTCGGATGAGGGACTTCATCAACATCAACTCCGATCTCTATTATGATCATGGAGGAATCATCCATGAAGCTCGGGGGCTCAACGTCAACATTGCCCTCGGGCAACCGTGCTGTTTTTTCGGACAGCAAAGTTGTATCCACGGCCACTGCCTTCTCAAGCATCGCTTTGACGATTCCTTTGGTGGAATTGTGCGGAATTGAGTCTATAACAATCCTGTAAAATTTCGTCATGTTCCGATGGAGCGATCTCCGTCGATCTCCGATATACCGGAGCCCTGTCGAATCTGGACGAGAATCCGGACGAGTTTGGAGCATGGTGTCCAGCTTCTAGCTCAGACGTCCTTTGGAAGATCCAACCGTTGGTCGGCTGCAGAATTCCTACATGTACCGCCCCTCAAAATTTCAGCTCGATCCGACCGTTCAAACTCCGGAAAATCTCCGATGAGCGCATCAATTTTTTGATCTGTTTTCTGCGCGAATACGAATCCGACCCGAGTTCATCTTTCTTCATGAACGGGATATTGGACAACCTTTTTGGAGGAATCTCTTTCTAGAGTATTGTGTTTTGTTTCCGAACACATGCTCACAAAGTTTGCTTCTTTTCGGAGGTAACCTTCACTGTTGTGCCGGTGTCAAACCAGCCAGACAACGTTGCTGCACGGCTACCGACCTGCGCCAGACGGGTCGTCGCTTCATTGAGCCGAACTCAACCTCTTTGGATCATTATCTCGGCAAGCCGAATAAGTGTTCGGCATCGTGAAGGGTAAATCATCACCAACATTGTCGCCCCACAAATTATATGGAGCGGGCACACCGGCATCGCTGCATGGTCACTTCATCAAGCGGGCATCGACCGTGTCACAAGATCCGGCCCGCGACGGCATCGCCGCACTATTGCTTCTTCAAGCCTGGATGTGACCTCTGCGTCCGAAGATCGGGAGTCAATTCCGACCGAACTCGCCTCTCTTATCCCGTATCCAGCTTCAATCCTGGACGCGACTTCGGCGTCCGAACACCAGGAGTCAACCCTGGCCGGACTCGCCCCTCGCACCATAGTACCGGAGGACGATTCTAAAGAAATCCCAAATACTAATCCGGCTGACCAAGCCGATGTCCACCATGCCGACCTGCTTCGACACCTCGGCCGGCATGGGGCTGCAAACGTCATACTACCGACCTGCCCCATCACCTCGGCTAGACCGGGGGCTTTGCCATCTCTTCATCAACCTACTCCGGTGACTTCGGCGTCATCAGCCGACCAGCTTCGTCACGTTGGCTGGACCGGGGGCTTTGCCTCGCCACATCGACTGTGTGGCATCACCACCTCATCAAGCCGAACTCCTCGCTCGGTTACCTCAGGCTTGGGGACTGGGACCTTGGCTAGGCTGCGGACTACGTCTTTGTCCCGCCACGAGCTCGGACCTCGTCAACAATACCGAGCACATTAACCAGCTAAGTCGCCTCCATGCTCAGTTTTTTTTTCTTTAAATTTATTTTATTTTATTTTATTTCTTGTTCAGTTCAACCAAACATTATATTTGTGTGAAACAAAAAAGTTGTTCGTTCAAACGTTGATTGTTAAACACTTCTTTTTTTCGCCGAGCTCTTCGTCACCTCGGTCATGAGGGTTTTTGTCACCTCGGCTGGACCAGGGGCCTCGGCTCGCCACATCGATCGTGCGGCATCGCCACTTAATCGAGCCGAGCTCTTCGCTCGGGCACCTCGGGACCGGCTTGGGGGCTGGGACCTCGACCCGCCGCAAGCTCGGCCCACATCATCAACGCCGAACACATTAACCAGCTAAGTCGCTTTCATGCTCAAAGTTTTTTATTTTTAATTTGTGTTCGGTTCGACCCTGCTCACATGCGTTGTTTGTTAAAAACACTTCCTGTCATAGGTTAACTTGGGGCTCTTAAATTTATACGAGCCATTTTATAATGAATGTTTTTCTTCTCAGTCGTTGCAAAGTCTTTTTCTACCACTCCTTTTTCGACCCGAGTGTGTGGTCAATAGCCGGATAGCCTGGCTTCTCTCTAAAAACCGCTTGAGTTTAGTTCGCTAAACTGGCCTTGGAGAAGCACTCCGCCTTCGGGATAAGGAGGTTGAAGCCGAAGGCTGACCTACTTGAAGTTTAGAGATCGGATGTGTCATGTTAAAGCACGACAGAAGCACAAATTTTTTAAGACCAATTTCGGATTGGCACAAAAAACTTGTTTTTAGTTCGGATGTAAAGTTTTTACTAAAGTTTTTTGGTTTTCCATGCTTATGGCACTTTTAACCTATTTGTGTGTTTCCAGCATAAGTCTCACAATACGACGCCGGACACATTTAAAGCTTCGGCAATATCAACGGGGGGCTGCGACTAAAGCCGAACCCACCAAAAGCCAAGGCACTCCGAGGAGTCCTCGGCAAAACGTTCTCGGATATTGCTTTATATGCACCAGTTTCGAATTGTGTCTTCGGTCAATAGTTGGGTTGCCCGGCTCCTGTGCTTGCCTCCTACGTTCCGCTTTGTTCGGCTAGGAGTGCAAAGGGAGAACCACCGCGATTGTACTTCCGGTGGAGAAAGTCGAAAACTGACTGTGACAATGAGCGTAAACTGGTCGGCGATCCGATGACCGTATTAAACAATGGGCCTTTCATAATATTGGCCGAAGTGTTACTGGTTTGACCTCGGCTGACGCCGAACACTAACCGGGGGCTAGTAACTGGCCCCGAACTTCAAACTCCTATGACTAAGTGAAAGTTATAAAGCCAGCATATCTGATTGCTCGTTTGCGCTAACACAACCGCCTCCGGGCACCGAGACGCCGGCTAAGGGTTGTATTGTTAGTACGGAAACACCCTGTGTAGCATCTACAAAGGGGTGGAAGCCGACGATGGGCCACTTTCAGGTTATAAACAGTCTAAATGGAGAATTTGCCTTCCATAATTATCGTAATAAAGCCATAAATATGCATCAATTTGACTTAAGATTTTGGCCAAGCTGGGTTGCCTAGCTCCTGTGCTTACCCCTACGTTCCCGATTGTTCGGCTAGGCGGTAAAGGGAGCACCTCTGTGATTGTTACTACCGGGTCATCCGGATTAGTACCTCGGACTGGGTGAAGCCGAAAGCTAGCCATCTTAAAGGATATAATTGGTCGGCAACGATGGAAGCGAAAATTCTGGTTCATCATGGACCACAGAGTTCGGGAACTCTCCCCTAACTAAATAGTCAATATTTTGCTCCCACATTGATCGGAGATGAGGTTTCATGATCATGGTCAGCATGAAAACCCAAAGAAAGGAACCGATAGCGGAACTATTTTCTTTGGAAGATGTTTCTTACATAGTAATATAACATATCTCTCCGCATACCTTTGTTTATAAAACCGTATGGCCAGATTGCCTCGTTTGCCATAAATCTTTGCCCTCATAAAGGCTTTATAAAGTGGGACAAACACTCCTCGGCTACTGGCTGAGGAGGTTGAAGCCGATGGTCGGTCAACAAAGTTTTGTACAATGCGGATCCGAGCTTTAATGATGTAAAGTACTTAGGTACATAGAATCATTACACATAAATTGCAAGCAAAAGTCAAATAATTGTAGCCAATCTTTCAAAGAGTCAAGGGCACAATCTCGCTGAGACAACCGAGCAGCTGACTTAACGCTCTCATAATTCCCTATTGGCATTGATTTCCTATCTATTAAGCCCCTTGAGGCCGACCTTGGCGAGATCAGCTTTCGTTAGCTCTAGCTCCTTTAAGAGATCTTTATTCTCTTTTCGAGAAGTTTGTGTTAAACACAACAAAATTTTCTGTCAAACGGATATCAATCCTTAATTCAGCCACCCCGTGCCCACATTAAGGCTCGGGGGCTACTGGGCTTCGCGCTTATCATTTAGAAATATTAAAGGGGCACATCGATCCCCTGATCTGGTGTTGCCACCCGACCAGTGGCTTGGGGCTACTTCATTGCCTATTCAATGCAGAAAATTCATAATGCCCAGTGTTCGGCTTGACCGAGCTATGGGCAAACTCGTCTTCGGACAACAATAGGTACCATCTGGACCTATCCGGCATCAAGCTAATATATTACAGCAACTTCTCAAGGACCCGTCTGCCGATCACTATTTCCTCCAATATATTACACCGCATTTCAATTCCTATGTATACTGCCGAGCTAGGAGTTGATCCTCAGGCCGATTTCACAAATCGACCTGAGTCTCAGGGGCTAATGGGATCAGTGGTTTCATGTTTTCCTTCAGGTGCATCTCGGGTTTTAGACCGACACACACCTTGAGGGCTACTGGTTATATATCTCGGCAGAGAATAAATTGCACCAATCAAGAAAAATATATCCACAAAAAATCAGCCCAGTCCCGAGGTAGTGCACCACCTCAGATGCAGTCCGGCATAAATCTCGGATACAAGTAGTTGGCTCCATAAAGGGCATTTCCAGCATTAAGCTCAGCTGAACTCCTTCAACTTTTTTGAACCAAAGTGATCTATGACACCTCGGATACAGTCCAGCGTTGGAGCTTGGATACAGTCCGGCGTTGGTGCTCGGCTGCAAAAAGATATACCTCGGATGCAATCTGGCGTTGGATTTCGGATGCAAGAGGGCACTGCCGCACGGGAAACACTTGAAACCCAAGGTGTGGCGTAAAAATAACAAGGCATTGATAAAGGCCGAAGACTTAAAGGGCTCCTCGGATGCACGACGTGTAAACTCTTCGGATTTAGCTCGGCAATCCTCAAGATCGAAGATGGAAAGATTTGTTGAACCAGTTTTCAAGGCCGACGACTGAAGATGAAGAAAAGTTTGGAAGAACCGAGGAGCATCCCCAACTTGAAGACCGGTTCAGGGGGCTACTGATGGTGTCCTGGACTAGGGGGGACTCACCACGTCGTCTCCCGACTAGTGGGTCGGGCCGAGGACCCCCATGGTGGTTCACTAATGGGCCAGTTCGGACAGCCTATGACATATACGAGGAAGATTCCACAAGACTTGGTGATCAAGACAAGGACTCCTCTCCACCGATGTATTCGACTAGGACTCTTGTTATCCTAGGCCTCTCGTATATTATATAAGCCGAGGCCAGGCTGGTCGATAGATCATTACGATATTGATCCATCATACCCCTAGGGTTTAGACCACAACGTATGAGCTCGAGGTAGATCAACTCTGTACTTAATACTCCATTGATATAAACAAGAGCAGGACGTAGGGTTTTACCTCCATAGAGAGGGCCCGAACCTGGGTAAAACACCGTGTTCATCGTCCCTGTTACCATCGATCCTAAATCCACAGCTTGGGACCACCTACCCCGAGATCTGCCGGTTTTGACACCGACAACCGTTACCCTTCGTGGGTTGAAGTCTCCATCAACATGGATATACGATAGCACCACCTATCGGAACCACGCCAAAAAGCTCCGTGTCTCCTATTGCGTTTGCACACTCCAATCCCATCCCTTTACTTTCTTGCAACTTGCATGCTTTACTTTCCGCTGCTCATATACTCTTGCCATGCTTGCTTGAAATGTACTGTGAATGTTTAAACTTGTGGTAAAACTCCACCTTAACTTGAAGAAATTAAAAACTGCTACTTTTCTTTGTTGAGGGTCTAATCACCCCCCCCCCTCTAGACACCTCTTCTCGATCCTTTCAGTACTATGTTTTAATTTGTAATATGTCTGGACTATGTTTTAATTTGTAATATGTCTGGACTATGTTTTAATTTATAATATGTCTGGACTATGTTTTAATTTGTAATATGTCTGGACTATGTTTTAATTTGTAATATGTCTGAACTATGTTTTGATTTGTAATATGTCTGGACTATGTTTTAATTTGTAATACGGTCTGAACTCTGTTTTACTTTGTAATATGTTTGTACTATGTTTTATTTGCACCTGAGATTTGTTATTTGAATTGCAGATATGTCTTCGTATCCGTTGCTTAATGCTAATATCGATAGAAAGCACCGGGCGCCCTTATGGAAGCGGGCAAGAACTTAGATGTGTTGGTCACTCGCACCCCAAAGTCTAACTGGATGATACACCCTTCATGGGTTGATAGGTATGTGTGCATATAATGGAATCCATATAATGACTTACTATGTTTGACATACTTTTCATAGCCGCTAACAGTATGGTACAATCTCTTTATTTTGTAGGTTAAGTTGGGCTGGACTTCTACCCTTGGCACGGCTGGTTGAGGGTACATTGGAGGAGTGGGTTGATGGTCCGGACTTAGATGAGGCAGGTGAACCATTGCAGTTATGCAAGAGGCAAGTGAAACGTTTCTCTTACGACAAGTCACTCCTTACCTGCTTAGTAGATAGATGGAGACCAGAGACACATACGTTTCACTTTCCCTAGGGAGAGATGGCACCAACTTTACAGGATGTGTCTTACTTGTTGGGATTACCTCTGGCCGGTGCTGCCAAAGGTCCTTTAGAGGCACAATCTGGTTGGCTAGCATTGATGCAGACCCATTTTTTGGCTGCGGTGCCAACTGCTACGGCCACAGACAACGATCCTCACGGGCCTCTTTTTAGGTGGTTGAGCCAGTTTCAGGTAACCTTCATGGCCACTTAAACAAATGTTGTTTTTTTAGTTACCCGATGTTCATACAATCATTATGTTTCTATGTAGATTGTCTCGTTAGGATATCCCGATGTTGAGTTGTCAGAGGCACAGATTAACCGGTCCCTAGAGGCATATATTCTTTGGCTGTTCGGCAAGACGATGTTTACGGAGAACCACGTGACCACTGTAGATGCACGACTCATCGGTATTGCACAAGAGATAGCTGACTGAAGGAAATATGCCCTAGAGGCAATAATAAAGTTGTTATTTTATATTTCCTTATTCATGATAAATGTTTATTATTCATGCTAGAATTGTATTGATCGGAAACCTAAATACATGTGTGAATACATAGACAAACACTGTGTCCCTAGTGAGCCTCTACTTGACTAGCTCGTTGATCAAAGATGGTTAAGGTTTCCTAACCATGGACATGAGTTGTCATTTGATAACGGGATCACATCATTAGGAGAATGATGTGATGGACAAGACCCATCCGTTAGCTTAGCATAATGATCGTTCAGTTTTATTGCTACTTCTTTCTTCATGTCAAATACATATTCCTTCGACTATGAGATTATGCAACTCCCGGATATCGGAGGAATGCCTTGTGTGCTATAAAACATCACAACGTAAATGGGTGATTATAAAGATGCTCTACAGGCATCTCCGAAGGTGTCTGTTGGGTTGGCATAGGTCAAGATTAGGATTAGTCACTCCGAGTATCGGAGAGGTATCTCTGGGCCCTCTCGGTAATGCACATCATAAGAAGCCTTGCAAGCAAAGTGACTTAGTCACAGGATGATGTATTACAGGACGAGTAAAGAGACTTGCCGGTAACGAGATTGAACTAGGTATAAAGATACCGACGATCGAATCTCGGGCAAGTAACATACCGATGGACAAGGGGAATAACGTATGTTGTCATAACGGTTCAACCGATAAAGATCTTCGTAGAATATGTGGGAGCCTATATGAGCATCCAGGTTTCGCTATTGGTTATTGACCAGAGAAGTGTCTCGGTCATGTCTACATAGTTCTCGAACTCGTAGGGTCCGCACGCTTAACGTTCAATGACGATTTTGTATTATATGATTTATGTGATTTGGTGACCGAATGTTGTTCAGAGTCCCGGATGAGATCACGGACATGACGAGGAGTCTCGAAATGGTCGAGAGGTAAAGATTGATATATAGGACGATGGTATTCGGACACCAGAAGTGTTTCGGAGGGTACCGGGTACATATCGGGTCACCGGAAGGGGTTTCGGGCACCCCCCCCCCCCGGCAAAGATATGGGCCTAATGGGCCAAGAGGGGAAACGCAACAGCCAGCAGGGGCGGCTGTGCCCCCCATATGGGCCAAACCAGAGGAGGAAGGAAAGAGGGGAAGAGAGAAGGAAGGGGAGGGATTCGGCCTCCCCCTTCCTTCCCTCCTCCCTCCTACTTCCTTCCCCCTCCGGAAAATATGGTAGGGGGGGCCAAATTGGACTAGGCCCCCAAGTAGGATTCCTCCTACTTGGGGCGCCCCAAGGCTGTCTCCCTCCCCCTCCCACCTATATATACATGGGGAGGGGGCGCCTAGAACACACACCAATAACTGTTAGCTGTGTGCGGCGCCCCCTCCACAGATTACACCCTTGGTCATATCTTTGTAGTGCTTAGGCGAAGCCCTGCGCGGATAACTTCACCATCACCGTCACCACGCCATCGTGCTGACAGAACTCATCTACTTCCTCGACACTTTGCTGGATCAAGAGTTCGAGGGACGTCATCGAGCTGAACGTGTGCAGAACTCGGAGGTGCCATACGTTCGGTGCTTGATCGGTCGGAACGAGAAGAAGTTCGACTACATCAACCGCGTTATCAAACGCTTCCGCTTTCAGTCTATGAGGGTACGTAGACACACTCTCCCCCTCTCGTTGCTATGCATCTCCTAGATAGATCTTGCGTGAGCGTAGGAATTTTTTTTGAAATTGCATGCTACATTCCCCAACAGTGGCATCAGAGCTAGGTCTATGCGTAGATGATATGCATGAGTAGAACACAAAGAGTTGTGGGCGGTGATAGTCATACTGCTTACCACCAACGTCTTATTTTGATTCGGTGGTATTGTTGGATGAAGCGGCCCGGACCAACCTTACATGACCACGTTCATGAGACCGGTTCCACCGACAGACATGCAACTAGTTTTGCATAAAGGTGGCTGGCGGGTGTCTGTTTCTCCTACTTTAGTTGAATCGAATTTGACTGCGGCCGGTCCTTGTTGAAGGTTAAAACAGCAAACTTGATAAATCACCGTTGTTGTTTTGATGCGTAGGTAAGAACGGTTCTTGCTAGAAGCCCGTAGCAGCCACGTAAAACTTGCAACAACAAAGTAGAGGACGCCTAACTTGTTTTTGCAGGGCATGTTGTGATGTGATATGGTCAAGACATGATGTGATATATGTTGTTGTATGAGATGATCATATTTTGTAAAAGTTATCGGCAACTGGCAGGAGCCTTATGGTTGTCGCTTTATTGTATGAAATGCAAACGCCATGTAATTGCTTTACTTTATCACTATGCGTTAGCGATAGTTGTAGAAGCAATAGTTGGCGAGACGACCACGACGCAACGATAGAGATCAAGGTGTCGAGCCGGTGATGATGGAGATCATGACGATGCTTTGAAGATGGAGATCAAAAGCACAAGATGATGATGGCCATATCATGTCACATATTTTGATTGCATGTGATGTTTATCTTTTATATGCATCTTATTTTGCTAGTACGGCGGTAGCATTATAAGATGATCCCTTCACTAAATTTCAAGATATAAGTGTTCTCCCTGAGTATGCACCGTTGCGACAGTTCGTCGTGTTGAGACACCAAGTGATGATCGGGTGTGATAGACTCTATGTTCAAATACAACGGGTGCAAGACAGTTTTGCACATGCGGAATACTCGGGTTAAACTTGACGAGCCTAGCATGTACAGACATGGCCTCGGAACACTGAAGACCGAAAGGTCGAACGTGAATCATATAGTAGATATGATCAAGATAGAGATGTTCACCATTGATGACTACTCCATCTCACGTGATGATCGGACATGGTTTAGTTGATTTGGATCACGTATCATTTAGATGACTTGAGGGATGTCTATATAAGTGGGAGTTCTTAAGTAATTTGATTAATTAAACTTAATTTATCATGAACTTAGTCCTGATATTATTTGAATATCTATGTTGTAGATCAATGGCCCGTGCTACCGTTCCCTTGAATTTTAATGCGTTCCTAGAGAAAGCTAAGTTGAAAGATGATGGTAGCAACTACACGGACTAGGTCCGTAACTTGAGGATTATCCTCATTGCTGCACAGAAGAATTATCTCCTTGATGCACCGCTAGGTGAAAGGCCTGTTGCAGGAGCAGATGCTGATGTTATGAACGTGTGGCAAGCTCGATCTGATGACTACTCGATAGTTCAGTGTGCCATGCTTTACGGCTTAGAATCGGGACTTCAAAGACGTTTTGAACGTCATGGAGCATATGAGAGGTTCCAAGAGTTGAAGTTAATATTTCAAGAAAATGCCCGAGTTGAGAGATATGAAGTCTCCAACAAGTTCTACAACTGCAAGATGGAGGAGAACAGTTCTGTCAGTGAACACATACTCAGAATGTCTGGATATCATAATCACTTGACTCAGCTGGGAGTTAATCTTCTAGATGATAGTGTTATTGACAGAGTTCTTCAATCACTTCCACCAAGCTACAAAGGCTTCGTGATGAACTATAATATGCAAGGGATGGAGAAGACAATTCCCGAGCTCTTCACAATGCTCAAAGCTGCGGAGGTAGAAATCAAGAAGGAGCATCAAGTGTTGATGGTTAACAAGACCACTACTTTCAAAAAAAAGGCAAGGGAAAGAAGGGGAACTTCAAGAAGAATGGCAAACAAGTTGCCACTCCCGGGAAGAAGCCCAAAACTGGACCCAAGCCTGAAACTGAGTGCTTCTACTGCAATGGGACTGGTCACTGGAAGCGGAACTGCCCCAAGTATTTGGCGGATAAGAAGGATGGCAAAGTGAACAAAGGTATATTTGATATACATGTTATTGATGTGTACCTTACTAATGCTCGTAGTAGCACCTGGGTATTTGATACTGGTTCGGTTGCTCATATTTGTAACTCAAAACAGGAGCTACGGATTAAACGAAGATTGGCTAAGGACGAGGTGACAATGCGCGTCGGGAATGGTTCCAAGGTCGATGTGATCACCGTCGGCACGCTACCTCTACATCTACCTTCGGGATTAGTTTTAGACCTGAATAATTGTTATTTGGTGCCAGCGTTGAGCATGAACATTATATCTGGATCTTGTTTAGTGCGAGACGGTTATTCATTTAAATCAGAGAATAATGGTTGTTCTATTTATACGAGTAATATCTTTTATGGTCATGCACCCTTGAAGAGTGGTCTATTTTTGTTGAATCTCGATCGTGGTGATACACATATTCATAATATTGATGCAAAAAGATGCAAAGTTGATAATGATAGTGCAACATATTTGTGGCACTGCCGTTTAGGTCATATTGGTGTAAAGCGCATGAAGAAACTCAATGCAGATGGGCTTTTCGAATCACTTGATTATGAATCATTTGATACTTGTGAACCATGCCTCATGGGCAAGATGACTAAAACTCCGTTCTCCGGAACAATGGAGCGAGCTAATGACTTATTGGAAATAATACATACCGATGTATGCTGTCCGATGAGTGTTGAAGCACGCGGCGGGTATCGTTATTTTCTGACCTTCACAGATGATTTGAGCAGATATGGGTATATCTACTTGATGAAACATAAGTCTGAAACATTTGAAAAGTTCAAAGAATTTCAGAGTGAAGTAGAAAATCATCGTGACAAGAAAATAAAGTATCTACGATCTGATCGCGGAGGCGAATATTTGAGTTACGAGTTTGGCCATCATTTAAAACAATGTGGAATAGTTTCACAACTCACGCCACCTGGAACACCACAGCGTAATGGTGTGTCCGAACGTCGTAACCGTACTTTATTAGATATGGTGCGATCTATGATGTCTCTTACCGATTTACCACTATCGTTTTGGGGTTATGCATTAGAGACAGCTGCATTCACGTTAAATAGGGCACCGTCTAAATCCATTGAGACGACACCGTATGAACTGTGGTTTGGCACGAAACCTAAGCTGTCGTTTCTTAAAGTTTGGGGTTGCGACACTTATGTCAAAAGGCTTTAGCCTGATAAGCTCGAACCCAAATCGGAGAAGTGCGTCTTCATAGGATACCCTAAGGAAACAATTGGGTACACCTTCTACCACAGATCCGAAGGCAAGATCTTTGTTGCCAAGAACGGAACCTTTCTAGAGAAGGAGTTTCTCTCGAAAGAAGTGAGTGGGAGGAAAGTAGAACTTGATGAGGTAATTGTACCTTCTCTCGAATTGGAAAGTAGCTCATCATAGAAAACCGTTCCCGTGATGCCTACACCAACTAGAGAAGAAGCTAATGATGATGATCATGAAACTTCGGATCAAGTTACTACAGAACCTCATAGGTCAACCAGAACACGATCCGCACCAGAGTGGTACGGGAATCCTGTACTGGAAGTCATGTTACTAGACCAAGGCGAACCTACGAACTATGAAGAAGCTATGATGAGCCCAGATTCCGACAGATGGCTTGAGGCCATGAAATCTGAGATAGGATCCATGTATGAGAACAAAGTGTGGACTTTGGTGGATTTGCCCGATGATCGGCGAGCCATAGAAAATAAATGGATCTTCAAGAAGAAGACTGACGCTGATGGTAATGTTACTATCTACAAAGCTCCACTTGTCGCGAAAGGTTTTCGACAAGTTCAAGGAGTTGACTATGATGAGACTTTCTCACCCGTAGCGATGCTTAAGTCCGTCCGAATCATGTTAGCAATTGCCGCATTTTATAATTATGAAATCTAGCAAATGGACGTCAAAACTGCATTCCTTAATGGATTTCTTAAAGAAGAGTTGTATATGATGCAACCAGAAGGTTTTGTCAATCCTAAAGGTGCTAACAAAGTGTGCAAGCTCCAGCGATCCATCTATGGACTGGTGCAAGCATCTCGGAGTTGGAATATACGCTTTGATGAGGTGATCAAAGCATATGGTTTTATACAGACTTTCGGAGAAGCCTATATTTACAAGAAAGTGAGTGGGAGCTCTGTAGCATTTCTAATATTATATGTGGATGACATATTGTTGATTGGAAATGATGTAGAATTTCTGGATAGCATAAAAGGATACTTGAATAAGAGTTTTTCAATGAAAGACCTCGGTGAATCTGCTTATATATTGGGCATCAAGATCTATAGGGATAGATCGAGACGCTTAATAGGACTTTCACAAAGCACATACCTTGATAAAGTTTTGAAGAAGTTCAAAATGGATCAGTCAAAGAAAGGGTTCTTGCCTGTGTTGCAAGGTGTGAAGTTGAGTAAGACTCAATGCCTGACCACTGCAGAAGATAGAGAGAAAATGAAAGTCATTCCCTATGCTTCAGCCATAGGTTCTATCATGTATGCTATGCTGTGTACCAGACCTGATGTGTGCCTTGCCATAAGTTTGGCAGGGAGGTACCAAAGTAATCCAGGAATGGATCACTGGACAGCGGTCAAGAACATCCTGAAATACCTGAAAAGGACTAAGGATATGTTTCTCGTTTATGGAGGTGACAAAGAGCTCGTCGTAAATGGTTACGTCGATGCTATTTTTGACACTGATCCGGATGACTCTAAGTCACAAACCAGATACGTATTTATATTGAATGGTGGAGCTGTCAGTTGGTGCAGTTCCAAGCAGAGCGTCGTGGCGGGATCTACGTGTGAAGCAGAATACATAGCTGCTTCGGAAGCAGCAAATGAAGGAGTCTGGATGAAGGAGTTCATATCCGATCTAGGTGTAATACCTAGTGCATCGGGTCCAACAAAAATCTTTTGTGACAATACTGGAGCAATTGCCTTAGCAAAGGAATCCAGATTTCACAAAAGAACCAAACACATCAAGTGACGCTTCAACTCCATCCATGATCAAGTCAAGGAGGGAGACATAGAGATTTGCAAAATATATACGGATCTGAATGTAGCAGACCCGTTGACTAAGCCTCTTCCACGAGCAAAACATGATCAGCACCAAGACTCCATGGGTGTTAGAATCATTACAATGCAATCTAGATTATTGACTCTAGTGCAAGTGGGAGACTGAAGGAAATATGCCCTAGAGGCAATAATAAAGTTGTTGTTTTATATTTTCTTATTCATGATAAATGTTTATTATTCATGCTAGAATTGTATTGATCGGAAACCTAAATACATGTGTGAATACATAGACAAACACTGTGTCCCTAGTGAGCCTCTACTTGACTAGCTCGTTGATCAAAGATGGTTAAGGTTTCCTAACCATGGACATGAGTTGTCATTTGATAATGGGATCACATCATTAGGAGAATGATGTGATGGACAAGACCCATCCGTTAGCTTAGCATAATGATCGTTCAGTTTTATTGCTACTGCTTTCTTCATGTCAAATACATATTCCTTCGACTATGAGATTATGCAACTCCCGGATATCGAAGGAATGCCTTGTGTGCTATCAAACGTCACAACGTAAATGGGTGATTATAAAGATGCTCTACAGGTATCTCCGAAGGTGTCTGTTGGGTTGGCATTGATCGAGATTAGGATTTGTCACTCCGAGTATCGGAGAGGTATCTCTGGGCCCTCTCGGTAATGCACATCATAAGAAGCCTTGCAAGCAAAGTGACTTAGTCACAGGATGATGTATTACAGAACGAGTAAAGAGACTTGCCAGTAACGAGATTGAACTAGGTATAAAGATACCGGCGATCGAATCTCGGGCAAGTAACATACCGATAGACAAAGGGAATAACGTATGTTGTCATAACGGTTCGACCGATAAAGATCTTCGTAGAATATGTGGGAGCCAATATGAGCATCCAGGTTCCGCTATTGGTTATTGACCAGAGAAGTGTCTCGGTCATGTCTACATAGTTCTCGAACCCGTAGGGTCTGCACGCTTAACGTTCAATGACGATTTTGTATTATATGAGTTATGTGATTTGGTTACCGGATGTTGTTCGGAGTCCCGGATGAGATCACGTACAGGACGAGGAGTCTTGAAATGGTCGAGAGGTAAAGATTGATATATAGGACGATGGTATTCGGACACCGGAAGTGTTCCGGAGGGTACCGGGTACATATCGGGTCACCGGAAGGGGTTCCGGGCACCCCCCGGCAAAGATATGGGCCTAATGGGCCAAGAGGGGAAACGCAGCAGCCAGCAGGGGCTGCTGCGCCCCCCATATGGGCCGAACCAAAGGAGGAAGGAAAGAGGGGAAGAGAGAAGGAACAGGAGGGATTCGGCCTCCCCCTTCCTTCCCTCCTCCCTCCTCCTTCCTTCCCCCTCCGGAAAATATGGTAAGGGGGGGGGGGGGCGAATTGGACTAGGCCCCCAAGTAGGATTCCTCCTACTTGGGGCGCCCCAAGGCTGTCTCCCTCCCCCTCCCACCTATATATACATGGGGAGGGGGCACCTAGAACACACACCAATAACTGTTAGCCGTGTGCGGCGCCCCCCTCCACAAATTACACCCTCGGTCATATCTTCGTAGTGCTTAGGCGAAGCCCTGCGCGGATCACTTCACCATCACTGTCACCATGCCGTCATGCTGACGGAACTCATCTACTTCCTCGACACTTTGCTGGATCAAGAGTTCGAGAGACGTCATCGAGCTGAACGTGTGCAGAACTCGGAGGTGCCGTACGTTCGGTGCTTGATCGGTCGGAACGAGAAGAAGTTCGACTACATCTACCGCGTTGTCAAACGCTTCCGCTTTCGGTCTACGAGGGTACGTAGACACACTCTCCCCCTCTCGTTGCTATGCATCTCCTAGATAGATCTTGCGTAAGCGTAGGATTTTTTTTTTTGAAATTGCATGCTACGTTCCCCTACACTGACGCACGTTGCCCTGGGGAGATTCTGCAGAGGAGTTTTGGTTCTGCTGTGTTAGTGGCTACGTACAGAGGCCTTTGCAAAGCTTGCTTGTTGAAGTCTAGAAAATCAAGTATTGTTGGATGTCCATTATTGTTGCAGCTCTGGTCATACGAGAGATTCCCTATTGGACGACCCTATGTCTGCGTTGATAAACCTTTTGGTTTGGAGGACTTAGCTGGGGCTTATGTGCCTGCTATCGGCGACTTGCCTACTATGGGATCTGTTTGGGCACGGCGAGAGGTACTTTTATATTAAGTAACAATTTATTCGATTATTTCTTGCCATTCAATAGTATTACTAATGCTTATTTGTTGTCATGCATAGAGACAGTTTGCGCATAGCTAGGTGAGGGGCTGCTACCCGTCCTTCACGGCGCAGTTTGATAGTTTGCACGAGGATCAAGTTATCTGGGAGCCATACTTGCATCAGGCTATATCATCGAGGTGCCCGCCGTCGATGCAGCACTCTTGCCCTTGGACGATGCGATACTCTTGCCCTTCGACGGTGCGGTACTCTTGGCCTTGGTGCTCGGCATGAAGATATCGTCTTCGTCTTCGCTGTCGGCAGTCCATAAATATGTATGCTCTGCTGCAGTCCTTATGAAATTTTCACTCTTCGTCTGCACTACCTTCTTCCACCTTCCATGCAACCTAAGAAGTTCTTTACGTACCTCCTCATAGGTCCTTTCAGGCCACCCAGACCTACGTAATGCGTGAGCCAACTCATTCAGTATGGTGTCACTACCGATGAGTTCGTCCCATGGAACTATCCTATTGTCCATCCTGAAATCGGTGGCTAGCCTAAGAAGACATTTGCTCATCTCAGGGTGAAAACTACGATCAAAAGGATAATCGGACATCTCGACTACACTAAACTGGACTACTTATCCACCTCCGTCTGAAGGGGGTTTTATAGGTAGAGAGGAGAAAATGGCGGGAAAGAACAACTGCGGTATGGAAGGAAAGGATGGCGGGAAGGGGTTCGCGGGAAATGGGTGGCGGGAACATATGGCGGGAAACGGGTGGCGGGAACATATGGCCGGAAGGGGTTGGCGGGAAACGGGTGGCGGGAACATATTGAGGGAAATGGTTGCGGGAACATATGGAGGGAAAGAGTTGGCGGGAAAATATTGAGGGAAAGGGTTGCGCGAAAATATATTTTTTCAATGTTTAAAATGGGCAATGGTTACACAGCATTCATAAGTCAAAATCCAAAAAAAAAAATCATTTTCGGCCTAACATAAGTCGAAGAGCATAGCCATGCACCTTCGGCCACACGTTCGCGTAAAAAGGTGGGCCCCAGGGACTCTTCGGCCCACTGTTGACCAAAAAGCTCTTTTCGGCCTACTTCTGGCCGAAACGGTCTTTTTCGGCCTACTGCTGGCCAAAAAGGTCCTTTTTGGCCCAGCTACGCATGTCTTCGGCCAAGGCACGGCCGAAAAAACCACCTCTTCGGCCCACACGAGGCCGACAGGGTCATAGTTTTGATTTTTTGACATTGGGTGCTATAGTTTCCGAATTTGCTATAAAAAATGTCATAGTTTTGAAAAAAAATCTACCCGAGATCTGCTGGATTTGACTCCAACAAGCCAAAGAGATCCGTTTACAAAATCGCCGCTTCACTTGGAACAACGAGAGGGCAAACCCTACGATGTGCAAGCTAGACTCCTACTTCTGTAATGCTGAGTGAAACATGCATTTTGATTCCCATGTGCTTCACGCAATTTCCACTTCATCGACCACTGCCCTCTCCTCGTTACCAACAATAGGGGCCTGAAGAGACCAACAAGCCTCAAGTTCGAGATTTTTTTTCCCTTCGAGGATTCTCCGACCTTGTCCATCGTCTTGGCAGGCGCCATCCTGGCATGCAGAGTGGTCCGTCTCAAAACTTGTTTCATAAGCTCAAGCGCACGGGAGCGTCCTTGCCAAATAGAGTAGAGGCCTCTTCTCAAAGGCAAAATTGCACCTCCATCCATCTCTCTTTGTCATACTTTGTTTTGACATCGCTTAGGAATCTTGAGCCCTTTTTGCCGATGAGCAAGATCTACGGGCACGTGCGCATCTCAAGCAAAGGGTCATTAGACTTGCTGTTATGGAGAGAGTAATAAAGAAGTTTTGCTAAATCATATCTAGATGTGCCATAAGTATTGCACATCTAAGTCCTATGTCATTGATCTTACATTGAGATTCGTGTGGATATTTTCTTTTTCTTTTTTCTTTTCCACTTTATGCTTGATTCACTCATTTAGATGTGCAATAATTAGAGCACATCTAGATGTGCCCTAGACATACCCGAAAGAAATGGTGTGCTCGCATTGCTAATATAAAAGAGGATGCCAACACGACGCGTTTGGTTCTGGCTCAGGTAACGTAATGAATTTCGGTATGGAGAAGCGCTGCTTCTGATTTTCTTTTACGGAATACTAGCTTTGTTTGGTTCGTGTGGTTTTGTCCGGTTTCCTAATCACCTTCGGCTCGACTGTTTTCGACTCTGCGAAGGCCCGTATCAGAAGACGCTGCTAACGAGTACGTAGTACGCGAACCAAACGTAATCTGCCGTTTCGGAAAGCGTTGTGATCGGAAACCGCGGCTAAATCGTTGAAACAAACGCGTCGTAAGTTTTTTCCACCTACGTGTCAATACGAGACGATGAAAAGAATCACATCCACGATCTCCAAAGGAACTATGGTTGGGTCAGGGACCACAAACTGAAGAAGGAAATCATTCACAACCATTTCTAGAGTCATTGGTAGAGGGCAGCCACGAGCACATGACTTCAACTTGAGGACCTCACAACAGTTCATCACAGCAATTGTAGTTGGACTGCACAACAGTTCATCATAGCAACACCACTGTTATTTTGAACACAACAGAATTTACATGAGTACTGCTGATCCAAGATAGTGCAAAGCTAACAGCATACTCTCAAAGAAACATTAACACAAGAAGTTCGAGACTAACAGGTAAACACTCCCAGGAAACTAACAACAAAAAAAGCACGTCCCCGTCACCAAAACAAACTACTCAAAGAAAGAAGAATCAGCATCACCGAAGGCAATGAAGGCTGCGGCGGCATACACCAGTGACACCATCAAAAGATGATTGCGTTCTGGTGGGCCACAATAATTCTCATTGCTGGAAAAGGAAAAGAAACGATGGAGTACAGATCCCTTCACGATGCACACTGTGATTTTCGTCAATTGTTTTTAGTTTTCTGTTACTCACATGAAAAAGTTAGGAATTAGCCTACAAACTCATCAGACAAGACCTTATTGGATTAACACATGTTTATGTAAACAGGGGGGGGGGGGGATACATATTTGTGAAGACGTTTCTATTAGTAACATAAACAAGTAAACTAAATAGAAGGGGCTAAATCATAAAACCATGAATTAAACATGTTCGGATAACAAAGTCTGAACTTGATAAGGTTGCAAAAAACTCATTTATTTTCAAATAACACAAAAAAGCTTTGCGCGTTGATTTATTTAGGGGAACAGAGTACAAAAAAGGTCAGTTTACAACGCATCGAGTATCGGCTTGAAACCCGAACTCAATCCACAACCACTCTACCCCTAGCTAAGTAATACCTCAACAATTCTCCACATTCCCTCCCATACCAATCCCCTACATTCCCTTGCACATAAAATTGTTGTTAGGTAGGCAGGGGTAAGCTTTGTACAATTAGAGTATTAGACAATAAGAATAAAAATGTGATGTTTATCACAACAACAAGAGTTCATCACAACAATTGTAGTTGGACTGCACAACAGTTCCATCATAGCAACACCACTATTATTTTGCACACAACAAAATTTACATGAGTACTTCTGATCCCAGTTTACAAGATAGTACAAAAGCAGGTCCATGTCGCAAAAACAATCTACTCAACCAAGACTGTACAAGAATCAGCGTCACCAAAGGCAGCAGTGGCATGATTGTGTTTTGACGGACTACAAGGAAAAGAACGAGCATATTCTTCCTCCTCAACTTGGAAATAAAATGTTGACACAGAATTGATGTCAGAATTAATCCCCATTGTTAGTAGCATCCTCGTATGATGCCAGCACTGCGCAGTACAGAACCACCCAGCTGACTCAACTTACCAGGTCATGCAACCCCATCTTTGTGTTACCTGTAGATCATTCTATGAAAAGGATAAGTTGTGCAGGAGAACTCTTAGCACACATTGGATAAATATAAAATTACATGTTTATTGTCAGAAAAAAGAGAGGTAATTAAGCTAGAAAAACGTAAGTGCAGCATGCATGGATTAGACGGATTATATCAGAGTTCATAGACCGAAAGCATCCCAAAGAAAGCTTAACCATTAAACTATGCTCAAACATAAGAAAGAAATATAAAGGAAAGCCAATGAACGAACTAAAGTATCTACTCCTATAAAAGACCCAGTTGGTGATGATGGTGTGTCTGCCATCCGACATTTCTGACCATCCGATCTAAATCTAACACATACCATGCTGTTTTTGCATAAACACCCCCACCAGTCTGCTCCTGATTTGCAAAAAAAAAAAACATAGTCTCTCCGGACAAGTCCATTCCTCCCCCCTCCACACCCAATCAAATAAGAGGAATAAATTTTGGGTTGAATCTAACATATTCTTAGTTTGTGAACGAGTATTAGTCTATTTTGGATCTGTAGCAAGGCACGGGCACTTTGCTAGTTAATAATCAATGTGGCTGTTCCCTGCCTAAGAATTTGACAATGAAATTAACAGTTTCAATCAATCTAAAAGCCAACAAATGACGAAACTTCATGACTGATTATAGCGATTCTAGAAATGTCAGGCTCAGAATAGAGTAACTCATGCTACCAAACTTACTCGTGAATGGAAGATTACTAAACTGTATCTTCTAGTTTGATAGTTACTCAAACAAGAAATCTGAAGCTTTCACTAACCCTCGAAGTCCATGAGCTGTATCATCAACATTTCAGACTTCAGATTCTGTCTGTGAAAGTCGCTGCCGCTTCTCCTTGGACCCATCAAAGTTTCGTGGGGTGTGATGACAAGCATTTTGCGTCTGTACCTGAGCTCCATCTAGTACACAAAGAGCGGAAAACCATTAGATACATGAGCACTTGCTACCCAATAGATATGATAGCAGTGACAGCATATATAGTTACCTGATTTATCATTCAGATATTCGGTCAGAATGTAGGTTGGGTCGTAAAGATACAGCCCCTTTGCAGAGCATGGCATAAGCTCTTCCACCGACTTCCTCCTAGTGTCAACAGCGACAATCCATGCAGTTTGGTCCCGCTCATGTAGCGCCGACGCGAGGTAAACAGCATCACCGTCGCCGCGCAGAATAGGAGCAGCTACTCTCAGGCCCTTGAGTGGCAGTTTTAAACCACAGGCACTACCTCCTAGCTGAGGCAAGGAGACAGTACCGAGCTCATCGGAATGAACCGTGTTCCCCTTGCGCCAACAGTTCCAAGTCAATGCCCTGTACCATGTGATGAGCCTCCAACCAACGGTAACATATTCTTCCCCATCCTCCTGGGGCGGATCGCTGGTGCATTCCGAGTCTTGGAGCTCATCCATGTCCCAGGGGTCAGGAAGAGGCGGCACAGTTCTGACTCTGAGTTCTACCAGCTCCTCAAGTTCGACGCATCTCATGTAGCCACGGCTGAAGGTGACGTCGCGAATCGCCCGAGGCAAAGATTGGCCGTAGAGTGGTTTGTTGCTGGGCAGCAGCTTGGGCATCGGGACGAAGCGTGACACGGCCGCCCCGGGTTCGAGCACGTCACAGATCAGGATGCCCTCCCAGAGATCGACCCATCCCAGCAGCCCGCCTCCGAGGGCGATCACCTTGGCGTGATCGATCACAAGCTGTTTCCTGGAAAACCCATGGGGGAGCTCCACCTGCAGCAGCTTCTTGGTCCACGTGGACCGCGGCTCGGAGCTGAGGGTGTGGAGATAGTACTGCGAGTCCTTCGTCCCGTAGCTCAGAGCCGCTATGACCAAGTGGTTGCGGCTGGAGACGAAACCGAGGGGCAGATGCAGAAGCTCTGCCCGCGAATAACCAGTGAAGTCCGGGATCAGGTCAAGCGACGGCCGGCCGTCGGGGCCCCTGGCTCGGTAGATGAAGTGCTGCGGCGACTCCGAGTCGCCGGTGGTGAAGTCGGCCCGGATAAGGGCGTGGTCCCCCGCGGAGCAGACGACCTCGGGCGCGTGCGCGAAGGTGGTCGCGTCGCGGCCGGGGCAGCAGACGCAGAAGTGGGAGAGGCGGGGCGGAGCGGCCACCGCCAACGAGACCTGAATGGTGAGGCCCGCCGTCGTCAAGGCCCACGCGGTGGCCAATCCATTGCGGAGATCGCTGATGCGGGTGGTCGCGTCGAGGAGGATGAAGTTCGGGAGGCGGGACTTGCCGGCGGCCATAGTCGCCGTGCGGGATTGGGGGTTTGGGCGGTGGGGGTTAGGGTTCGGCCGATCGATCGATCGAGGTTGGCGATTTGGGCTGGGTCGGGTTCCCTTCTCTACTTGGTGGGCGGTCCGGTTCGGGCCTAAATCGAATTGTATTCTTCCCTTCGTGCTCAAACTCATCACCGCCCCTCAAAAACAGAAACATTAGAAATGTTCGTAAATTTCAAAAAATATTCACGTTTTTCAAGATAATGTTCGCAATTTTAAGTTTTTTCGTATTTCTAGATGTTCGTAACAATGTCCTTTTTTTGCGAGCAAACTTCCGATCTATTCATTATCAATCATGGCAGTACAACGAACAGAAATAATAAAAATTATATCCATATCCAGAGACCACCTAGCGATGACTACAAGCACTGGAGCGAGCCGAAGGCACGCCGCCATTATCACCCCTTCCTTGTTGGAGCCGTGCAAAACTTGTTGTAGTAGACAGTCGGGAAGTCGTTGTGCTAAGGTCCATAGGAGCAACGAGCAAGAAGAGCAACCACCGCCGATGAATAGAAGCGTAGATAAAAAATATCCAACTCGAAGACACACTGACGTAGACTAGGTCCGAGCAGATCCACCAAAGTAAGCCATCGACCGAATCATGCAAAAGCTGAAAGCTAACTTGCATCAAGAAAAGGCTCTCACGCATAACAAGCAAAACATAAAGAGATAACTCATGCAGCTTAAGAAACATAAGTTAGATAAGTTTGGCACCCCCGGAGAATTATACATGAATGACCTAATCTAACCCTCATTGTAGGGAGATCATCCATGTGCTTGCACATTGTGAAATAGGATGTGGAGTCCCACACTGTTGGCTCTACCTTCCGCGCCAAGGTGTCAAGGTCTTGCTCAGCGGGAGAGACGCCTTCACGTACCTTACACAACTTAAGCATTGGGTAGTCGGAGGTGATACTCCTGAGAGCCATCTGAAGTTCTTCGCGAGAGGTCGATGTCTTCTACCTACTTGGATCGGCTGAGATGCGCTCCAGAAACTCCGTCAAGGAAGTCACGCTGCCATTGAGCACATCCTCTAGCCACAGAATGACACAGGTCTTCACCGCAATAGTCTTTAGATGCTTGATGCCTGCTAGTGCTCTCTTCTCCCAATCCAAATCGTCCTACCCGAGGCAACAATGAGCAACTTCTAGCTAGACTCATACTTTGGTCATACCAATTTTTTAGTTGGAGCCCAAACCAAATATACCCTTAGTTTGTTGTATTCTCCACCTGTTCTGGCCCAAGGACCAGCCAATACATCAATGACTCTACAAAAGAGATAATGCATCAATGTGGAAGGGAGAACGACCGAATGGCTTTACACTAAATACATAAATTCTTTGTCTTTCTTCCTCACAGAGAAACCGAACAACTTGACGAGCTCTGTTGGCCCCTTGGCAGGCAGAGGCCCAACGATTATTATAATTTTTTTAGGAGTTTAGTTTGCCCCTTATTTATTCCACATGGAGGTTGGTGTCATTTCTTTCAGCTCGTTCTTTCTTCCGACTAGTTTTTTATAGTTTAGCTTTCATTTTCTCGATTTTCTTTTGTTTTTCTGTTACTTTCAATATATTTCAAATTTGTGATTTTTTTAAAAAATCTACAAATATTTTCTAAATGGTGAACTTTTTTAGAAATTCGTGATCATTTTTCAAAGATCTTAGACATTTTCTAAAATTAAATAATTTATTTCTTAAAGTTTGTGAATATTTTTAGGAAATTTTGAAGATTTTTATAAATCCACAAAGATATTTTTTAGATATTCATGAATATTTTTTATTATTCAAAAATATATGAGATCCTAAAATATTTTAAAATTATGTGAGAATTTTTGCTATGCTCTTTCAAATATAATAAATAAAAATTATTTCTAAAAATACAGAAAAGGAGATGTAGCATCCCCTACGCTAAGTGAGCCTTGACGACAAAAACAAATGAGCCCGGTGGAGCTTTGTTGGGCTGAACTGGGCTGTGGCCCGCCCAAGATTTACGCAGTATTTTCACCTATCTAGCTTTGTAGTCCACTAACCAAAGTTGTAGTTGTATTCTCTAAAAAAAGTTGTAGCTGTGTAGCAGCGCATCCTCTCCCAGTCTCTCGCACGAGCTTGTAGCAGCGCCGCCGCCGGCATCCCTTCTCTCGCCATCTCGCGGAGCAGGGAGCACCCGCCACCCACCGGCATCTCTCGCAGTCTCGCGGATCTCGCGTCGCACAGCCAGGGGCCGGTTAGGAGGTAGCGTCAGCGTTGCTACAAGCAACCGAAGACATCTCTCCCGGGCCCCGCCACGCCATCGTGCCACCATGCCGGCCCACTGCCCCTGGCGCTCCTTGTACATCTTCTCTCCTCGCCGCAACCTGCCCTTACCACATGTGTAAATGGTTTACAACCGTTTTAACTGGGGCAAGTAAACTTGCCCTTACCACATGTGTAAATGATTGCATGCATGATTGTCGTAATTTTTTCTACCTAATGCATAGATAGATAGATAGATAGATAGATAGATAGATAGATAGATAAAAAAGTATTTGTACAATCCCTAACAGAAAGATCAACATACATGTAGTCGTTGCTTGTAAGCAAAGGTGAAAGGTAGATGAACAATAAAAATTACAGTCATCCTTAAGTAAAACAAAATGGCTTGTCTATCTACCATAATTATGCTTCTCCTATCTCCAACAGAGAGAGCAACAGCGCAGTTGTGGCACTCGTCCAATCAATGCCGCGCAGCATGACTCGCTGTCAGTTGTTGCTTCTTTGCATGTCTCGTTGGCCACCGCCGGTTGTAAGGTGTTGATGCTTCTTCTTGGCACATCAATCTGGCCACCACCATGTAGAAAGAAGATCGTGTTGGAAAACATTGCATGGAAAACAAAAAATGTTCTACGCGCACGCAAGTTCTATCCACGAAGATGCATAGCAACGAGAGGGGAGAGTGTGTCTACGTACCCTCGTAGAACGTAAGCGGAAGCCTCTATTAACACGGTTGATGTAGTCGAACTTCTTCGCGATCCAACCGATCAAGTACCGAACGTACGGCACCTTCGCGTTCAGCACACGTTCAGCTCGGTGACGTCCTTGCCTTCTTGATCCAGCAAGACGGGCGAAATAGTGGATGAGTTCCGGCAGCACGACGGCGTGGTGACGGTGGTTGTGATGCTATCTCCGCAGGGCTTCGCCTAAGCACTACGAAAATATGACCGAGGGACGAAACTGTGGAGAGGGGCGCCGCACACGGCTAAGAGATTTGTCGTGGGTCTTGTGTGGCGCCCCATCCCTCATATATGTCGGGGCCGGATTTTGGGGACACAATATATTCCCAGAAATTAACCCCTCGTGTCATCACCAGCCCAGGATTACTGTTACTGGTGGACACGTCCTTGTTACAGATTACCAAGCTATTACAAGAGTTGAATACAAGACCATAAAGGTCCAATGATACAACAATGATGTCTGGTGGTGGATGACAGAATTAACTCGTGGTTCTCCAACGTCGATGGGGCTCCATTCCCACAGGAACAGCTGACCCGGATAATTCCTATCCCGCATGGCTGCTATCCTAGGCTCCGCATGGTCGTCGCTGTGGTACTCCTCATAGAAATCCTGACCTGGCCAAGTAAATAGCCAGGGACAAGCCTGTGAGTACGTTTGAATGTACTCGCAAACATCAGGAACAAAAGATATACCGAATGCAACAATTAAATTATATGATCATGATGAACCACACTATATGCGTATGCTCATGATGGACTTAAATGCCTACTGACAGGAATTAAATCATGGCATGATAAAGTATTAGCATATGCAAACATATAAAATTGTTAGTGATAAACAAGAAAAGTCAAAGGAAACAAAATAAAAGAATTGCCGGTCGGATGTCAAGTGACACCATGGTAGGTCTTGAAGAGAAACGCCAATCGGGTGTCTAAAGAGAAATCGGACGAGACAGGACCATCCGAGAACTCAGGCGACGCCACGAGAGGTCTTGAAAAGAAATGCCAGTCAGGTGTCAAGTGACGCCTCGGTCGGACTTGAAAGGAAATGCCAATCGGGTATCCACAAGAGTAGTGGCGTGATAAACCGCCTGATAACTCGAGGGACGCCACGAAGAGGTCTTGAAAATAAATGCCAATTGGGTGTCCACAAGAGTAGTGGCGTGACAGACCGCCTAATAACTCAAGGGACGCCACGAAGAGGTCTTAAAAATAAAATTGAGTGTCCGGGGTAGTCTAGCCAGCCCCTGAGACACCCAGGAATATAAAATAAGAGAAACGGGTTAGTCCACAATATTATGCATAGCCATAATAATAATTAATAAGCATAAAGAAAATAATCAAGGTAGCAATAGGGTATCAACAATTATACTGCAAAAACAATTCAGACACATTTTTAAGTATTTCCTCCGGAGACCGACACTAAGACCGATACTTGACCAACCCAGACTGTAGCCCTTAACCGTAGACACGACTATTCGAATAGGTTTTAAAAATATGCAGAGGATGTACTCTTTACCCACAAGTAAAGGATTTCCTTAGTCAGCACCGAGACACTGACTAATTCCTATTACGGTCTTTGGGTTGAAAACACACCTAACCCGCACATACCAGCTTTAACTTACCAAAGCCAGGAATCATCCAAGGCAATGATGGAGTAAAACTCTAAGTGGGAAGGCTACAACCTCCAATAGCATGGGATCACAATATTTATATCGGCGCGCAAATAGGGGTGCGACCCCTCTCCGACTACAATCGGAGACACCCATGCCCCCGGACCAAGTGGCATGCCTACCAGTGATCAATGGTATCTTCCACTATGGCTCTCTGTACGGTGTGTGCAGGAAAGGGGTTAACAACTTACTGAACCATACCCTACCTGTGTTAGGGACATGTGGTAGCACGGATCAAGTTTGGGGGTTACCGGAACAAAACTCGATCTACGATCGACTCAGGAGGCTCAAATATTTCCTGCAGTGGTTAGCACAACAAGTATTTTCTCAACAGTAATAACAAACAGGGTCACAACCCTTGCATGCTCCATATATATCACGTGACACCATCGTGTCAAAAATGGCCCGTGCCCACCGGCACGTCCAAGGCAGGAGCACGCTCCCGGATTCTCACAATTTCTGCAGGTCAGAACTTGAGTGGAGTGCATGCAAGAGAAAATATATACATGATCATGCATGCATGCAAAAATTGCCATATGCCAAACTTTATTAGAATTCAAATTATTCATAATTCCACTATTCATGCAAATAACCAACCATGCATTCACCATATCAAGTGTTCGAGATGCTTTCCTTTAGTATGCAGAGATATTGGGTGCACTCCAAAAGTTTGAAAAGTTTCTTCCCTCCATTTTTCCTATTTTCAAAAATATTTATATTACCACATAAAGCAAAAACAGTGCCAAAAATTGCCTCAAATATTTTTAAAATAAATACTAAAATAAACTAGATGAAAAATAAAAAATAACAGAAAAAGAATCAATTTATTTGGAGTTAATATGAATTACTAATGAAATATCTAAGTTGGAAAAGTTAGAGAAATAGAATATTTAAAAATATCCAGTGGAAACAGAGTTTGGGAAAAATGTTCACCTAGGCTGGAATAAAAGATCATGATTTTAGGAGTCAGTAGAAATTTGAATAATTAAATTTGGATTAGAAAAGAGCACAGAAGAGTTTTCTGAAAATATGCTGAAAAAGAAAAAGGAAGAGAAACAGGGATGCGCCCTGAGCGCTGTATAGCCGCGAAGTGCTATTGGGCCGAGCCCAGAGTTGCAGCCACGCGGGGGCGAGCTGATGGCTCACTGACAGGTGGGGCCCACCTGTCGGGTTCATCTTCAGTCAAGCGCGCGCGTGGAAAGGAGCGGGGGAGCGACTCCGGCGGCAGTTGCCGGCGATTGGTGGCATCCCTCCGCGTGTTGAGCACACCCTCGGACTCAGGAGATCACGGCGAACCTCCCGGTGTGCGGCACGGTAGCCAGGGAGCCCTATCTCGCCGGCGGCGAGGTCTCCCGAGAGGCTCCGGCGGAACCCAAATTGGGGATTTTACCTTCGATGCCCCTCCGGCAAAATTGAGATGCGGAGTCGATGCAGGGGTGCTCACTGAGTGGTTTGGTGGCGGAAAGTGGAGTAGAGGGGCTGTGTTTGCGACGGAATCATCGACAGGATGACGGCGGCCGTGTCTGTTGGAGGCGGGGAAGACGGCCTCTTCCGGTCGTCTGGTCGCTCCTGGAGGCTTGTAGGGAAGGGGGAGGTGTGGTGGTCTGGAGTGGAGTGAGCTCGCGGCGACTTAAATAGCACGGGGTGGCCGTGCCCGTGGCTTCCAGAGGAAGGCACGGCGGCGGCCATTTATGGCGAGGATGAGGTCGTTGGGTGGCCGGTGGAGTGGTCGGCGAGTCGGTGGAGGAGTGGATAGGCTCAGGTGGTTAGAAGTTAAGAGGGGAGCGAGCTGGCGGGTCTGAGCGGCTCGGGCGGTGCCGTGCCCGAGCTGCCGACCATGGCGGCGGTGGTGGTCGGTGAGGAACGGTGCTAGAGCCAAGGGGGAGGTGTCAACGGTGTTCAGCGTTGGCTGGGCGATCAGGGGAGGATCAGGACGGGCGAGGGGAGCAACAGAGCAACGACGCGAAGGCGAGACCGAGCCTGCCAAACGAGCGCTCTGCTCGTGCTCTAGGCATGCACAGGAGTTGCTCGACGAAATGCCAAGGGGTTTTAGGCTGATCCAATTTTTGGCAGGGTGGTGTTTTCTAGGATGTAAAAGATGATGGACATGTTATCTTGGCCATATGATCAAATTGTGTGTGTAGTTTGGAAAGTGGCAAAGATTCAGTTATGCACATGAGCTGTTTGACAAAATGCTATGGCCATCTAGGAATCTTTGTTGGCTGTGAGAATTGCCAGGATGGTGTCTCCTTAGTGGTTAAATACTATAGTGAAGCTGGTATGGCAAGAAGAGTAACTTGCTAGTGCAAGTTTTATCAAATTTCAGTTCTGGACAGAACTTACAGAAGAGTTTTTGGTGGACTTAAAGAATGCAAATGAAGCTAATCTCCTGGACTTAAGGTTTTGGTTGGAAGGACAGTAAGTGGGAAAAAATTCAGAATTAATGGAGCAAGGAAAATTGGGGTTGCAGTTATAACTCAGAAATGGGACAGAACTGAAAAGAGGTTGTTTCACTCAAAATTTACAATAGACCAAGTTAGGTTTTTGCATAAATGTGATATGTAGGCATCACATGACCTCCCATAATTTTTGTGGAATTTTAAAAGGATTATTTAAAGTGGTGGCAGTGCAACCGGAGCATTTAAAGATATGAAAATGCTATAAAGAGAATTAATTTGGGCAAATTTTATTATGAAAATAATTCTTACTGTTATTAAAATGTAATTGAAATGATTTGAGAAAACTACCAAAGCCACAATATTATTTCCAAACATTTCTATATGGAGGGAAGAATTTTGAAAAACAGAAACAGAAAATGGTTCTGAAATTAATAAAAGACCTAGCAAAAATTCAAAATTTTAATTCTGGCCAATTTTTTATTTAGTAAAAACATGATTAAATTTTTGGGGTGTTACAATATATATATATATATATATAGTGGGGGTGAGTGAAGGCAGCCAGGAGGCGCCCCAAGGGTGGCCCCCCGGCCCCCTTGGGCTCCTGCGCTCTAGCGCCCCCACCCCTCTTTCCTTGTATGCCTGCGGGGGGAACGCAGGAGGAAGTGCCCCCTCCCCTTTCCTTCCTCCTAGGTGGAGGGAAAGATAGAGGGGCTAGCCCTCCCTCCTTTCCATCCATAGGGCCGGCGGCCAAGGAAAGGGGCGCGCCAGCCCCTTGTTGGTTGGTGTGTTCCCCGCTCTTGGCCCATAAGGCCCATTAACCTCCCGGGGCTTCCTGGAACCCCTTCCGGTGGTCCGATGACTACCCGTTATGCTCCGAAACCTTTTCGGTGTCCGAATCGCATTGTCCTATATATCAATCTTTACCTCCAGACCATTCTGGAGCTCCTCGTCATGTACGTGATCTCATCCGGGACTCCGAACAACATTCGGTCACCAAATCACATAACTCATATAACACTATATCGTCAATGAACGTTAAGCGTGTGGACCCTATGGGTTCGAGAACTATGCAGACATGACCGAGACATCTCTCCGGTCAATAACCAATAGCGGAACATGGATGCCCATATTGGTTCCTACATATTCTACGAAGATCTTTATCGGTCGAACCGTTATGACAACATATGTAATTCCTTTGTCTGTCGGTATGTTACTTACCCGAGATTCGATCGTCGGTATCTCCATACCTAGTTCAATCTCATTACCGGCAAGTCTCTTTACTCATTCTGTAATATATCATCTCGTAACTAACTCTTTAGTCATTTTGCTTGCAAGCTTCTTGTGACGTGTATTACCGAGAGGGCCCAGAGATACCTCTACGATACACGGAGTGACAAATCCTAATCTCGATCCATGCCAACTCAACAGATACCTTCGGAGATACCTGTAGAGCATTTGTAACACCCCAACAACTTAACCATATTTTTATTAAGTAAAATTTGGCTAGAAATAAAATTTTGAATTATATTAAGTCCTTTATTATTTTCAGAGTATTTTATGATTCTATTTTCCAAAATTCTTCCCTCCATATAGAAATTTTTGGAAATAATATTGTGGCTTTGGTAGTTTTCTCAAATCATTTCATTTATACTTTAATAACAGTAGGAATTATTTTCATAATAAAAAAATCGCCCAAAACAATTCCTTTAATAGCTATTTCAATACTTTAAATACCTATGTTGCACTACAACTACTTTAAATAATTCTTTAAAAATTCCACAAAAATTATGAGAGGTCATGTGATGCCTATATATCACTTTTATGCAAAAACCCAACTTGGTCTTTTGAAAAGTTTGAGCACAACATCCTCTTTTCCATTCTGTCCATTTCCTAGGTTATAACTACAACCCCAATTTTCCTTGCTCCAAAAATTCTGAAACTTGGCCATCTTATAGTTCTTCTAACCAAACCCTTAACTCCAGGTGCTCAGCCCTATATGAATTTTGTAAAGCCACCAAGTAACCTCCTATAATTTCTGTCCAGAAATGAATTCTGGTAAAACTTGCACTAGCAAGTGTTTCCTTTTATCAAATTAACTTCACCATCATCTTTGTCATCTAAGGAGACACCTTCCTGGCAATTCCCACACCCAACAAAGTTACCTAGCTAGCCCTAGCATTTCATCGAACACCTGTTGAGCATGACAGAAATTAGGCATCTCTTTAAGTTATATTTGAGACTTGGTCACCTGACCCAACCAGCATGTCTACCATCACCACCATCCAGGCTTGTGTCACCCTGCTAATTTGCAGCTCATTCGGGTCACTCTAGATGCCATTGGCATTTCGTCAAGCACCTTAGGGGCAAGTCCGGAGCGTGAGCAAAGCGCAGTTACTGCAGCCGCCGGCGCCCGAGCCACTGCCGTGCCCTGCTGCTGCCCTCCCTGGCTTGCCCCGCACGCTCCACTGACCACCCGCACCTACCACGACCTCCCCCACCCCGGAGCTCGCCCCCTAGCGTCGTTCAGCACTGACCCGAGCTGCCGCCGCCATCATTTGCTCAGGCACGACACTGCCCAGGGCACTTGGCGCCAGCCAGAGGCTGCCAGCACGCCCCCGCTCTTACTCTGGACGGCCGCCGCCACACCTACCTTCACCAACCTCGCAACGGCATCACCGGCCTCAGCGGCGCCATGAATGGTCACGCGCCGACGAGCCATTATCTGGAAGCCACGGGATCGGCGTCCCCTTCCTATATAAACCACCCCAGGCACCCTCTCATGACCAGCGCCACCTCTCCCTTCCGCACAAGCCTTCCCGAGGCTAGCCAAACGACCGGAGGAGCCATCTTCCCCGACCCCGGCCGCTTCTGGCGCCACCACTGTCCCGTCAATTCCCATGCAACCAACGCCTCCCCCTCTCCACCCTCTGTACCAGAGGCCTCCTCACGATCCCGCAAATCCATCCCCACGCTCGATTTTGCTGGGGAGCCACCGTGGGTGAAAGCCCCAAACCGTCGCCGCCGGAGTCTTTTGGGAATCCTCGCCGCCGACAACTCCGAGCTCCCCGACGCCCATCTCTACCACCCACGGGTGCGGCTCGTCCTCAGTAACACGCCAGTACCACCAGCTTCGCGAATGGTGGCCTCTGTCGCCGGGGATCGCCGTTGGGACCTCGCCCCTGCTTTTGTCCAGGCGCGCGCGTGGGGAAGACAAACCCGACTGGTGGGCCCCACCTGTCGGTGAAACACCGTTTCGCCCCCGCGTGGCTGCCTCTTTGGGCTCAGTCCAATAGCACCACGCGGCTAAACAGCGCTCAGGGCGCGCTTATGTCCTTATCCTTTTTCTTTTCTCAGCAGTTTTCAAATATTTCCACAGCAGTCATTTTAAATCCAAATTTGATGATTCAAATTTCTGCATACTTCTAAAATCATGTTCTACTAATTTAACTAGGGTGAACATTTTTCCTACGCTTAGTTTTTGTTGGGTCTATTAAATAGTCTATTTCTCTAATTATTCCAACTTAGAAATTCCATAAGTAAATCATATGAACTCCAAATAAATTGATTCTTTTTCTGTTATTTCTCATTTTGCATCTAGTTTATTTTAGTATTTATTTCAAAAATATTATAAACACTTTTTAATACTATTTTAGAATTATGTGGTAATTTAAATATATTTTTTTGAAAATAGGAAATGGAGGGAAGATAAAATTCTCAAAACTTTTGAAGTGCACCCAATATTTCTGCATGCTCAAGGCAAGCATCTTGAACACATGATATGGTGAATGCTTAGTTGTTTGGTTGCAGGAATAATTGAATCATGCTTTTGTTGAATTCGAATAAAATTTGCATGCATGTAGTATTGGCATGTTTCCTCGTACCGTGCATCGTGTGCTTATTATAACTAACTTACAGGAGCAGGCATAGGTAAAATACCGTTACCGGCAGAAGGGTGATCATGTTGGAGCATGATCATGCCTTGTTGGTTATGCATGTTGGAGCATGCAAGGGTTGTGGCCCTGTTTGGTATTACTGTTGAAAGAATACTTTGTTGTGCTAACCACTGCAGGAAATACTTTAGCCTCCTGAGTCGACCGTAGATTGAGTCTTTCCGATAACCCCCCATACTTGATTCGTGCTACCACTTGTCCCTACCACAGGTGGGGTATGGTTTAGTAAGTTGTTAACCCCTTTCCGTGCACACACCGTATAGAGAGGCCATAGTGAAAGATACCAGTGGCCACTGGTAGGCATGCCACTTGGTCCGGGGGCATGGGTGTTTCCGGTTGTAGCCGAGAGGGGAGATACCCTTGTAATCCGCGCTTATAAATAGTGATCCCATGCTATTGGAGGTTGTAGCATTCCCACTTAGAGTTTTACTTAACTGTTGTTTTGGGTGATTCCTGGCAGCAGGAAAGTTAAGCTGGTGCGTGCTGGTTAGGTGTGTTTTCGACCCAAAGGCCATAATGGGAATTAGCCAGCATCTCGGTGCTGGCTAAAAAATCACTTATTTGTGGGTAAAGAGTACACCCTCTGCAGAGTTATACCTATTCGAATAGCTGTGTCCGCGGTTAAGGACTACAGTCTGGGTTGGTCAAGTGTCGGTCTTAGTGTCAGTCTCCGGAGGAAATAATTAAGTTGTGCCTGAATCATTTTTGCAGGATGATTATTGCCATTACTGTTTTCACCATGAATATTATTGTGCATATCATTGTGGACTAACCCGTTTCTCTTACTTTTTTTGTTCTGAGTGTCTCAGGGGCTGGCTAGACTACCCCGGGCATTTAGTTTTATTTTCAAGACCTTACGAGGCGTCTCTTGAATTCTCGGGCGGTCCTGTCTCGCCCGACTCTCTTGTAGATATCCGTTTGGCATTTCTTTTCAAGACCGACAGTGGCGTCACTTTTGACACCCGACTGGCATTTATTTTCAAGCCCTCTTGTGGCGTCGCTTGGATTCTCAGGCGGTCCTGTCTTGCCCGAATTTCCTTTTAGACACCCGTTTGGCATTTCTCTTCAAGACCTCTCGTGGCGTCGCTTGGATTCTTAGGCGGTCCTGTCTCGCCCGATTCTCCTTTTAGGCACCCGACTGGCATTTATTTTATTTTATTCAGGATTCTCGGGCGGTCCTATCTCGTCCGATTCTCCATTAACTTTCTTTGTTTGTCACTAACATTTTATATTCTCATTGTTCTGCACATGCTAATATTATATTATGCCATAATTTAATTCCTGTCAGCATGCATTTAATATATATAGACCAGCATGAGCATACGCATATAGTTTGGTTCATCATGATCATATATTATCTGCTGCATTCGGTATATCTTTTGTTCATTATGTTTGCGAGTACATTCCAAAGTACTCACAGGCTTGTCCCTGGCTATTTACTTGGCCAGGTCAGGATTTCGGCGAGGAGTACTACCACGACGTCCACATGGAGCCTAGGATAGCAGCTGATACGTCCATTTTGCATCATGCTTTTATATCAATATTTATTGCATTATGGGCTGTTATTACACATTATACCGCAATACTTATGCCTTTTCTCTCTTATTTTACAAGGTTTACATGAAGAGGGAGAATGCTGGCAGCTGGAATTCTGGGCTGGAAAAGGAGCAAATATTAGAGACCTATCCTGCACAACTCCAAAAGTCCTGAAACTTCACGGAGAGTCATTTTGGAATATATAAAAAATATTGGGCAAAGAAAGTACCAGAGGGGGGCCACCTGCCATCCACAAGGATGGAGGGTGCGCCCTACCCCCCTGGGCGCGCCCTCCGGTCTTGTGGGCCACCTGGCAGGCCCCCGATGCCCATCTTCTGCTATATGGTGTGTTTTGACCTGGAAAAAATAAGAAGGAAGCTTTCGGACGAACCGCCGCCGTCTCGAGGCGGAACCTGGGCAGAACCAATCTAGGGCTCCGGCGGAGCTGTTCTGCTGGGGAAACTTCCCTCCGGGAGGGGGAAATAGAAGCCATCGTCATCACCAACGATCCTCTCATCGAGAGGGGGTCAATCTGCATCAACATCTTCACCAGCACCATCTCCTCTCAAACCCTAGTTCATCTCTTGTATCCGATCTTTGTCTTAAAACCTCAGATTGGTACCTGTGGGTTGCTAGTAGTGTTGATTACTCCTTGTAGTTGATGCTAGTTGGTTTATTCGGTGGAAGATCATATGTTCAGATCCTTAATGATAATTAGTACTCCTCTGATTTTGAACATGAATTTGCTTTGTGAGTAGTTACGTTTGTTCCTGAGGACATGGGAGAAGTCTTGTTATAAGTAATCATATGAATTTGGTATTCGTTCGATATTTTGATGAGATGTATGTTGTCTTTCCTCTAGTGGTGTTATGTGAACGTCGACTACATGACACTTCACCATGATTTGGGACTAGGGGAAGGCATTGGGAAGTAATAAGTAGATGATGGGTTGCTAGAGTGACAGAAGCTTAAACCCTAGTTTATGCGTTGCTTCGTAAGGGGCCGATTTGGATCCATATGTTTCATGCTATGGTTAGACTTGTCTTAATTCTTCTTTCGTAGTTGCGGATGCTTGCGAGAGGGGTTAATCATAAGTGGGAGGCTTGTCCAAGGAAGGGCAGCACCCAAGCACCGGTCCACCCACATATCAAATTATCAAAGTAACGAACGCGAATCATATGAGCATGATGAAAACTAACTTGACAACAATTCCCATGTGTCCTCAGGAGCACTTTGCTTTATATAAGAGTTCGTCCTGGCTTGTCCTTTGCTACAAAAAGGATTGGGCCACCTTGCTGCACCTTAGTTACTTTTGTTACTTGTTACCCGTTACAAATTATCTCATCATACAACTATCTATCACCAATAATTTCAGTGCTTGCAGAGAATACCTTGCTGAAAACCTCTTGTCATTTCCTTCTGCTCCTCGTTGGGTTTTACATTCTTACTTATCGAAAGGACTACGATAGATCCCCTATACTTGTGGGTCATCAAGACTCTTTTCTGGTGCCGCTGCCGGGGAGTGAAGCGCCTTTGGTAAGGAAACATTTATATAGTGTGCTAAAATTTACTGTCACTTGTTACTATGGAAAATAATCCTTTGAGGGGCTTGTTCGGGGTATCTTCACCCCGACCGGAAGAGCAAAGAGTTGCTCCTCAACCTACTGCACCTACTGAAAATATTTATTATGAGATTCCTTCGGGTATGATAGAGAAACTGCTAGCTAATCCTTATGCAGGAGATGGAACATTACATCCCGATATGCACCTAATCTATATGGATGAAGTTTGTGGATTATTTAAGCTTGCAGGTATGCCCGAGGATGTTGTCAAGAAGAAGGTCTTCCCTTTATCTTTGAAGGGAAAGGAATTGACATGGTTTAGGCTATGTGATGATATTGGATCATGGAACTACAACCGATTGAAATTGGAATTTCATCAGAAGTTTTATCCTATGCATCTGGTTCATTGTGATCGGAATTATATATATAATTTTTGGCCTCGTGAATGAGAAAGTATCGCTCAAGCTTGGGGAAGGCTTAAGTCAATGTTATATTCATGCCCCAATCATGAGCTCTCAAGAGAAATTATTATTCAAAAAATTTATGCTCGGCTTTCTCATAATGATCGATCCATGCTCGATACTTCTTGTACTGGTTCTTTTATGAAGAAGGACATTGAATTCAAATGGGATTTATTGGAAAGAATTAAATGCAACTCTGAAGATTGGGAACTCGACGAAGGTAAGGAGTCAGGTATAAACCTTGAGTTTGATTGTGTTAAATCTTTTATGGATACCGATGCTTTTCGTGATTTTAGCACTAAATATGGACTTGACTCTGAGATAGTAGCTTCTTTCTGTGAATATTTTGCTACTCATGTTGATCTCCCTAAGGATAAGTGGTTTAAATATCATCCTCCCATTGAAGTAAAAGTAGTTGAACCTATTAAAGTTGAAGAAGAAACTATTACTTATAATGTTGATCCTATTGTTCCTACTGCTTATATTGAGAAACCACCTTTTCCTGTTAGAATAAAGGATCATGCTAAAGCTTCAACTATGGTTCGTAAGAGTTATACTTGAACACCTACACCCCCTGAACAAATTAAAGTTGAACCTAGTATTGCTATGGTTAAAGATCTCTTGGTTGATATTATTGATGGGCATGTTATTTATTTCTGTGATGAAGCTGCTAGAATTGCTAAACCCGATACTAAAGATAAACATAGACCTGTTGTTGGCATGCCTGTTGTTTCCGTTAAAATAGGAGATCATTGTTATCATGGCTTATGTGATGTGGGTGCTATTGTGAGTGCAATTCCTTATACCTTATATAAAGAAATTATGAATGATATTGCACCTGCTGAGATAGAGGATATTGATGTTACTATTAAGCTTGCCAATAGAGATACTATATCACCAATTGGGATTGTTAGAGATGTTGAAGTCTTCTGTGGGAAAATAAAATACCCTAGTGATTTTCTTGTTCTTGCTTCCCCACAAGATAATTTTTGTCCCATTATATTTGGTAGACCTTTCTTGAATACTGTTAATGCTAAGATAGACTGCGAGAAAGATATTGTTACTGTTGGTTTAGGGGATATGTCTCATGATTTTAATTTCTCTGAATTCCGTAGACAACCCCATGATAAAGAATTGCCTAGTAAAGATGAAATTATTGGTCTTGCTTCTATTGCCGTGCCTCCTACTGATCCTTTAGAACAATATTTGCTAGACCATGAAAATGATATGTTTATGAATGAAAGAAGGGAATAGATGAAATATTCTTTAAGCAAGGGCCTGTTTTGAAACACAACTTGCCTATTGAAATCCTTGGGGATCCTCCTCCATCCATGGGTGATCCCGTGTTTGAGCTTAAACAATTACCTGATACTTTGAAATATGCTTATCTTGATGAAAAGAAGATATATCCTGTTATTATTAGTGCTAACCTTTCAGAGCATGAAGAAAATAAATTATTGAAAACTCTGAAGAAGCACCATGCCGCTATTGGATATACTCTTAATGATCTTAAGGACATTAGTCCCACTCTATGTTAGCACAAAATTAATTTGGAACATGATGCTAAACCAGTGGTTGATCACCAACGACGGTTAAATCCTAAGATGAAAGAAGTGGTAAGAAATGAAATACTAAAGCTTCTGGAGGCAGGTATAATTTATCCTATTGCTGATAGTAGATGGGTAAGTCCTGTTCATTGTGTCCCTAAGAAGGGAGGTATTACTGTTGTTCCTAATGATAAGAATGAATTGATTCCGCAAAGAATTGTTACAGGTTATAGAATGGTAATTGATTTTCGCAAATTAAATAAAGCTACTAGAAAATATCATTACCCTCTACCTTTTATTGATCAAAGGCTAGAAAGAGTATCCAAACATACACATTTTTGCTTTCTAGATGGTTATTCTGGTTTCTCTCAAATACTTGTGTCAAAAGAGGACCAAGAAAAGACCACTTTTACTTGCCCTTTTGGTACTTTTGCTTATAGACGTATGCCTTTTGGTTTATGCAATGCACCTGCTACCTTTCAAAGATGTATGACTGCTATATTCTCTGACTTTTGTGAAAAGATTGTTGAGGTTTTCATGGATGATTTCTCCGTTTACGGAACTTCCTTTGATGATTGCTTAAGCAACCTTGATCGAGTTTTTCAGAGATGTGAAGAAACTAATCTTGTCTTGAATTGGGAGAAGTGCCACTTTATGGTTAATGAAGGTATTGTCTTGGGGCATAAAATTTCTGAAAGAGGTATTGAAGTTGATAAAGCTAAAGTAGATGCCATTGAAAAGATGCCGTGTCCTAAAGATATCAAAGGTATAAGAAGTTTCCTTGGTCATGCTAGTTTCTATAGGAGGTTTATTAAAGACTTCTCTAAAATTTCTAGGCCTCTCACTAATCTCTTGCAAAAAGACGTTCCCTTTGTTTTTTATGATGATTGTGTAGAAGCATTTGAAATACTCAAGAAAGCCTTGATTTCTGCACCTATTGTTCAGCCACCTGATTGGAATTTACCCTTTGAAATTATGTGTGATGCTAGTGATTATGTTGTTGGTGCTGTTCTAGGACAAAGAGTTGATAAGAAATTGAATGTTATTCATTATGCTAGTAAAACTCTAGACAGTGCCCAGAGAAATTATGCTACTACTGAAAAAGAATTTTTAGCAGTTGTATTTGCTTGTGATAAGTTCAGATCTTATATTGTTGATTCCAAAGTGACCGTTCACACTGATCATGCTGCTATTAAATATCTTATGGAAAAGAAAGATGCTAAACCTAGACTTATTAGATGGGTTCTCTTGTTACAAGAATTTGATTTGCATATTATTGATAGAAAGGGAGCTGGGAACCCCATTGCAGACAACTTGTCTAGGTTAGAAAATGTTCTTGATGACCCACTGCCTACCGATGATAGCTTTCCTGATGAGCAATTAGCTATCATAAATGCTTCTTGTAATACTCCATGGTATGCAGATTATGCTAATTACATTGTTGCTAAATTTATACCACCTAGTTTCACATACCAGCAAAAGAAAAAGTTTTTCTATGATTTAAGACATTACTTTTGGGATGACCCACACCTTTATAAAGAAGGAGTAGATGGTGTTATTAGACGTTGTGTACCTGAGCATGAACAGGAATAGATCCTACGCAAGTGCCACTCCGAGGCTTACGGAGGACACCATGCTGGAGATAGAACTGCACACAAGGTATTACAATCTGGTTTTTATTGGCCTACTCTCTTCAAGGATGCTCGTAAGTTTGTCTTGTCTTGTGATGAATGCCAGAGAATTGGCAATATTAGTAGACGTCAGGAAATGCCTATGAATTATTCACTTGTTATTGAACTATTTGATGTTTGGGGCTTTGATTATATGGGACCTTTTCCTTCCTCTAATGGGTATACACATATTTTAGTTGCTGTTGATTACGTTACTAAGTGGGTAGAAGCTATTCCAACTAGTAGTGCTGATCATAACACTTCTATTAAGATGCTTAAAGAAATTATTTTTTTGAGGTTTGGAGTCCCTAGATATTTAATGACTGATGGTGGTTCACATTTTATTCATGGTGCTTTCCATAAAATGCTTGCTAAATATGATGTTAACCATAGAATTGCATCTCCATATCATCCTCAATCTAGTGGTCAAGTAGAATTGAGCAATAGAGAAATTAAATTGATTTTGCAAAAGACTGTTAATAGGTCTAGAAATAATTGGTCTAAGAAACTTGATGATGCATTAAGGCTTATAGAACTGCTTATAAAAACCCTATGGGTATGTCTCCGTATAAAATGGTTTATGGAAAAGCATGTCACTTACCTCTTGAACTAGAACATAAAGCTTATTGGGCTATTAAAGAGCTCAACTATGATTTCAAACTTGCCGGTGAGAAGAGGTTATTTGACATTAGCTCACTTGATGAATGGAGAACCCAAGCCTATGAGAATGCCAAGTTGTTTAAAGAAAAAGTTAAAAGATGGCATGACAAAAGGATACAAAAGTGTGAGTTTAATGTAGGTGATCATGTTTTGCTATACAACTCTCGTTTAAGATTTTTTGCAGGAAAGCTTCTCTCTAAATGGGAAGGTCCTTATGTTATCGAGGAGGTCTATTGTTCCGGTGCCATAAAAATCGACAACGCCGAAGGTACAAATCCGAGGGTGGTAAACAGTCAAAGAATCAAACATTATATCTCAGGTAATCCCATAAATGTTGAGACCAATATAATTGACACCGTAACACCGGAGGAGTACATAAGGGACACTTTCCAAAACGTTTCAGACTCCGAAAAGGAAAAGGTATATGGTACGGTAAGTAAACCGACTCCAAAACTGTTCTAATAGCAAATTTTCTCCGTTTTGGAATATTTAAAAAATTAGGAAAATTAAAAGTAGTCCGAAAGAGATACGAGGAGACCACAAGGGTGGAGGGTGCGCCCCCCTGCCTTGTGCCACCTCATGTGCCCTCCGGCCTCCGTTTTCTTGCATAATACTTTTTTTTGGTCGGTAAAAATTCATTATATAATCTCCCGAAGGTTTTGACCACCATACCATGACAAAATCCCCTATTTTTGTTTTGAGTTGTTTCTGTAGCAGATTTGGAGCAAGATGTCTTCGCAAGAGTCAGTCGGGGAGAGTCGTGTCTCCCATCCGATGCCGGGACTAGAAGCAAACAGCGAAGCTGACCACTTTGGGCCATCAACGGAGGAAGAGATGGAGGCCGACTTGAAAAGGGTGGATGCCATGGAGGAGGATCAAGAAGTTACCTCTCGTCTTCAAACTAGATTCATGATGGAGGAACTTCAGAGCTCAGCAATACCAAATTCGGTCATCCCTCCCAATGCTAAATTTCTCTCTTATGAAAATATGAAAAAAGAGTTTTGCTTTTCCCCCCGTAGCTATGAAACATACATGGGTGAATGGAGCTCTAGCAGTCATGGGTAAACTTCGCAAGGAAATAATGGATCTTAAGTAGCAAATTAATAAGCTCAAGGAAGAGAATCACATCCTAAGGGGCATCATCGCCAAGAATATCACATCATCACCTCCGAAGAAAGAGACATAAATACATGGGTATGGGCACTCCCCTTGGCAACTGCCAAGTTTGGGGGAGGTGCCTCAGTATCGTATCACCATCACACCTTTATCTTTATCATTTTTCTTAGTTTGATCCTTTTGGTTATATCTTGATCTATTAGAATAAGTTTTTAGTATGATCTAGCTCTGAGTTTTGTTTTAATCTCTATCTATGTAATCGAGTCCGTGAGTTATATATAATAAAGAGTAGTTTTGAGTTGAGAGCTTTGCTTTCTTGCTATGATCTTGAGGGAATTAAATTAAAGGAAGGAATAAAAAGAAATAAAAAGACCATATATTGATCTTATGGAGAGTAATGACTTCACATATAAAGAGTATGATGAATAAAAGTTGTTGACAGTTGACAAACATAGTTTTGGTTATTGTTGCAATTAATAGGAAGTAATAAAGAAAGAGAGGCTTCACATATAAATATACTATCTTGGACATATTTTGTAATTGTGAGCACTCATTAAAATATGACATGCTAAAAAGTTGATGTTGGACAAGGAAGACAACATAATGGTTTATGTTTTCTTATATCCGAATAGAAGTTATGTTGTCATGGATCCTCCAACATGTTGAGCTTGCCTTTCCCTCTCATGCTAGCCAAATTCTTTGCACCAAGTAGAGATACTACTTGTGCTTCCAAACATCCCTAAACCCAGTTTTGCCATGAGAGTCCACCATACCTACCTATAGATTGAGTAAGATCCTTCAAGTAAGTTGTCATCGGTGCAAGCAATAAAAATTGCTCTCTAAATATGTATGATCTATTAGTGTGAAGAAAATAAGCTTTATACGAACTTGTGATATGGAAGAAATAAAAGCGACAGACTGCATAATAAAGGTCTTTATCACAAGCGGCAATATAAAGTGACGTTCTTTTGCATTAAGATTTTGTGCATCCAAACATAAAAGCGCATGACAACCTCTGCTTCCCTCTGCGAAGGGCCTATCTTTTACTTTTATCTTCTACCTTTATACAAGAGTCATGGTGATCTTCACCATTCCTTTTAACACTTTTTCCTTTGGCAAGCACTATGTGTTGGAGAGATCCGGATATATATATCCACTCGGATGTAGGTTATCATAAAGTATTATTGTTGACATTACCCTTGAGGTAAAAGGTTGGGAGACAAAACTATAAGCCCCTATCTTTCTCTGTGTCCGACTGAAGCTTCGGACCCATAAGTATCGCGTGAGTGTTAGCAATTGTGAAAGACTAAATGATAGTTGAGTATGTGGACTTGCTGAAAAGCTCTTGAATTGACTCTTTCCGATGTTATGATAAATTGCAATTGCTTCAATGACTGAGATCATGGTTTGTTAGCTTTCAATGAAGTTTTGATTCATACTTTACCTTGTGAACGAATTGTTACTTTAGCATCAGAATCTATATGACAATATATGTTGTTGTTCTAAAGATGATCATGGTGCCCTCATGTCCGTATTTTATTTTATCGACACCTCTATCTCTAAACATGTGGACATATTTTTCGATTTCGGCTTTCGCTTGAGGACAAGCGAGGTCTAAGCTTGGGGGAGTTGATACGTCCATTTTGCATCATGCTTTTATATCAATATTTATTGCATTATGGGCTGTTATTACACATTATACCACAATACTTATGCCTTTTCTCTCTTATTTTACAAGGTTTACATGAAGAGGGAGAATGCCGGCAGCTGGAATTCTGGGCTAGAAAAGGAGCAAATATTATAGACCTATCCTGCACAACTCCAAAAGTCCTGAAACTTCACAGAGAGTCATTTTGGAATATATAAAAAATATTGGGTGAAAAAAGTACCAAAGGGGGGCCACCTGGCATCCACAAGGGTGGAGGGCACGCCCTACCCCCCTGGGCGCGCCCTCCGGTCTTATGGGCCACCTGGCAGGCCCCCGATGCCCATCTTCTGCTATATGGTGTGTTTTGACCTGGAAAAAATAAGAAGGAAGCTTTCGAGATGAAGCGCCGCCGTCTCGAGGCGGAACCTAGGCAGAACCAATCTAGGGCTCCGGCGGAGCTGTTCTGCCGGGGAAACTTCCCTCCGGGAGGGGGAAATCGAAGCCATTGTCATCACCAATGATCCTCTCATTGAGAGGGGGCCAATCTCCATCAACATCTTCACCAGCACCATCTCCTCTCAAACCCTAGTTCATCTCTTGTATCCGATCTTTGTCTTAAAACCTCAGATTGGTACCTGTGGGTTGCTAGTAGTGTTGATTACTTCTTGTAGTTGATGCTAGTTGGTTTATTTGGTGGAAGATCATATGTTCAGATCCTTAATGATAATTAGTACTCCTCTGATTTTGAACATGAATTTTCTTTGTGAGTAGTTACGTTTGTTCCTAAGGACATGGGAGAAGTCTTGTTATAAGTAATCATGTGAATTTGGTATTCGTTCGATATTTTGATGAGATGTATGTTGTCTTTCCTCTAGTGGTGTTATGTGAACGTCGACTACATGACACTTCACCATGATTTGGGCCTAGGGGAAGGCATTGGGAAGTAATAAGTAGATGATGGGTTGCTAGAGTGACAGAAGCTTAAACCCTAGTTTATGCGTTGCTTCGTAAGGGGCCGATTTGGATCCATATGTTTCATGCTATGGTTAGACTTGTCTTAATTCTTCTTTCGTAGTTGCGGATGCTTGCGAGAGGGGTTAATCATAAGTGGGAGGCTTGTCCAAGGAAGGGCAGCACCCAAGCACCGGTCCACCCACATATCAAATTATCAAAGTAACGAACGCGAATCATATGAGCATGATGAAAACTAACTTGACAACAATTCCCATGTGTCCTCGGGAGCGCTTTGCTTTATATAAGAGTTCGTCCAGGCTTGTCCTTTGCTACAAAAAGGATTGGGCCACCTTGCTGCACCTTAGTTACTTTTGTTACTTGTTACCCATTACAAATTATCTCATCATACAACTGTCTGTCACAGATAATTTCAGTGCTTGTAGAGAATACCTTGCTCAAAACCGCTTGTCATTTCCTTCTGCTCCTCGTTGGGTTCGACACTCTTACTTATCGAAAGGACTACGATAGATCCCATATACTTGTGGTCATCAGCAGCCACGTGGGATAGGAAATTATCCAGGTCAGCCGTTCCTGTGGGAATGGAGCCCCATCGACGTTGGAGAACCACGAGTCGCTTCCATCATCCATCACCAGAATCATTGTTGTATCATTAGACCTTTATGGTCTTGTATCCAATTCTTGTAATTTCTTGGTAATCTGTAACAAGGACGTGCCCACCAGTAACAGTAATCCTAGGGCAGGTGGTGGCACGAGGGGTTAATTTCTGGGATTTTGTGTCCCCGAAATCCGGCCCTGACAGCATCTTTATGATCACCCAGTTACGTTGTGACATTTCATAGCACACAAGGTATTCCTCCGGTATCTGGGAGTTGTATGATCTCATAGTCGAAGGAATATGTATTTGACATTAAGAAAGCAATAGCAATAAACTGAACGATCATATGCTAAGCTAACGGATGGGTCTTGTCCATCACATCATTCTCCTAATGATGTGATCTCGTTATCAAGTGACAACACATGTCTATGGTTAGGAAACCTTAACCATCTTTGATCAATGAGCTAGTCTTAGTAGAGGCTTACTAGGGACACGGTATTTGTTTATGTATCCACACATGTATTTAAGTTTCCGATCAATACAATTCTAGCATGAATAATAAACCTTTATCATGAATAAGGAAATATAAAATAACAACTTTATTATTACCTCTAGGGCATATTTCCTTTAGATCACCTAGTGGTGTAGGTCCTGCAAGCGCTCTTGAGCCTATCTTGATTAGAATGACAGAGTCAAGTATTGCAACATACAACAAAAGAGAACATACATACATAGATGAAAGAGATATACTATTGTATGGGGGTGGTCACTAATATGTGCAACAACTTGGCATAGTCGTCCAGTTGGACTAGATCGTTGTTGTCCAACATGTAGTCTAGCGAATGCACGGTGAAGTTTCTTAGGAAATAGGCGAGATCATAGAGCTCATCCTGATCCCTCGGTGACCGCTTCTCATCTTTCTTCTTTCATGGTTGTTTTCACATGTTGTGGAATTACATGTGCCTTTTAATCGGTCTTGCGCCAATCATTCTTTTGCTTCTTTTGTTATTCTGGTTAAAAAGATTTGCATGGATATGGCGTTTGAATGCATTCGGTGATGAGCAAGTGAAGCAACGTGAGATCTTCTCGGGCATTCTTCCGGATGCCTGGGATATTAGTAGGTAACTTGATCACACATCTACCCTCTGAAACTAAAACATCATTAAACGTCTATTTACCGCCACATGACATGTCATCCTCTAACTTTTTTGTCAATTTTAGAGACTACGGAATCAAGAACAAATGATAACCCGCGCGTTCAGTTGGAGATTTGATATAATATTACATAAAATATAAATTCATTCCTTGTGATGTAGACCAAAAAACTTAACTTGAATATGACAGGATTTAAAGCACTTAAAATGCACTAAGGCATTGTGTTTTTTTTTGTTCAAAGGCATAGTTGCCATGTAGAGAGGTTGTCATGTCCATATCATGTGTATATTAGTGGACTAAAATAGAAAAATTAATAATACAATAACTTTGGTGATGTGGAAGCACTCATGTGTAGAAAAATAACTATTTAATTATGAATTGTAGTGGATTTATCTATACAAGACTAATAGATTCTAATGTTGCATGAACTGTGTCGTCTCATTCGGATGACTTATAGTGGTATCTATATGCGATTTAACCCATTTTTGCATCCTTCAATATTCTAGCATGGGGGTTCTAGAGTGTGGGTGTGTCTAAAAAATATCTTGATAAATGTTACTAGAATGCATGATTGGTTTTGGTGGAAATAAATAGAAACAAATAGAGTCCAAGAGGTGTCTAGGAGTATAAATAAGTGATTAGGAATCATATTATTTGTGTTACTCGTTTATAGGTTGTTTTGTAGTTGTTAGGCCCGAGAGTATATCGACCACAGGGGGGGTGAATGGGAGATTCAAAAATTCTTGTGAATGTTTTGAAATGATCCCAAACACAGCCGCGGAAATAAGATTTGGTATAAACGAACTCAATCACGATTGCTATTGAGGAACAAAAACTTTGATGTAGGATGCAATAATGGATTGAGCATATGATATAGCAGGCTTGATGATAACAATGGTAATGCAATATGCCAACAGATTCAATATCATAACAGAGAGCTAGAATTGAACTGCGATGGACAACTGAGAAGAAATACTATAAAGAGGTAAATGATCACAGCACAGAAAATAACAAGGACTAAGATAGCATGACAGAATGATGAGCGTGCAACAAAGTGAGTAACGAATGATAACTGACACAGCGATAATGGAGCCGAATGATGTACAACAAAATATTACAGATTTGATAACTATCGTCACAAAGCACATATGAAGACTGCCGAAAGTAATGAAGTGAAGTAAATTGAACCAGTGGTGCTCGATGGCGACAGAGAGATTTGGGAGACCAGTTCACCCTTCTACCAAAGGGCTACGTCTGGTTGGAGGGACTGTGACTAAACACGGAAGATAAACTCTCTTCACCCTATTCTCCTTCAACTCGAAGCTGATCAGACTTCAGTTGATTTCACTCGTGGTAGATACTTGTTGGTGATCTCCAAACCTTCGGTCGACCTTCGCGAACCACAATCACTCTTGGTTGCTGAAGATCTTGCTCGGTGAAGACAACAACTCTTCAACACTCGAGCCGAAACCTATCCGTCTAGAGAGTGCGCAGCTCTCAAGAGTTCTAAGTTTGGGCTCTTGATTTTCTCTCAGTGGATCTTAAACTCAAATCACTTGGAGAGGGGGTGCTCAAATCAATCTTCTCAGAAATCTTAAGCGGAGCAGCCACCGGACAAAACCGGTGCGGGGTGGCTATTTATAGCCACAGCCTTCCCTAAAGGGAAATGACCAAATTGGACATCGAGAGCAGCCAATGGCCGAACGACATGAGTCCAACGGTCAGATTTTGAGCACAATGGTAACATTACTTGCAGAGCAAGTAATGCTAACTCCTCGGTCTGAGACAAATCTCTCGCAGCCAAGAAGATCACAGTCTCTTACTGGCAAGTATTTGCTCGGAACACAAAGAGATTTCTCTCGCAACTTTCATAGGTTTTGGGCTAAGCATCACAGCGGATCTAAGCTTCGAGAACCTATACCCCTCTTAATAGTACGGAGGTCCTATGACTCAAATGAATGAAAGAAGAACAACAAAAGGAATACTACGTCTTCACTTTGTCTTCGACTTCCGTTCGCTACAGTCAATTTCTTCGTACAGCAACACCGAACCAAATGCTTCGCTTCACCAGTAGATCTTCGAGGGGATAATTCCTTCACAACAATCTTCTCGTCTACATATCTTCATTAGATGTAGCTCGTTCTTCTCTGCAATGCAGATATACTTCGGTGAAGTTCCTCGAATTTGGCACCGGAGACAGCATTCTCTTCGGTTTCTGTATGGACTATTTCTCTCTGTACGCACTAGCAAACAAATCAGTCCATACCAGTTTCTATCAACAATCTCCAAAACACAGGAAGGCAGATATTGCACCAACAGTAGTCAAATATGTCCTTCAGGTTTTTCAGAAACTCAACAGCTGACTAGTATGCGGTAAAACAAAATCTCCACAAGTCCTACAACCATAATGATATCCCACAGGTACATTTTATTTGGCAAGAATATTGTGATGGTAGGCCAACACCCCATGCGACTCACTCGAAAGGTTCGCTTTTGTTGGAGAGATTCTTATCATTGTCAAAAACATAATGCAATTTGCATCATGGTCTGTTGAAAATGGGAAGTTCTATTGTATAAATATCCACATAATTTTCCCTTTGCTAATGATAAGATCTTACCGTACAAAATCCCTCTCCAATCCTACCATCCAACTCTTTTACTCTCTCCCAACTACCGCTACCAATTCTGGCTCACCGGTATTTCAATGATGAGCATGATAGGTAGAAATAGCTTTTGGTAGACTCTGAATTATATACTCGAAAAGTTTATAAAGGCATCATGTGCACTCAACATATTCCTCGGACTTTCAATCATCTATGGAAAACCTACATGTTGTGGAAGCGTAAATTCTTCTTATGGTTAATCATTAACATTAGTGTTGTGTGTGAGGATGGCAAGAGGAGAATCTCATGCACCTTTTCTTTTTACTATGAAAACAGTAAAAAAACTGGTGGACCCTTGGTATGGAATGGGATGTTGACATACCAATTATGGATATTTTGTTGAAGTGATTGCTTATCTTTTTCAGAAACTTTCAGTGGAAATGCATCATGGTTTGTCGCAAATGAGAATTATTATTGCTAACGGATATTTAGGGTGAAATGTCCACATATTGTATCATTTGCTAAGGATAGAACCTTACCATGTAAAATCCCTTTCATGTCCTACCATACAACCTTCTTTAGTCTCTCCCCCTTACTGCTATCAATTATGGCTCACCAGCGCAATGGTGGACATGATAGTTAGAATTATACTTGGGGAGACTCTAACTTCGATACTAGGAAAGTTTATATGGCCATCATGGGCATTCCACATATTCCTCGGCCCTTCATGTGGCCATGGAAAACCAACATTTTGAATAAAAAAGAATTCTTCTTCTAGTTACTCCTCAATTCTCGTTGTGGGTGAGGGTCGCCTAGAGGGATCTCTTAGCATGTTTTCTTTTTTTGTGAAAACAGTCAAAAATATTGGTAGACCCTTGGTCACTAGAAGCTAGTGCATTTGGGATCAGAGAAATGAAATTTTGTATGATAAGCAGGTTGCTTCACAGATAGATGCAAATGGATGTTTAACATCATTTTCCATGTATATATCAAATGTAACTCCCTTCTTTTATAAATGAAAAAAATGCACAGTATAGTTGGCCACCACTACTTAGGTTTGTGTTCTGAGAAGGTGCGAAGAGAACATTATCATCGGACGTGGAGTATCTGCACCCGAGCTCAAATGCTCCCTAGTGAACAGTAAAATCGGGAAAAATAGTAAAAAAAATTCAAAAAATTCTGCATTTTTTGTGGTAATCTTTGACAAATGTTTTATGTGCTTGCAAAAATTTATCATGAATGGAAATTCATGGAAGTCGTGGCAAAAAATATTGATTCTCCAAAAATGTTTTTTTAAAGCATTTTGGAGTTCTGGTTCTTTTTTTGCCATGACTTCCATGAATTTCATTTCGTGATGAAAATTTTCAATCATAGAAAACATTTGCTAAAGGTTACCACAAAAAATGCAGAATTTTTTTAATTTTGTTTCATTTGTTTCCGACTTTACTATTCACCTGAGCTCATTTGAGCTCGGGAGTACTTTACAACATTCCACTATACACAATAAGTTCGTACTAGAAACCATTCATGTCAGGATCAACTTCCTATTCTTTTGTATTAATTGAATACTTTTTTAGGCTTATTAATTGAATACTTAGGTTACACATTTCCTAACTTCCCAGGGGTGGCTACCGTTTAATTAAAAGTTTGAGGATGCTACAACTTGTTGGGCGGGATACGTGGTCAAGAGGAGTCCAACTAATCCTGTGTCGGGTTTGATGACTTTGTCTTATGTGTGTAGTGTTATGGGATCAACTTTTTTTTTAAATATCCAATCTATTCATCTTCAATCATGGCGGTACAATGAACATCAGAAATAATAAAAATTACATCCAGATCCGTAGGCCACCTAGCGACGACTACAAGTACTGAAGCGAGCCGAAGGCGCGCCGCCGTTATCGCCCCTCCCTCACTGGAGCCGGGCAAAACTTGTTGTAGTAGACAGTCGATAAGTCGTCGTGCTAAGGCCCCATAGGACCGGCGCACCAGAACAGTAACCGCCGCCGATGAAGAGTAGCGTAGATCGGAAGGATCCAACCTGAAAACAAACAAACATAGACGAACGACGAACAGATCCGAGCAAATTCGCCGGAAACACACATCCACACGCCCACAGACGATGCTAAATGCACCACCGGAACGGGGGCTAGGCGGGGAGAACCTTATTTCATCTTCAGGGAGCCGCCGCCATCTCGCCTTCCTGAGTTGGACATAAACCCTAACAAATCTCGAAGACACATCTAAAAATGGAGCCCTCCCACCAGCAAGGGCCGGGATCCGCCATGCTCCCATGACCCTAAGGCCACCGGAGACGAGGCGGACCAGTGACGGTGCTGATGGGAGGCAAAGGAAACCTAGTTGGGCAGGGGGTGGCTGCGTGAGGATCAACTTCATCGACCTATTCTTGCATGCGATTTGCATGAAATTGTTCAGCGGTCGAGGTGAGTGGGTTGGAGATTGCGTGCTCGGACACATCTCGCTAGCGCCTTCTCACGATCGAAGTGAGCCCTATTGGCGCCTTGGTCGGCACAGGCCCAACGATTATTATAATTTTTAGTTAGAGTTTGGTTTGTCCATATTCTATTCCACGCAGAGGTCAGTGTCATTTTTTTTGCTCGTTCTTTCTTTCCGTCATTTTTAGTAGTTTTGCTTTCGTTTTCAATATTAATTTTTATGTTTATTTTTGTATTTTCGAAATTTTTGTACATTTTTCAAAAATCTACATTTTTTATTGAACAGTGAACTTTTATTGAAATTCGTCTCCATTTTTCAAAATTTTCAATATTTTCTAACTTCAAAGAACTTATTTTAAAAGTTTGCGATTTTTGTTAGAAATTATTGAACATTTTAGAAATTCACCAAAATTTCAAATATTCATGGATATCATTTCTAATATCTTTTGAACCTCATGGACATTTTGTCGAAATCATCGACATTTTTGGATTTTGTGAACAATTTCTAACTTTATAAATAACTTTCAAATTTTGTGAAAAAATTTCCTACACTTTTTAAATATGGAAAATGAAAAACTTATAATTCTAAAAAATACAGAGAAGGACATGTAGCAGCCCTACACCGAAAGAGCCTTGACCACCGCGAGCGCTATGTCTCGCATTAAGCGAGACAGTAGCACCTCTCGCTGAAGGTTCCCCTCCCGCCAACATTAAGCGAGATGGTAGCAGCTCTTACTGAAGGTTTCCTTCACCCCGCGTCGTATTGGGCTGGCCCATTCGTGCGCGCACAATAACTAAACATAGTAGAGGATCCATCCACCCTTGCACAAGCGATACCTACATGCTCCATGTCGTGCTTTAAACTCCCCCGCGGGCTATGTGAGCACATAAATGGACTGCTGCGGAAGTTCTGTGGGGCAGTAGAAGAGGTGAGAAGAAGACGGCATGGGTCTCATGGAAGACGATGTCAAAGCCAAAATATATGGGTGGTATGGGGTTCCGAGATATCGAGTTCTTCAATCTAGCTCTGCTTGCACGTCAAGCATGGAGACTTATGCAGGAACCTAATTCGCTCAGCGCTCGGGTCTTGAAGGCGAGATATTTTCCAGAGTGTGGACTGCTTGATGCGCCCATGGGATCGAATCCGTCATAGGTATGGTGATCCATCAGTGAAGGGCGAGAGGTACTTGCACTTGGCCTAATCAAATGGATCGGGACTAGAGCTGACACTAAGATATGGCAAGACAACTGGCTTTCGAGGGATTATAAGTTACGACCGACACTACCAGAATTTACTTAGTTGCCGACGGCCTCATCTATGCCGATAGCCCCCGTCGGCATAGATAGACATATGCCGACGGCCAAGGGCAGGCCGTAGGCATAGAATAGCCGTCGGCATATGTCGATCTATGCCGACGGGGGCCATCAGCATAATACGGCCGTCGGGACAGCTGGCGATACGCCTACGGGGGCCGTCGGCATAGATGAGGCCGTCGGCATAGCATGGGCCCACCTACCCGGTCAGCGGCGACCGTTTGACGGCGTCGTAGCTACGCCGACGGGGGCTAACGGCGGCCGTCGGCATAAATTTGCTGACATCACCGATCCGCGTCGTCTCCACGTCATCGATCCGAGGGAGAGAGGGCCCGTGGTGTGGCAGAGGTATGCCGACGGCATAGCCGTCGGCATAGGCCTGGCCCATGCCCTCTACCACGTCATCAATCCGCGTGCAGTGCCACGTCATCGATCCGTGGCATCGTAGCTCCGTGTGCGCAGCTATGCCAGCATACCTCTATTTTTTTAAAAAAAATTAATTTTTTTATTTATATTATTTATTATTTTGTTTTTTTTCACAACATAAATGTGCCTTATCTAAAAAAAACATACCCCGATGGTATATCGATTGTCCCCTCACGGAGGGGGGAAATGGTCGACACGGAGGGAATCTGGTTAGAGGGGGGAATCAGGGTGGCATTCGGGGTGTAGCTATGGCACCAAAACATCGCACGGGTCCTGATGCATGTGTGAAAGTGAAGTGGCATGCGTAGACGCCCGTCTTGGGGCTCCGTGGTGTGGCCCCCCTCCACGGACGGCAGTGCTGCCGTCACTTGGAGGGGGGAATCGTGCGGGTGCGGTAGAACCGGAGGGAATCTAGTGGTGGGTTGGGTCCAGACCGTGTTCGGGGATGTTGCTATGGGCTGACCTATCGCAACTAGGTCAAAAGGTCCACCGGTCAAAGCCCGTCCGGCGAAAGTCAAAGGGCTAGATCTCCGGGTCAACTAGAAATCGGGGTGGCCTTCGGGGCGTAGCTATGCCACCGAAACATCGCACAGGTCCTGATGCATGTGTGAAAGTGATGTGGCATGATAGACGCCCTCTTAGGGCTCCGTGGTATGGCCCTCCCTCCACGGACGGCAGTGCCGCCGTCACTTGGAGGGGGAATCGTGCGGGTGCGGTAGAAACGGAGGGAATCTAGTGGTGGGTTGGGTCCAGACCGTGTTCGGGGGATGTTGCTATGGGCTGACCTATCGCAACCAGGTGAAAAGGTCCACCGGTCAAAGCCCGTCCGGCGAAAGTCAAAGGGCTAGACTCCGGGTCAACTGGGAATCGGGGTGGCCTTCGGGGCGTAGCTATGCCACCGAAACATCGCACGGGTCCTGATGCATGTGTGAAAGTAATGTGGCATGCGTAGACGCCCGTCTTGGGGCTCCATGGTGTGGCCCTCCCTCCACGGACGGCAGTGCCGCCGTCACTTGGAGGGGGGAATCGTGCGGGTCTGGTAGAACCGGAGGCAATCTAGTGGTGGGTTGGGTCGAGACCGTGTTCGGGAATGTTGCTATGGGCTGACCTATCGCAACCAGGAGAAAAGGTCCACCGGTCAAAGCCCGTCCGGCGGAAGTCAAAGGGCTAGATCTCCGGGTCAACTGGGAATCGGGGTGGCCTTCGGGGTGTAGCTAGGCCACCAAAACATCGCACGGGTCCTGATGCATGTGTGAAAGTGATGTGGCATGCGTAGATGCCCGTCTCGGGGCTCCGTGGTGTGGCCCCCCCTCCACGGACTGAAGTGCCGCCGTCAGTTGGAGGCAGGAATCATGCGGGTGCGGTAGAACCGGAGGGAATCTAGTGGTGGGTTGGGTCCAGACTGTGTTCGGGGATGCTGCTATGGGCTGACCTATCGCAACCAGGTGAAAAGGTCCACCGGTCAAAGCCCGTCCGGCGAAAGTCAAAGGGCTAGATCTCCGGGTCAACTGGGAATCGGGGTGGCCTTCGCGGCATAGCTATGCCACCGATACATCGCATGGGTCCAGATGCATGTGTGCAAGTGATGTGGCATGCGTAGACGCCCGTCTTAGGGCTCCGTGGTGTGGCCCCCCTCCACGGACGGCAGTGCCACCGTCACTTGGAGGGGGGAATCGTGCGGGTGCGGTAGAACCGGAGGGAATCTAGTGGTGGGTTGGGTCCATCCCGTGTTCGGGGATGTTGCTATGGGCTGACCTATCACAACCAGGTGAAAAGGTCAACCGGCCAAAGCCCGTCCGGCGAAAGTCAAAGGGCTAGATCTCCGGGTCAACTGGGAATCGGGGTGGCCTTCTGGGCGTAGCTATGCCACCAAAACATCGCACGGGTCCTGATGCATGTGTGAAAGTGATGTGGCATGCGTAGACGCCCGTCTTGGGGCTCCGTGGTGTGGCCCCCTCTCCACGGACGGCAGTACCGCCGTCACTTGGAGGGGGGAATCGTGCGGGTGCGGTATAACTAGAGGGAATCTAGTGGTGGGTTGGGTCCAGACCGTGTTCAGGGATGTTGCTATGGGCTGACTTATCGCAACCTGGTGAAAAGGTCCACCGGTCAAAGCCCGTCCGGCGAAAGTCAAAGGTCTAGATCTCCGGGTCAACTCGGAATCGGGGTGGCCTTCGGGGTGTAGGTATGCCACCGAAACATCGCACGGGTCCTGATGCATGTTTCACTAGTAGAAAAAGGGCCTAATGTGAAGCACATTAGTCCCGGTTTGTAACTGAACCGGCACTAATGGTACCGGTTCCAACGGCTAGGCGGGCGGCGCTCATTAGTACCGGTTTGTGGCAACAAACCGGTACTAAATAGGTGGTGGCAGGCTCTTGTCAGGCTGGGGCCCACCAGCACCTTTAGTACCGGTTCATGCCACGAACCGGGACTAGAGATGCACCTTTAGTACCGGTTGGTTAGACGAACTGGTACTAAAGGTCATCCTATATAAACCCCTTCGTCGAGCCCGAGCGCTCGGTTCTTCCCCTTTCCTCTCCTCTATTTTCTTCCTCTTCCTCTCGAGCTCACACTCCATTTTTGCCAAAATTTGTGAAGATTTGAAGGCACCCCATCCATCCAAGTGATCACAAAGGTTGGCAACTTTGTCCTTTCATCTCTCATTGCTAGATTAGCTCTTGCAATGCTCTATAATTATAGTGATTTGTGGGTTTTATTTTGGGAGGAATTATATGTGGTAGTATTTGATTTATATGCAATTTGATGTCAAAATAACTCTTAGTTTGCATATGTAGGTGTGGTTTACTTAGTGCCTTCCCGTCTCCGTACTAACCACCGTCGATCGCCCGCACCGTCCCGTCACCGGCACCACCTTGTGGTGAGCCTCTTGTTCTTATCTTTTTTATATATAAAAAATCATGTTTGTGTGATTTAGATATATAGTTACTTGTATAATTATCTTACCCGTACATTGTTTGTTATACATAGTGCCATGGTTTTGATATCCGTCCCCGTCGGCCCTCGTCTGGGTTATGATTCGGATGTGGTATATTCTCTTTTATAACTATTTGTTGCATTTCGTGTTTATGACAAATTATGCCCATCAAGTTGGCATAGATATTTTTATCTAGTAGGTATGTGAAACGGAAATTCCAACCGACCCTATTGTCGAGAGGTTAAATTTAGTTGAAAGAGAAAATGAGTATTTGAAAGAAAAATTGAAAAGAATTGAGGGGGAGAAGATTGAATTGGAGTTGCATGTTGCCGATGTCGTCGATGATCACAAGATCAAGATGGAGAAAATGCGCTTGAAGATTAGAAAGATTAGAAAATATGCCATTGATAGTGAGGCTTGGTATCATTATGCTGTTGGATCAATTGTTACCTTAGTTGCGATCCTGATCGCATTTGTTGTTGCATTTAAATGCTTTAGCTAGAGAGTTATTTGTATGTTTGTTTTATGAGAATAAGTGTTGTATGAACTTGTATTTACTTGGTCTATTCGGCGTTGTGTAATGAAGATGAGCCGGCAATGGATGTACGATGACCGATGCTCTCCCCAGTTCGTTAAGGGCATGCAAACTTTTCTGCTTGCGGCTGAGGCAAACAAGCGGGCGGATGGTTTTATGTCTTGTCCATGTGCTGGCTGTAAGAATGATCGGAGTTACTCTAAGTCAAAAACCATTCACGTCCACCTGTTTGAGGCCAGTTTCATGCCCCACTATAATGTTTGGACCAAGCATGGAGAAAGAGGGGTTATGATGGAAGACAATGAAGAAGAAGAGGACGATGACAGCTATCCTAGCCATGGGTTCCCTGAATACGATGGTACAACAATGGGGGAAGAAGCTGAGCCGGCAATGCGGGAAGAAGCTGAAAAAGAGGCATCAGATGAGGCCGCTGATGATCTAGGAGAAGAAGAAGTTGCACGCATGTTAGAGGATCACAAGAAATTTTTGTACCCGAATTGCGAAGCTGACAAGAAAAAGTTGGGCACCACACTGGAATTGCTGCAATGGAAGGCAGAGAATGGTGTATCTGACAAGGGATTTGGAAAGTTGCTGATAATGTTAAAGAAGATGCTTCCAAAGGACAACGAATTGCCCGAGAGTACGTACGAAGCAAAGAAGGTTGTCTGCCCTCTAGGATTAGAGGTGCAGAAGATACATGCATGCCCTAATGACTGCATCCTCTACCGTGGTGAGTACGAGGATTTGAACGCTGGTGATGTCGAGGGCGAGCACCCCAGGAAGAAGATTCCTGCCAAGGTGATGTGGTATGCTCCTATAATACCATGGTTGAAACATTTGTTCCAAAACAAAGAGCATGCCAAGTTGATGCGATGGCACAAAGAAGACCGTAAGAAAGACGGGAAGTTGAGAGTACCCGCTGACGGGTCGCAGTGGAGAAAAATCGAGAGAAAGTACTGGGAGGACTTTGCAGGTGACGCAAGGAGCGTATGGTTTGGTATAAGCGCAGATGGCATTAATCCTTTTGGGGAGCAGAGCAGCAATCATAGCACCTGGCCTGTGACTCTATGTATGTATAACCTTCCTCCTTGGGTGTGCATGAAGCGGAAGTTCATTATGATGCCAGTGCTCATCCAAGGCCCTAAGCAACCCGGAAACGACATTGATGTGTACCTAAGGCCATTAGTTGAAGAACTCTTACACCTGTGGAATGGAAAAGGTGTACGTGCGTGGGATGAGCACAAACAGGAAGAATTTGACCTACATGCGTTGATGTTTGTGACCATCAATGATTGGCCTGCTCTCAGTAACCTTTCAGGATAGACAAACAAGGGATACCACGCATGCACGCACTGTTTAGATGATACCGACAGTATATATTTGGATAATTGTAAGAAGAATGTGTACCTGGGACTTCGTCGATTTCTTTCGAGCAGGCATCCTGTAAGAAAGAATGGCAAGCATTTCAAAGGTGAGGCGGATCACTGGACGAAGCCTCGCCACCGTACTGGTGATGATGTACATGATATGGTCAAGAATTTGAAGGTAATCTTTGGAAAGGGTCCTGGCGGACAATCTGTTCCGAATGACGCTGACGGACGCGCACCCATGTGGAAGAAGAAATCTATATTTTGGGACCTGCCCTATTGGAAAGACCTAGAGGTCCGCTCTACAATCGACGTGATGCACGTGACGAAGAATCTTTGCGTGACCCTACTTGGCTTCTTGGGCGTGTATGGGAAGACAAAAGATACACCGGAGGCACGGGAGGACCAGCAACGTATGCACGGAAAAGACGGCATACATCAGGGTCATGCCAGCTACGCTCTTACCAAAGAAGAGAAGGAAATCTTCTTTGAATGCCTGCTCAGTATGAAGGTACCGTCTGGCTTCTCGTCGAATATAAAGGGAATAATAAATATGGCAGAGAAAAAGTTCCAGAACCTAAAGTCTCATGACTGCCATGTGATTATGACGCAATTGCTTTCGGTTGCATTGAGGGGGCTTCTACCGAAAAAAGTTTGATTAGCCATTGTGAAGCTATGTGCATTCCTCAATGCAATCTCTCAGAAGGTAATCGATCCAGAAATCATACCAAGGTTAGAGAATGATTTGGTGCAATGTTTTGTTAGTTTCGAGTTGGTGTTCCCACCATCGTTCTTCAACATCATGATGCACGTCCTAGTTCACCTATGCGAAGAGATTAACGTTCTGGGTCCTGTATTTCTACACAATATGTTCCCCTTTGAGAGGTTCATGGGAGTCTTAAAGAAATATGTTCATAACCGTGCTAGGCCAGAAGGAAGCATCTCCAAGGGCCATGAAAATGAGGAGGTCATTGAGTTTTGTATTGACTTTATTCCTGACCTTAAGCCGATTGGTGTTCCTGAATCGCGGCATAAGGGCAGACTCGGTGGAAATGGCACGCTAGGACCGGAACAAATAATATGTATGGACGGGCATTCTCTCACTCAAGCACACTACACAGTTCTACAAAATTCCGCCTTGGTGGCTCCGTATATGGAGGAACACAAGAATATTCTACGCTCCAAACACCCGGAGCAGTCTGACGACTGGATTACATGTGAACAAACGGGGACTTTCGCCGGTTGGTTGCAGACACGTGCCATGCATGACGCCGCTGTTGAAGATGACATGTACTTGCTGTCCCAGTTACCATCTTCGAATATAATGACTTTCAAAGGGTACGAGATAAATGGGAATACATTTTACATGATCGCCCAAGATAAGAAGAGCACCAACCAAAACAGTGGTGTCCGCTTTGATGCAGCAACCAAGAGGGGAAAGGACACATATTATGGTTACATAGAGGAGATATGGGAACTTGACTATGGACGTGGTTTGAAGGTCCCTTTGTTTTGGTGCAAATGGGTCAATATGACATGAGGCGGGGTAATGGAATACCCGCAGTACGGAATGACAACAGTGGATCTCAACAATCTTGCGTACGCAGACGAACCATTCGTCCTAGCTAATGATGTGGCGCAGGTTTTCTATGTGAAGGACATGTCTACCAAGCCGAGAAAAAGAAAATATAAGGAAGCGAATACATCATACAAATAGCCAAAGTGCCACATAGTTCTTTCAGGGAAAAGAAACATCGTGGGAGTGGATGACAAGACAGACATGTCAGAAGATTATGAAAAGTTTGATGAAATTGCTCCCTTCACAGTGAATATTAACCCGAGCATCCAGTTAAATGATGAAGATTGTCCATGGTTACGGCGCAAAGGGACACACGTGAAGAAAAAGTTTCACACCCAAAGATCCCACTCTGGGATGTGACCGGCTTCACTGTCATCACTTTCTTCTCTAGTGAGTTTCCGGACTTATATATCTGGAAAGTCCCACTTTAGACAAACCGTAGGGAATCTTTGTAATAGTTAGGGTGCTTATGTGTTTTGGCATTTGAAACGTGTACTTTTGTGCTTCGGACAAACGTGTACCTTTCTGACTTCATTTGCTATTTTTCAGCTCATTTACTGAATTTTTTTGAGCTAAATGACCCTGAAATTGAAAAGCACTACAAATGAACTCTGAAAAGGTTGAAAGTTGGCATGGTATCATCATTTCACCCACATAGCATGTGCAAAAAAGTAGAGAGGATTACGGCAAAAACTGGATGCACTTCGTGTACAAAATGGACAATCTCTTTCGAAGTATCAGGGTTTCGAACGAAAACTCATCTGTTACAAAGGCATTTCATTTTTTTAAACTTATTACAACTCCAAACTTTTTGTGCATTCAGTATGCACCATTCAAAGCCACGTCATCAACTTTCAACCCTTTCTAACATCATTTGCTATTTTTCATGCATTTACTGATTTTTTTTATCTAAATGACCCTGAAATTGAAAAGCACTACAAATGAACTCTGAAAAGGTTGAAAGTTGGCATGGTATCATCATTTCACCCACATAGCATGTGCAAAAAAGTAGAGAGGGTTACGGCAAAAACTGGATGCACTTCGTGTAAAAAATGGACAATCTCTTTCGAAGTATCAGGGTTTCGTACGAAAACTCATCTGTTACAAAGGCAATTCATTTTTTTAAACTTATTTTCAAATCCAGGACTTTTTGTGCGTTCGTATGCACCGTTCAAAGCCACGTCATCAACTTTGAAACCTTTCTGACATCATTTGCTATTTTTCATGCATTTACTGATTTTTTTGGAGCTAAATGACCTGAAATTGAAAAGCACTACAAATGAACTTTGAAAAGGTTGAAAGTTGGCATGGTATCATCATTCACCCACATAGCATGCGCAAAAAAGTTGAGAGGGTTACGGCCAAAACTTGAGACTTCGGTACAAAATGGACAATCTCTTTCGAAGTATCAGGATTTCGGACGAAAACTCATCAGTTACAAAGGCATTTCATTTTTTAAACTTATTACAACTCCAGACTTTTTGTGTGTTCAGTATGCACCATTCAAAGCCACATCATCAACTTTGAACCCTTTTTGACATCATTTGCTATTTTTCATGCATTTAATGATTTTTTTGAGCTAAATGACCCTGAAAATGAAAAGCACTACAAATGAACTCTGAAAAGGTTGAAAGTTGGCATGGTATCATCATTTCACCCACATAGCATGTGCAAAAAAGTAGAGGGTTACAGCAAAAACTGGATGCACTTCGTGTACAAAATGGACAATCTCTTTCGAAGTATCAGGGTTTCGGACGAAAACTCAGCTGTTACAAAGGCATTTCATTTTTTTTAAATAACCTAAGTATTACCAAACTGAATATAATGATAAAACACACTAATATTAAACATAAGAAAAAAGAATCACTGGAAAATCTATTTTTAAAGTAAAGTTATTCACAAACTAGTGATTCACACAAATTTCAAATAATTCAAATTTAAACTATTCAAATTTGAAAACTACTGGCACTAACAGAAAGTTTGTAATTTTTTGTACCTAAAGCAAAAATATTCACAAAGAAACTCTAAATACAGCAAAAAACAACTCACAAATAAATAAAAGAAAATAAATAAAGTAGAAAAGAAAAAAAGCCCGCCTACTAGGCCACAGCGGCCTGCATACGACTAGAAATCCAACCTGTAGTTGGGCCAGGATGCAGGCCCACAGGGCAGCGCAGCAGTTTAGGCCCAGAAGCCTGTTTGGAGAGGAGCTCGAAGGAGCAGCCGCGGCTGGGTTTATAAACCAGTGCGGCTGCCCTTCGCTCGGCGAGGTGGGACTAAACTTTGAGCACCGCGGGTGGCAGCGCACCCCCTTTAGTACCGGGTCGTGGCTCCAACCAGTACTAAAGGGGGGTCATTAGTACCGGTTGCTGCCACGACCCGGTACTAAAGGGGGTGCGCTTCCCGCCGCTTGGCCTGGCCAAAATAGGCCTTTAGTACCGGTTGGATCCACCAACCGGTACTAAAGGTCCATCCTATATAAACAACACTTCAAAATTTTGCAGTTTCATCTCCCACTTCCTCTTCTCTGCTTCGACATCGCCGCCGTCCCCATCGCTGCCCCCGTCGCGCGCCGTCGCCGTCCCCGTCGCCGCCCCGGCCAGTCCCCGTTGCCGTCCCCGTCATCGCCGTCTCGTCGCCGCCCCGTACGCCGCTGCCCCGTACGCCGCCGCCCCGTCGCCGCGCCCGTCGCCGCCCCCCGTCGCCCCGCTGTGAGCCCCCTGCGCCATGGCCGCGCCCTCGATCGATGGAGCCCGCCGTACACACACACACACACAACCCACAACACACACACACACACACACACCACGTACACGCGCACACACACCCACACATTTTCTTATATTTCGTTTTCTGTTTTTATGTTTTTTATACTTTTAGTTATAGAAAGTTATATGAATTAGATATATATAATGTTAGATTAATGTCAAAGTATTAGCTAGCCTAGAGAATTAGATTAATGTCAAATTGTAATTAGATGATCGATAGATATATTAATGTCAAATGTTAGATGAATAGATAGAAATGTTAGATTATGTCAAATGTTAGATGAATTAGCTAGATTAGAAATGTTAGATGAATTAGTTTTTTATACTTTTAGTTATAGATGAATTAGATATATTAATGTTAGATAATATTCGAGAGGATGTATTCGAGATTATATATATTATTCGATAATATTCGAGACGATGTATTCGAGATTATATATATTATTCGATAATATTCGAGACATTGTATTCGAGATTATATTCGATGATGCATATTATGTACTATGATTCAGTTTTTCCTTATTGATTGCATGCATGCGTTGTAATTTGAATACTAAATTGTTTTATATTTCTTTTTGCAAAAGTCTTTTGGAATAAAATAAAAGACAAAACAAAAAAAGAAAGAGATAACAGAAAACAAAAACAGAAAAGGAAAAAGGGGCCCACTATGGCTGGGCTCTAGTCAAACAGCCGACCCAGCCCACTCCCCACCTCGTCTCCCTCCTCTGTTCATCGCCAGCGCCGTTGTCGACCGCGCGCGCACACCCGTGCCTGCCCCCTCGCTCTGATTGACAGCGCGACGCCGCGCTCTACGTGGCGGATAAGAGCACCCCCCCTCGACCCCACGGACAAACCCTAGATCCCTCTCGTTCCCCTCTCTTTCGTTCTCTCGCTCGTTTAGGAGCCCACCGAACAGAGCCGTCGCCGCCGCTCGCCATTGCCGTGGCCTCCGGCCACCACTCGTCGTTTCAACTTGTTCTTGACGTCAACGATGCCTGGCCCGCATCCTCGCGATTATATATATTATTCGATAATATTCGAGACGATGTATTCGAGATTATATTCTATGATGCATATTATGTACTATGATTTAGTTTTTCTTATTGATTGCATGCATGCATTGTAATTTGAATACTAAATTGTTTTATATTTCTTCTGGATTAGTTAAATAAAAGCTATGGACAATACCGGCAGAGAAGGAGAGGAGGCCCTGTTCAACATCATACGCTCGCACCCAGATGAGTTTGAAGAAGATGACGGCTCGCAATATCTGAACCCTACCGGTGAGGGTATGATATTTGATAAAGACAAACGAATAGATGAAGTCCAGAACTATGATTATGATGACGAAGAAAATGTTGATCTTGAAATAACAAAGACCGGCGAGGTATATTTATATAAGCAGGCATCTGGTGATCATCACATGTTTTAAATGATCTGTATATATATTAATGAATCGATCTTTCTTCTTTCAGCCCTCCGGATCGAGCAAATCTTCTACAGGCAGCAGGACAGTGCGAGGCCCGACCAAAAAGTTGAAGGATGGCGTAAAGTACAACATCGATGCCATCAAACCTAATGGCGAACCAAGCGAGCCTAAGAAGAATGCGGGCAAGTTCGTTCGTCAGTGCGGAGTTCTTGTGAAGGACCAAATCCCGATCTCCATTCAAGAATGGAAAAAGCCAGCAAAGGAACGTCCAGATCTTACTTTTGTTGACCAAAGAGCAAAAGATCTGCTTTGGGAATCCCTCATGTCACATTTCACCCTACCGGATCATTTCATAGATGCAGATGTGCAGAAAGTCAAGGACGCTGCTCTTAGGAAGATGGCGCTTGCATTCAACAACCACAAGAAAAGTATATGGGCCAAGTACATCGAAGGAGGAAAGAAGACTCCAGAATTCACGGGAACACTAGAGAAGCAAAGAGATCACTAGCCCGCTTTCATGAAATTCAAGGAATCGGAATTAGCTAAGGAACGGTCGAGAATAAACAAGCTCAATGCCGCGAAAAAGGAGATTACCATAGGCTGGGGCCAGGTGGCTACGCGGTGGCCTGGCTTAAGTGGGATAAGGCTGAGCAACAGATGGTGGATGCAGGGGTCATTCCAGTTACATTAGGTTGGCCCCCCAGGTGCAGGACTTGGTTCTATGCGCATGGGGGGACGTTGGACCCAAAGACAGGCAAGGTTTTGGAGAAGGCAAGTCTAAAAGGAGCGGACCTCAAACTACTTGTTGCAATAGAAGAGGCTCGAACGGGGGTGTTCACGCCCAACAGAGAGAACGACGAGCTTACGCGCGCGCTGGGAAATCCTAAACACCCAGGAAGAACACGAGGCAAAGGTGTTGTTCCGTGGTATGAGGGGTTTGAGGACTGGAACACCCACTACAGAAGCCGTGCGAGAAAGAAGATGGAGGAGGAGAAGAAGAGGAAGCTGGAGGAGGAGCAGAGGAAGCAGGAAGCAGAACGCCTTCAAGGCCTAGAATCAGCGCACGCAGAGTTGGCACTCCAATTCCAGCGGCAGCAGCAGCAGATCGACTCACTTAGCCAGGAAAAGGGGTCTCAGCAGCGGCAGCAGCTAGTGGATCTAGCATTGGATAGCACCGTCCCATCCATGCCGTGAAGCAGCGTGGGTTCCGCCCCGGGTGAGGCACTGCTGGATAGATACCCTATGGATGACATCATGGAAAACACTAATTGTGAGCTACACTACAAAATGAAGAACATATCCATGAAGGTGGCGGACGTCGTTGCTTATACAAATCCCCCTAAAGCAACCTTCCATTGCAACCCAATTCCAGCTGGCTATGCTTGTGTCGTGGTTGATGAAGTGGTGGCACAATATTCGGGGCTAGAGCTTGACATTCCTAGAGGTGACGACGAGCACACACTGGGAGAGGCCATACATCGTATCATTCTATGGAGAAAGGATTGCATCATCTTTCCAAGGCCACCAACACCGCATCAGTCGACTCCTCCTCCAAGTCCGCCACCGCATCAGCAGACTCCCGCTCCTCCAAGTCATCAGCTACCGCCTCAGTAGAGTCCTGCTCCTTCAAGTCCGCCAACACGTCAGGCCACTCCTCCTCCTCCAAGTCCGGCACCGCGTCAGCCCACTCCTCCTCCTCCAAGTCCGGCAACGCGTCGGCCCACTCCTCCTCCTCCAAGTCAGGCACCGCGTCAGCCGTCTCCGCCGCCTCAGCGGGCTACGCCACTTAAGCAACAGCGGAAGAGAGCCGTCGCAGCTATGGTGGCTAGCAGTACAAGTACAGGTACAGGAGGCAAGACATTCCAGTTTGGTCCAAGCCTCACGCCTCTTCCGAAGAGGCCTTACGACCTGACTGAGGAGGAAAACGAAGCCGAAGTGCAAGCCCAATTGAGGGCCCATTTTGGACCGAAACCGCCACCGCCGCCAAAGGAGACAGTACCTGAGCATGTCATTGACCACTTTATTCGTATGGCTGAACCACCAGCTCCCAAGCCTATTGACTCAAACTATGAGCGCCAAATCAGGAAGGCATATCAAGCACAAAAAAAGAAGGAGTCGAGCTCGAGCTCGAGCTCCAGCCAAGCAGCTGCCAAAAAAAGCGGGAAAACTGTTCCCCAGCTGGGAGAACAGGCGGTGCAATCGATCCTCCCGCTCATTGTACCAACACATGCGAGTACCGGCGCCGATCAGCTGGTAATAACCGACGCTCATAGAAGGATGGCTGAAGAGGCCGGTATCACTGTTTATCAACTCCTAGAGATTGAGCCCATGGATATGATTAGAAAGGAGGACATAAAACGGAAATATGCCCGCGGCGAACCTATGGTCAAGCCTGAGGAGGTCAAGAAGCTCTCAACGAGAATGTATGAATTGCATGAATGGTACATGAAAATTTCCAAGACTACCAATCGAGAGTCCCTCATGGTGAAAGTCAAGCCAGAGTATTACTACCATGGGAAAGATCTGTATGTTGAGTTTACAGAACTATTTCAGTTATTCAATCAAGACACACTCGACAAATCTATCGTCAGTTGCTATTATCTGTAAGTGATTTCTTTCTGTAATTTAAGTCTCAAGCTGCTAGCTGTACTGCTCGTTGATCATTACATGTAATTATCCTCACTATATTCTTTTCTGTGGTATTATGCAGGATGAAGATCTATGAAATGAAAATAGCTGGACGTTATGGCATTGGGTTCATTGACCCAAATACCATTAATGAAGAGACATGGACGCGTCCATGGGAACGGAAAGACAAAGAGAAAAGCTTGCTAGAGTTCTTGAAGCTCCTAAATACCAATCGAGATATACTACTTCCTTACAACTTCGGGTGAGTCTCACACTGTCTTGTACTACAAATTCTGTTTTTGCTTACTAGCTAGATTTAATAAGTGTATAGGGTTTAGGATAGTTGATGAGTGTTAGTCACATGTCCGCTTAATTTATACATGCAAACGTGTGTGCATGCAGTTTCCACTGGATCTTGTTAATCATTCAAGTTGAAGATGGAAAAGTTGAAGTACTGGACTCACTACTTAAACCAGTTACTGAGTACGAAATCATGAAGGGGATAGTCAACAGGTAATTTCAATCATTATCGAACTATATATGTCGGCCTCTTTAGTTCGTCATTTCCTGATATCAACTAATTAATAACTCCTTTATTCATTTTCTTTGCCGGCGGGAAGGGCTTAGGAAAAGTTCATCAAACAGGTTCCAGGCACTTGGAAAGAAAAGCTGAAATGGTATCGACCCAAGGTAATTAATTAAGTAGTACTAGCTAGCTACCATCTCTTTAATTCTAGTTTAAATACCATTAATTATCATGCTTGATTAATTATTATCTGATTGAATTCTATTCTCGTAAAGGCCATGAAGCAGCTGCGGGGGACTGATTTATGTGCATACTACATTTGCAAGAACATTCGCATGATGGCGTCCGAAAGGAGCAGATCTGATAGACAGATATGGGTATGTTTGCCAGAACACTATTCACAATTTTTACATCATTATCGATATCTAATATATATACACACAACTAATACATGCATATTTGATCTCCTTCTTTAAAGTTCAATGAGATGCGGGATAAGCTCCTACCAATGGATCGCGTACGAGCAATTCAAGAGGAAATAGCGGGATTTTTGCTTGACCAGGTCATAGATCCCAAAGGAGAATTCCATTACCCGCTACCGCAGTAATGCCTCCATGTAGGAGAAATTGTATATACCAAATTGCATATATACATGTGTATGTGTGAATGGTCGTGCGAGACATTCGATGATATATATATATATATATATATGATCGGTTCTACGAGAAATTCTATTTATATATATGCATAACGTGTACAATATGTAGTATCGTAAAATACCAGCAAATGAAAAAGAATTAAATCAAAAACACAAAATTAAAGGAAAAATAAATCATAGACCCAAAACCCCCCAAACCTTTTAGTACCGGTTGGTGTTACCAACCGGTACTAAAGGTCTCCCAGCCCACGGCGCTGGCTCGTGCCATGTGGTGGCCCTTTAGTGGCGGTTCGTGTTGAACCGGTACTAAAGGGGGGGGCCTTTAGTCCCCACCCTTTAGTGCCGGTTACAGAACCGGCACTAAAGGGCCTAATGAACCGGTGCTAAAGCCCGGTTCTGCACTAGTGTGTGAAAGTGATGTGGCATGCGTAGACGCCCGTCTTGGGGCTCCGTGGTGTGGCCCCCCCTCCACGGACGGTAGTGCCGCCGTCACTTGGACGGGGGAATCATGCGGGTGCGGTAGAACCGGAGGGAATCTAGTGGTGGGTTGGGTCCAGACCGTGTTCGGGGATGTTGCTATGGGCTGACCTATCGCAACCAGGTGAAAAGGTCCACCGGTCAAAGCCCGTCCGACGAAAGTCAAAGGGCTAGATCTTCGGGTCAACTGGGAATCGGGGTGGCCTTTGGGGCGTAGCTATGCCACCGAAACATCGCACGGGTCCTGATGCATGTGTGAAAGTGATGTGGCATGCGTAACGCCCTTCGTTGGGGCTCTGGTCCGTGGTGTGGCCCCCCCTCACGGACGGCAGTGCCAGCCGTCACTTGGAGGGGGGAATCGTGCGGGTGCGGTAGAACCGGAGGGAATCTAGTGGTGGGTTGGGTCCAGACCGTGTTCGGGGATGTTGCTATGGGCTGACCTATCGCAACCAGGTGAAAAGGTCCACCGGTCAAAGCCCGTCCGGCGAAAGTCAAAGGGCTTGATCTCCGGGTCAACTGGGAATCGAGGTGGCCTTCGGGGCAAGCTATTGCCACCGAAACCACTCACGGGTCCTATGCATGTGTGAAAGTGAGTGGCATGCGTAGACGCCCGTCTTGGGCTCCGTGGTGTGGCCCCCCTCCACCGACGGCAGTGCCGCCTCACTTGGAGCGGAGGGTGAATCGTGCGGGTGCGTGGTAGACCCGAGGGGAATCTAGTTGTGGGTTGGGTCCAGACTGTTCGGATGTTGCTATGGGCTGACCATCGCAACCAGGTGAAAAGGTCCACCGGCCAAAGCCCGTCCGCGAAAGTCAAAGGGCTGATCTCGGTCAACTGGAATCGGGGGCCTTCGGGCGTAGCTATGCCACCGAAACATCGCACGGGTCCTAATGCATGTGTGAAAGTGATGTGGCATGCGTAGACGCCCGTCTTGGGGCTCCGTGGTGTGGCCCCCCCTCCACGGACGGAGGCGCCGTCACTTGGAGGGGGGAATCGTGCGGTGCGGGTAGAACCGGAGGGAATCTAGTGGTGGGTTGGGTCCAGACCATGTTCGGGGATGTTGCTTGGGCTGACCTATCGCAACAGGTGAAAAGGTCCACCGGTCAAAGCCGTCCGGCGAAATCAAAGGGCTAGATCTCCAGGTCAACTAGGAATCGGGGTTGGCTTCGGGGGTTTAGCTATGCCACCGAAACATCGCACGGGTCCTGATGCATGTGTGAAAGTGATGTGGGATGCAGACGCCTCTTGGGGCTCCGTGGTGTGGCCCCTCCAAGGATGGCAGTGCCGCCGTCACTTGGAGGGGGGAATCGTGCGAGGTGCGGTAGAACCGGAGGGAATCTAGTGGTGGGTTCGGTCAGACCGTGTTCGGATGTTGCTATGGGCTGACCTATCGCAACAGGTGAAAAGGTCGACCGGTCAAAGCGTCCGGGAAAGTCAAAGGGCTAGATCTGGGGTCAACTAGGAATCGGGGGTGGCCTTCGGGGTTTGCTATGCCACCGAAACATCGCACGGGTCCTGATGCATGTGTGAAGTGATGTGGCATGCGTAGATGCCCGTCTTGGGGCTCCGTGGTGGCCCCCCTCCACAGACGGCAGTGCCGCCGTCACTTGGAGGGGGGCATCATGCGGGTGCGGTAGAACCGGAGGGAATCTGGTGGTGGGTTGGGTCCGGACCATGTTCAAGGATGTTGCTATTCTTATTCGCTGACCTATCGCAACCAGGTGAAAAGGTCCACCGGTCAAAGCCCGTCCGGCGAAAGTCAAAGGGCTAGATCTTCGGTCAACAGGAATCGGGGTGGCTCGGGGGTAGCTATGCCACCGAAACCTCGCACGGGTCCTGATGCATGTGAATGTGAAGTGATGTGGCATGCGTAGATGCCCATCTTGGGGTTCCGTGGTGTGGCCCCCCCTCCACGGACGGCAGTGTCGCCGTCACTTGGAGGGGGGAATCATGCGGGTGTGGTAGAGCCGGAGGGAATCTAGTGGTGGGTTGGGTCCAGACCGTGTTCGGGGATGTTGCTATGGGCTGACCTATTGCAACCAGGTGAAAAGGTCCACCGGCCAAAGCCTGTTCGGCGAAAGTCAAAGGGCTAGATCTTCGGGTCAACTAGGAATCGGGGTGGCATTCGGGGTGTAGCTATGCCACCGAAACATCGCACGGGTCCTGATGCATGTGTGAGAGTGATGTGGCATGCATAGACGCCCGTCTTGGGGTCCGTGGTGTGGCCCCTCCCCGGCCCGGCAGTGCACCGTCATTGGAGGGAGGAATCGTGCAGGGGGGGGGGTCTGTAGAACGGAGGGAATCTAGTGGTGGGTTGGGTCCAGACCTTGTTCGGGGATGTTGCTATGGGCTGACCTATCGCAACCAGGTGAAAAGGTCCACCGGTCAAAGCCCGTCCGGCGAAAGTCAAAGGGCTAGATCTCCGGGTCAACTAGGAATCGGGGTGGCCTTCGGGGTGTAGCTATGCCACCGAAACATCGCACGGGTCCTGATGCATGTGTGAAAGTGATGTGGCATGCGTAGACGCCCGTCTTGGGCCTCCGTGGTGTGGCCCCCCCTCCACGGACGGCAGTGCCGCCGTTACTTGGAGGGGGGAATCGTGCGGGTGCGGTAGAACCGGAGGGAATCTAGTGGTGGGTTGGGTCCAGACCGCTTGTGGAAGTGTGGTGGCAGGCGGAGGCACCCCGCACGCGGCTCCGGGGTGTGCCCCCCCCTCACGGGCGTCGCTGCCGCCGTGTCACGGGCGTCGCACCGGGTCCCATACACACGGTAAACTAAAAATCTAAAAAATGTAATAATTGAATTTATTAAAAACTCCGGCATTCATCATGGAAAACGTACTATCACGATAAAACCTTCAGTGCCCGGGCACCGGGCCGGCCACTGAAAGTTTCACCGTAATTGTCCGTTTTCTTAACGGAAGTCTAATGAATACCGGAGCTTATGACGTATGGATTAGTGAACTATTTAAATAGGTCATCTTGCTTGTCTTTGGGCGAGGTGGGACTAAATTATGCCATCTAGCAGCCTCCTGTCTGTGCCGACGGCATAGCCGTCGCCATAGGGTGCCACGTGGCATGGCAATCTATGCCGACGGCTATGCCGTCGACATAGTATCGCCTTATCAGTTGCGGTTAGCCCCCCACCACTCATTCCCCATCTCCACCGACGCGCCCCACCCTACACCCGCGCCGCCACCCGATCCTCTGCTCCGCCAGCCGCCGCCCTTCCCTTCCATTGCTCCAGTCGCCGCCGCCGCCCTTCGCTCGCCACTCCCCGCAGCCGCCCCACCCGCGCTCCGCCCCGGCCTCGTCGTCTAGGCCCGCACCGCCGCCGCCCTTCCCTTGCCGCAGTGGGGCGCGTCGACTCCTCCCCGGCCACCCCTTGACTGCGCCCTCGTCGAGCTAGGTTCGGCCGGACCTCCCCGAGCCCACTCTGCCCTCACCGCCGCCCGACCGTCGCTCCGGTCGGCGGCTAGGCTTCACCGGCCCTCCTCTGCCACTGCTCTGGCCGGCCTAGCCCGAGCCCGAGCTCCCCTCCGCCTCTCCCTCCATGCCTGCCCTCCCCCCCGAGCCGGCCCTCCCCCACGGTGAGCTCCTTCCCTCCCTCTTTGAAGCAATTTTTTTGTTAATTTAGTTAGATGATGGGTGGATGCATTATGTATGATGATAGATGGTTAGATGGATGGATGCATTATGTATGATGATAGTTAGATGATAGATAATTTGATGATAGTTAGAAATGCAAAAAAAATTAGATGATTGATGATGATGTTGATGATGATAGATTATGATGTTGATGATGATAGATGATGATGTTGATGATAGATGATGATGCTTTTTTTATACCTTGATAATTGTTAGACGATGATGATGATAGATTTCCATTTTTTTTGTGGAAGAGATGATAGATGATGATGATTGTTGGATGATGATGATGATTTTTTTATGCTTCAATGATTGTTACATGATGATAGATGATGATGATGATGATGATGATATTGTGATGTTCTTAATTTTTGTCACGGTGCAGGTTCTGTGGTGTTCCATCTCGATGGAGTGATCGTCATAGGAGCTGTTGGACCACGATTGTCCCTCCGCTGTTCGACTACTTCCTCTACAGCCTAGGGTGAGCTACGAATCATGTCACTAGATTTCATTCTCAAGTCAAGTCACGTAACCTTGGCGTCTCCCGTCCGAAAGGGTTGCATCGATAAATATGCATTCAATTGCATATTTATCACCGCAGCTCTTTCGGATTGTCTAGCGTTTTCCACGGACAGCCCGAGGATGTGTAGATTGGGTACGTTCTCCATGTTCTACCCCGTTCCGAGACAGGATTTCGGCGGCGCCTCCCCATTGTTCTCCGGAGCACATTCTCTTGGCTATTTGCCGAGACATGTATCTGGAGAACAGCGGGGAGGTGCTGCCGAAATTTTGTCTCGGAACGTGGTAAAATGGAGAACGTACTCAATCTACACATCCTCGGGTGGGATTAGGACCCATCTTTACCTATTAGAGATGTAGGTGGTTTCAATGCCATCAACGCGATAGAAAATGAAAATTTGATGTGATTAATTTAAATGAATCCTTAATTTAGTTGTGTGGCTCCCAATAAAGTAGAGGATGGCAGATAATCAGTGGATGTACAGTGGTTTTATCCGTCGGAATCGAGTAACATTAGAGTGGATCGCGAAAACCGATGTGTATTTGAAGGAGATATTCCTTAGTCCAATGAGAATTATCCCACCATGCCCCTGTGCGAGATGTGCCAGACATCACTTTAGAAATCAAAAGGACATGACTGACCACCTTCGCACGCACGGATACATGCCAAACTTTGGCATGCCGCCGATAAACTTAGCCAAGCAGGACCGTGGTAGAGAGGAGGTGATGTGACAACGCATCGATGGTTATGCGAACGACGGGGTCAGGGACATGCTAGATGATGTCATTGCTGCAGAAACGGCACATGTGACACCTTCAGAGAATGAACAGGAGGAGCCGGAGGCAACCGCAAAGGCCTTCTTGGAGGTCTTGGCCTCGTCGAAAAAACCTCTTTATGCGGGTGCAAAAATATCTTAGCTGGATGCCATCTCGCAACTGATTGCAGTCAAGGCTGAGTATGGTTGTAGCCAGAAATGCTTCGAAGCATTCCTGGGAGTATGGGCTAACAGCCTCCCTGAGGGTCATGAACTGCCGAAAAGCATGTATGCTACAAAGAAAATCATGAAGGCACTCTCTATGGATTATGAGAAAATAGATGTTTATCCGAAGAATTGCCTTTTGTTTAGGCACGAGTATGCGGATGACAAGTACTGTAGGGAGTGCGGTTCGTCTCGGTACCTTGAGATGGTCGGTGAGGATGGTGAGAAAAAGCAGCTAGCCATCCCCGCTAAGGTTCTTCGGTATCTCCATTTCATAGAAAGACTGCAGCGCCTTTTCATCACGGAGGAGTCTGCCAAAATGATGAAGTGGCACAAGGAAGGTATAAGGTACAATCAAAATAAAATCGTACATCCATCGGAAGGCGAAGCATGGAAGTCGTTCGATGAAGAATACCCCGAGGAAGCAGCCGAGGCTGGGAATGTCAGAATAGCCATATCAGGTGATGGGTTCAATCCATAAGGTATGTCGTCCAATCCATACAGCTGCTGGCCCGTGTTTGTAATTCCGCTCAATCTCCCTCCCGGTGCCCTAATGCAACGCAAGACCATGTTCTTGTCGCTCATCATTCCGGGGCCTGAATACTCGGGGAAGCAATTGGGTGTGTTTATGCAGCCGCTGGTGGATGATTTGCACCATTCTTGGTACTTTCCGAGGTTGACATACGACCGGGATCTGCAGAGAAATTTCTTGATGAAAGTTTGGGTGCACTATTGCGTGCATGACTTTCCCGGCTATGCTCTATTCTGCGGATGGTGTACAAGTGGGAAGATGCCATGCCCAGTGTGCATGCAGGCTCTGCGAATGATTTGGCTGAGTAAGGGTGGCAAGTATGTAGCCTTTGACCTGCATCGACAGTTCCTCCCTCCAGACTGTCCAGACAGGGAAGACAAGAAGAACTTCACGAAAGGCCGGGTTGTTCATGAAGTAACCGAGATTCCAACATTTTCGGGGGCGGATGTTCTTGCTCAGCTAAAAGCTCTCAAGCCTAAAGTCAAAGGCAAAGACAAAGCCAAAGCCAAAGGCTTCGAGGGATATGGTGAGACGCACAACTGGACTCACATTACCCCCTTCTCGCAGCTTCCCTATTTCAAGGACCTCAAACTTCCTTACAACATAGATGTGATGCACACCGAAAAGAATGTCGCAGAGTCCCTTTTCCGCACGATCCTCAATATTCCTGATAAGACGAAGGATAACGTTAAAGCTAGTGCCGATCAATAGAGAATTTGTGATAGACCACGTCTAAACATGAAGCCTCCCACAGGCGGTCGAAAAAACTGGTTCAAGCCAGATGCTGACTTTGTCCTTAAAACGCCAGAAAAAAAGGAAGTACTTATCTGGCTGAAACACATTTTGAAGTTCACCGATGGTAATGCATCGAATATAAGTAAGGGAGTCAATCTTTCAACGGGCAAAGTGACCGGCCTGAAGAGTCATGACTACCATGTATGGATTGAGCGGATAATGCAGGTGATGGTTCGAGGCTATGTCCTCGAGCATGTCTGGCGAGTGCTTGCCGAGCTAAGCCATTTCTTCCGCACGCTCTGTGCTAAAGAAGTAAGTAAAGATGTGATTGAACAATTGCATAAGAAGGCACCGGAGTTGATAGTCAAGCTAGAGAAGATCTTTCCGCCAGGCTTCTTTACTCCGATGACACATCTCATTCTGCACCTCGCGAACGAGGTATTGTTGGGGGGGGCCTGTGCAGAATCGCTGGCAGTACGGCCCTGAGAGACAGAACAAGCATCTCCGACAGAAATGTGGAAACAAAGCTAAGATTGAAGCTTCCATAGCTGAGGCAGTTATCCTAGAGGAGGTGTCAGACCTCAGGACATCATACTATCCAGACCACGTTCCCCATCTGCATAACAAGGTGCCTCGATACAATATAGAAGAGCCCAAGTATCAACCCAGGCTCCATCTATTCAACGTGCAAGGTGGGAGGGCTGGGGCCTCGAAATCTTATAACATGCCACGACAAGAGTGGGAGGACCTCATGTTCTATATCTTGCACAACATCAAGGAAGTTGAGGAAGTGTGGATGAGGTAATACCACTACACCATTCCTTTATGTCTTCCACAGCATCATGTTCTATGTTCACTTAGTCCCGGTCTAACACCGCTTTTCTTCTTTTAGTGATTTCGTTCAAGAGGAATGGATGGGAATGAATCCTCCTACTGAGGCGGAGGCACTTCCTCTTCTCCGTCATGGAAACCCTGGACGTAAAAAAAATTTGCTTGGTTCATGGAGAAAGTAATTTTCCACATTCCCCTATTAAATACCTAGTTCAACATTTATTAGTTAACCGAACTAATGCACCCAGCAACTTCAATTATACTTGTAGGGAAAAGATCCGAACATATCTATGGATGATGAATTAAGATGGGTTTCCATGGGTTTTGACCCTGCCGTCATGACATGTAAAAAGTATGATGTGAATGGGTATCGCTTCCATACAGAGGAGCACCAGAACAGCCGGCCTGATCCCAAAACTATAAATACCGGAGTGTACACCCCCGGTCAAAATTCAGTAGACTACTATGGAAGGGTACAAAATATATACGAGATTAAATTCCGCAAAGGGCGCGAAACCCTAAGTCTGCATGTGTTCAAATGCCGATGGGTTGATCCGTGGGAGGGGCAGAGACATACGCCTTCCATTGGTTTGGTCGAAGTTAAACCATCAACAGTCTATGCAGGAGCCGATCTCTTCATTGCGGCTACCCAAGCTACACAAGTTTATTATCTGCCTTACCCATGCCAGAAAGAGTACCTAAAGGGTTGGGAAGTTGTGTTGAAGGTGTCGCCACATGGTAAGGTACCGAACCCGAATGAAGACGATTACTACAACATTAACCCCATGACATACGAGGGAGTGTTCTATCACGAGCAACCTAATGATGATGTGGTTAGAAACGATGACGCTAGACCATTGGGTGATGATGATGTGGGTCCAAACGACGACGATGCACGGAATGATGGTGAGACCATTGTCAATGAGAATGGCATACCTATGCTAGAAAAGTTAAACGAAGACGCTGACGACGAGGAAGAGCCTCCACCTCCGTCAGACAACGAAGATGATATGATTGATAGTGATGATGAGACCGACCGAGAAAGAGATTACAACAGTGATGATTCGTATGGGTTCTAGCAGATGTACGTTTCAAGTCTTTTTTTCTATAGTTTAGGAATATGCCTTTTTATGCTTTTTTATTAATGTTTTTATTATTCCTTATTATTATGCCTTTTCCTTCATTTTATTAATTTACTAATTGTTTATTCACTTTTCAATGCAGGTTCGTGGAACATGGGCAAGGGGAAGGCCGACGGCGTGGGTTTCCTATGCAAGGTCGTCAGCCTGCCTAGTCGGAGTGCTCGAGCACGTAATCCTCCCCCCTGACTACTTGACGATGACTCCTCACAGGGAGGTCAAGGGAGAGGTGCCCCTAGAGGAGGAGGGGGCGGGGGGGAGAGCCCCTAGAGGGCGAGGGGGTGGGGGGAGAGTCACTACAGGGGGTCGCGGCCAGAAAGAGCGCACCCTCACCGACTTAGGGGTGTTGTCTTCGAGGCCCTCCTCTAGTGAGGTACCCTCCTCTAGTGAGGTACCCTCTGACAAGGAGGAGGAGGAGGACGAGGAGGACGAGGAGGAGGAGGTTCGGGATGGGGCCGAGGAGGAGGTGGAGGAGGAGGTTGGGGAGGGGGACAAGGAGGAGGAGGAGGAGAAGGCAGGCGAGGAGGAGGGTGGTGGCGGGGATGATGGTGGTGGCGAGGAGGGGGTTGGCAACAAGGGGTGGCTGCATGGTAACGCAAAGCTACCAAAGCAGACTCCTGCTACCGAGGAGCAGAAGTGGCTCATTGGGCCCACGGGGAAAGAGTAAGTGCCACTTTATAATAATTTCATTCTTTTACTTGTCACATGCTTATATTTTTCTTTATTTTGCTTGTCACATGCTAATATTTCATTCTTTTGCAGAAACTGGATATATCCTAAAGGGGCCCGTATTCCCAACGGCCTCATCACCGTCTTGCTGAAGGTAGACTGGCCGGGGCTGTACTGTCCGGATCCAGTCAGGCACCCGGACCGTCGGGTTTTGGCCATGAGCTGGGAACACTGGGAAGCGGCCCTCCACGCGGACCATGAGACCCATGCCAAGGCCGCGATCACTAATTTCTGGGTGAGTTCTCTTCAGAAGCACAAGTCCATTCTGGTTTCATGAATGATTTAAATCATGGCTTCTTCCATTCTGGTTTCATGAATGATTGTAGAAATACTATCAAGTTCTTCCGGAGCACAAGGCCACTGCCGACCAGATCGTGCTTCGCCAATGCAAGAAGAGGGCCCGCCAGAGGCAGTACGAGGTGCGCTGGGTGGCCATCTCGACATACTATCACGACGCTCTTGGTGTGAAGATGACCAAGGAAGAAGCGCGGAGGATGGGCATTACCTTGGAGATGCACGAGTACTTGGCGGTAAGTATAAAAGATTTTTCATTCCGATGTTTGTGGTACATTTCACCGTTTCGTGTTGACATGCCATTATGCTTTCATTATGTAGGTGTGTCCAAATTGGTGTTACGGAAAAGACGAGTCCTGGGCGGCATTGGCGGATCTGTGGTGTGATAAGGATGGAGCCTGGGCGGCTACGAGCATAAAAAACAAGGCTAACCGAGGGAAGGAGGGAGTACATGCTCAGGGAAACCGAAACCACTTTCTCCACAAGACACTTCATGTATGACTAACCTCATTAAACATTCTTCTTCTTCTATTTACCGTCACTTTCTTATGTATGACTAACCTCTGTTTGGTGGTGCAGGAGGAGAAACTGAAGCGGCCGCTCTCACACATGGAGGCGTGGGAGATCGCCCATACGCGGAGGAAGCCCAAGCCTGGCGAGGCCAAGTACTACGGCAAGACCGCGCAGAATAAGAAGGCCTACTCCGATGGGTATCTGAGGTTACATCCTGGCACACCTGACCCCATTGCGGCGGATCTGGATGAGAGGGTGGTGGTGGGCATGGGGCCCAAGGAGCACGGTCGGGAGGCGCTTCTGGATGCTGTGATCACTCCTTCTATCTCCTACACACAGCTCCGAGCTACCGACCCAAGCCTGAGCCAGCGCACGAGCACGCCCATGACAAGTGCGCAGTCACAGTCCCTATTTCAGGAGCGGCAATCTGTAAGTATTTTCCCTCTTATCTTCATTGCTCACTTTATTTTCCGCATTGAGTAGTTTTATGAGTTCCATCATGTCATACCGTAGGCCTACATGGAGTACACACGCCAGGAGACCATGGCGTGGCACGAGAGCCTTTTTGCATTCCATGAGCAGAACAATCGCAGGATGCAGCACGCTCTTGAGGAAATGGTGGCCGGCAGGGTTCCTCAATTGCAACCAGCACCATCTCCTCCACCACAACCAAGGCTGCTTACCTTTGAGGAGTTTCTGGCACAGAACTTTGGCCCCTCGCCGGTTAGTTCATCCCCAATCTATTCACCCAAAGCATATCGTTGATTCAACACAGTCATATATCCCCTTAACATGTCTTTTCAACATCCAGGGAACCGGTGGATCTACCGTTGGTGGTGGTGCTGGTCTTGGCACCACTCCCGCGTCACGGAGCCCGATCACTCCGATCCATGGAGGCGGAGGCGGTGGTGGTCTTGGCGGTAGCGCTGCCGCTAGCAGTGACGACCTGGGCTTCAGCGGACTTGGCGGTGACGACCTTCGCGGTGCCCGACGTCCTGGCGCTTAAGCCTTTGGTTGACTTGTGGCGGTCTTGGTGGTGATGATACACTTGTGGTCTTTATGTTATTGTTATGCTATTGTTGTTTGTGAGATGCTTATGCTTTGCAATGCTCCTTATGTTGTGTGATGATACATATATTGTTGTGATGGTGTCGGATGATACTTATATGTGATCAGTTTGTCTATTTGCATCTTTCATATGTGCTTTATATATTGAATTGAATTGAGCTGAAAAGAAACAGGAAAAAAAACAGACACAAACTATGCCGACGGCCTTGCCGTCGGCATAGGGCTGGCGTGAGCTCCCAGTAGCCGCCACGTGGCATCTATGCCGACGGCAAGGCCGTCGGCATAGTTTTAAACTACGCCGACGGCAGGGCCGTCGGCATAGATGCCATGTGGCGGCTACTGGGAACTCCTGGGGCAGGGCTATGCCGACGGCAAGGCCGTCGGCGTAGTTTTAGGAGCAACCCGGAGGCGCCATGTGGTGTCGGCATAGGCCTGCCACATGGCGCCTCCTGGTTGGGCAGCACTTGACGGCGCCGCCGACAGCCACCGTTAGGCTAGAAACGTTGCCGACGACCGGTGTACGGACACCGTCGGGATAGAATCTATGCCGACGGCCTTGCTATGCCGACGGCCTCCGGGGTACGCCGACGCATGTTAGATAATCAGCTGCACTTGATCTGCTCCAGCAAAGTTCAGAAGATTCAGTCAGTTCAGTAAGTTCAGTTAGCTGAATAAAATTCAGTCTGTCAGCGTGTGTGTGTGCACGTACAGATGCAGTAGTTTCAGTTAAGTAGTTAGTGAGTTTGTAGCTCGTCCGATGCAGCGCCATGGGATGGCATGGATCACGCAAGTCATGGCGAGCATGTAGGGTTCAACCATGGCGAGCATCGTGGGATGGCACGATCTGTAGGCTCGTTCGTGGGCGACCATTTCATCCTCATTTTCAGCAGCTCGTTGGAGCTAGCTTAATAACAGAAACTCCGAAAAGCTGCAGAGGCAGTTGGCAGCGCAAAACCATCATCTCCTACCTTTTGCACTCTCGCTCTCTCTCGCTTGTTCTCCGTCTTGATCGCCGGCATCTGCAACTACAAGTGGCATCAGAGCCTCGGTGGTGTTCGATCCATCTTGGGCGCCGGCGGTGTTTGATCCGTCGGAGAGATGGCCGGCAGCGATGAAGAGAAGGCGAAGAAGCAGCTCGAGGAGAAGAAGGCCGCGGCGGAGACTGTGGCGCTGGAGAAAACCTCGGCGCGTCTCTCCACCGAGGAGGGATCGAGGGTACGCGTTGTCGAGCGCGTCGTGCACAGCGGCGGCAGCAGCATGCCCCCGATGATGCTCACGCGCACGAACTACTCCGACTGGGCTATGATCACAAAGCTGCAGCTGTAGCCGGACGAACTCTGGCGCGTGGTAGAGACAGGGCAAGGCACAGATCGCGACGATCGGCGCGCCATGATCGCCCTCCTGAAGGGGGTACCGCCGGAGCTCATGCGCATCCTGGGTGCCAAGGCCACGGCCAAGGAGGCGTGGGACACCCTGAAGACCATGCGCGTCGGCGTCGAACGCGTGCGCGAAGCCAAGGCACAGACTCGCCGCTCGGAGTACGAGGCGCTCCGGTACAAGGACGGCGAGGGGATCGAGTCGTACGTGATGCGGCTCAGGACGATCATCGACGAGCTGCAGGCGCTCGGCGACCCTGTGGACGAGCACAAGGCTGTCCTCAAGGTGCTCTGGACCGTACCACGCCCTTACCGCTAGATGGCCGTGGCGATCGAGTCACTCGTCGACACCAAGCAGCTCTCCCTCGAGGAACTCTGCGGCCGGCTCCTTGTCGTCGAGGAGCGAGAGCGCGAGGAGACCCCGGCGCCTGGCGCGCAGCTGCTGTACACTGTTGACCAGTGGCGGGCGCACGAGAAGCTGCTAGACCAGAGCGGCACGTCCTCAGGCTCTGGAGCGGGGCGTGGGCGCGGAAACGGAAACGGAAAGCCGAAGAACCTCCAAGGCGGGGGCGGCCGTGGCCAGAGCGGTGGCCGCGGCAACGGCGGGCCGGCGACGCCCAAGCGAAAGGGAAATTGTCGCTACTGTGGCATTCCAGGGCACTGGGCGAAGGAGTGTCGCAAGAAGGAAAGGGACCAGCGCGAACAGCCGGAGCAGCAGGCGAACGTCGCTCAGGTCGACGTCGAGCAGCCTGGCCTGCTCCTCGCCACCTGCACGGCGGGGAGCGGGGCGAGCGCGGTTGTCGGCGCAGGTGAACCAGGCACGGAGATCTTCCTCAACGAAGCGCGGGTCGTGCCCGTGGCGATGGACGACGACCGATGGTACCTCGACACCGGTGCCAGCAATCACATGACGGGGCGCCACGACATGCTCTTGGAGCTCGACGAGACGGTACGAGGTACGGTGCGTTTTGGTGACGGCTCCGTCGTGCAGATTTGTGGGCGCGGCGTCGTGCTATTCACGTGCCGCAATGGTGAGCATCGCGCGCTCGCCGACGTCTACTACATCCCGCAGCTACGTACAAGCATCGTCAGCCTTGGGCAGCTCGATGAGCATGGCTGCAAAGCCGTGATCGAGGACGGGGAACTCTGTCTGTATGACAGGCAGAGGCTGCTACTCACACGGGTGCGGCGGACGAGCAACCGGCTTTACGCCGTGGCTCTGAAGTTGGCCGCTCCCGTGTGCCTGCTCGCCGGAGTCCAGGACGAGGCCTGGAGGTGGCACGCTAGGTTCGGCCACCTGCATTTCTGCGCGCTGCACGACCTCGGGGCGAAGAGCATGGTGCGCGGCATGCCAGCGATCGCGCACCTCAACCAGTTCTGCGAGGGCTGCACCATTGGGAAGATGCACCGCACGCCCTTCCCGCGTGCGTCGATGTACCACGCCGAGAGCGCGCTCGAGCTCGTACATGGCGACCTGTGCGGTCCAATCACTCCGGCGACGGCCAGCGGTAACAAGTATTTTCTGTTGATCGTTGACGATTTCAGCAGATACATGTGGCTTGAGGTACAGAAGAGCAAGGATGAGGCATTTCGGTACTTCAAGAAGATCAAGGCACATGCGGAGATGCAAGGCAACGCCAAGCTCCGGGCGTTCCGCACAGACAGAGGTGGCGAGTTCACCTCGAACGAGTTCGCCACCTACTGCGAGGAGCTGGGGATCCAGAGGAACACGACGACGCCGTACTCTCCCCAGCAAAACGGAGTGGTCGAACGGAGGAACCAGTCCGTCGTGGAGATGGCGCGCAGTCTCATGAAGGCCATGGACGTTCCGTGAGCGTTCTGGGGCGAGGCCGTGCGCACCGCCATTCACATCCTCAACAGGTCGCTGACCAGAAGCCTGCAGGGCATCACGCCATACGAGGCATGGCGCAAGAAGAAGCCGGCGGTGGACTACTTCCGCACCTTCGGCTGCGTCGCGCATGTCAAGCTCGTCGGACCAGGGGTGACCAAGCTGGCAGACAGATCACGCCCTGGCATTTTCCTAGGGTACGAGCCGGGGACAAAGGGCTATCGGGTGTATGACCCGATCGGCAAGCGCTTGTACATCACACGCGATGTGCGCTTCGAGGAGGACCGGCGCTGGGACTGGAGCAACGACGGCGGTGACTCAGCGCACGCCCGCGAGCTCACTGTCGTGTACTCCGACGCGGGTGTGCCCGTAACCACAACCTACTCCGTGTCGCCCGGGGTGGCGGGGTCACCACGAGCACCTGCAACGCCAACTGCGCCGAGCTCACCAGTCTCACCACAATCCCCTCGGACGCCCGTGTCTAGCGGGTCTGCCGTGGGCACGCTGAGTGCGTCGAGCGCGCCAGGTTCAGTGGGTTCGAGCACGTCTACACCAGCTACTCCTGATGAACCAGACGACGGGTGGGCGTCTCCGCCCACTGGCGAGACGTACGACAGCGAGGGGGTGCCTCTCCGTTACAAAACGGTGGAGCATCTCATCGATCATGCGCCGGCATGCACTCTGGAGTACAGTGGGCTCTGTCTTTCTGCTGCAGAGGAGCCCGCGTCAGTTGAGGAAGCGCTTGATGAACTTGCCTGGTGAAGTGCGATGGAGGCGGAGATGGACTCAATCCGCTGCAACGACACCTGGGTGCTGGCCACACTGCCCGCCGGCCACCGCGCCATCGGACTGAAATGGGTGTTCAAGGTCAAGCGCGACCCGGACGGCAAAATTGTTAAGCATAAGGCTCGTTTGGTCGCGAAAGGATATGCACAGCGACGGGGAGTGGATTTCGATGAGGTCTTCGCGCCTGTCGCCCGTCTGGAGACGGTGCGGCTACTGCTGGCCGTGGCGGCGCACCGAAGCTGGGGCGTGCATCACATGGATGTTCGCTCGGCGTTTCTGAATGGAGCTCTACAGGAAGAAGTTTACGTCCACCAGCCTGCAGGTTTCGTTGACAGCAACAACGTGCACTGCGTGCTCAAGCTGCAGAAGGCTCTGTATGGTCTTCGTCAAGCTCCGTGTGCATGGAATGCAAAGCTGGATGCCACACTTCACTCTCTTGGGTTCGAGTGTTGTCAGCTCGATCATGCTCTCTACAGGTGAGGTAACAAAGACAGTTTTCTGTTGGTTGGTGTCTATGTGGACGATCTGATCATCACAGGGACGGCTGCTGACGAAATTGATCACTTCAAGAAGCAGATGAAAGATTTGTTTCAGATGAGCGACCTCGGCCTTCTCAGCTATTACCTGGGAATTGAGGTGAAGCAGGAGGAGGGTGTGATCACAGTGTGCCAGTCAAGCTATGCGGCCAAAATCTTGCAGGATGCAGGCATGGAAGAATGCAATCCCTGCAGCACACCGATGGAGAATCGGCTGAAACTGAAGAAGAACATCAGTCAGGCAGTGGACGCAATAGAGTACCGCAGCTTGATTGGCAGCCTCACATATCTGGTAAACACCAGGCCTGACATTGCATATGCGGTTGGAATTCTCAGCAGGTTCATGGAATCACCAGGCAAAGAGCACTGGACCGCAGTGAAGCAGCTTCTGCGATACATCAAAGGCACTCTTGGGTACGGATGCATCTTCAGAAAAGGAGAGAAAGAAGTGCTGACAGGCTACAGCGACAGTGATCATGCTGGTGATCTCAATGATCGCAAGAGCACCACAGGAGTCGTTTTCTTCCTTGGGTCAGGTGTGATTACTTGGTCCTCTCAGAAACAGAAGATCGTGGCTCTGTCGTCGTGCGAGGCAGAATACATAGCAGGAGCAACAGCAGCTACTCAGGCCGTCTGGTTAAGCAGGTTGCTTGCAGAAATGCTTGGAGAAGAAGTTCAGAAAGTGAAGCTCAAGATTGACAACAGATCGGCTATTGAGCTCAGCAAGAACCCAGTCCATCATGAGAGGAGCAAACACATTGATCTCAGGTATCATTATATTCGAGAGTGTGTTGAGCTGGGTAGGGTAGATGTTGAGCACGTGAGGACGGGTGATCAAGTCGCAGACATCCTCACCAAGTCGCTGGGCAGAACACAGTTCAGTGAGCTGCGAAACAGGCTCGGGATCACACAGGTGCAGCAGATTAGGGGGTGATTTGTTAGATAATCAGCTGCACTTAATCTGCTCCAGCAAAGTTCAGAAGATTCAGTCAGTTCAGTAAGTTCAGTTAGCTGAATAAAATTCAGTCTGTCAGTGTGTGTGTGTGCACGTACAGATGCAGTAGTTTCAGTTAAGTAGTTAGCGAGTTTGTAGCTCGTCCGACGCAGCGCCATGGGATGGCATGGATCACGCAAGTCGTGGCGAGCATGTAGGGTTCAACCATGGCGAGCATCGTGGGATGGCACGATCTGTAGGCTCGTTCGTGGGCGACCATTTCATCCTCATTTTCAGCAGCTCGTTGGAGCTAGCTTAATAACAGAAACCCCGAAAAGCTGCAGAGGCAGTTGGCAGCGCAAAACCATCGTCTCCTACCTTTTGCACTCTCGCTCTCTCTCGCTTGTTCTCCGTCTTGATCGCCGGCATCTGCAACTACAACGCATATGTTGTCGACGGCCCTATGCCGACGGGGACCGTCGGCATAGGCCTGTCCCGACGGGAATTATGGCTATGCCGACGGCCTGGGCCGTCGGCATAGGGGCTGATTCTGGTAGTGCGATTTGTGCCAAATCACAAAACCCACCCAATATTAGTCGTGGAACTCATTGATGGGACAACCAGAACCTGGAACAAGCATGTTTTAGAGGATCATTTTATCGCACCAGACATTGATGTTATTATGAATATCCCAATCAGCTCTCGGGTGCAAGACGATTTTTGGGCATGGCATTATGATAAAAGAGGTGTTTTCTCGGTTAGGTCTGCATACCGCACTACCAGAATCGCCCCCTATGCCGACGGCCATGGCCGTCGGCATAGCCCTGATTCCCGTCGGGACAGGCCTATGCCGACGGCCCCCGTCGGCATAGGGCCGTCGGCAACATATCCGTCGGCGTAGCCCGGGAGGCCGTCGGCATAGATCCTATCCCGACGGTGTCCGTACATCTATGCCGACGGCCTCGGCCGTCGACAACGTCCCCGCCTAACGGTGGCCGCCGTCAAGTGCAGACCAACAGCTGCGCGGCACGTGGCACATGTATGCCGACGGCTTGGACGTCGGCATATATGTGCCACGTGGCGCGCAGCTGTACCTCCTGGGGCAGGGTTATGCCGACGGCTGAGCCGTCGGCGTAGTTTAAATCTATGCCGATGGCTCAGCCGTCGGCATAGCCCTGCCCCAAGAATGCCCAGTGACTGCCACGTGGCTGCTATGCCGACAGCCTAGCCGTCGGCGTACTTTACAACTATGCCGACGGCTAGACCGTCGGCATAGCTGCCACGTGGCAGCCACTGGGAGCTCTCGCCATATCTATGCCGACGGCTAGGCTGTCGGCATAGTTTCTGTCTGTTTTTTTTTCTTTTTCCTGTTTCTTTTCAGCTCAATTCATTTGAATATATAGAGCATATATAAGAATCATACAGCAATATATGCATCACATAACAATAAGGAGCAGCATCACACAACAAATGCATCATCACACAACATAAGAAGCATCGCAAACCATAAACATATAAGTATCATCACCACCAAGCATATAAGAATATCACAAACAACAATAAGTAACATCACAAGCATATAAGTATCATCACCACCAAGACCGCCACAAGTCACCCAAAGGCTTAAGCGCCTGGACGTCGAGCACCGCGGAGGTCGTCACCGCCAAGTCCGCCGAAGTCCAGGTCGTCACTGCTAGTGGCAGCGCCACCGCCAAGACCACCACTGCCTCCGCCTCCGTGGATCGGAGTGATCGGGCTCCGTGACTCGGGAGTGCTGCGAAGACCACCACCAACGGTAGACGATCAACCGGTTCCCTGGATGTTGAAAAGACATGTTAACGGGATATATGACTGTGTTGAATAAACGATATGCTTTGGGTGAATAGATTGGGGATGAACTAACCGGCGAGGGGCCAGCGTTCTGTGCCAGAAACTCCTCAAAGGTAAGCAGCCTTGGTTGTGGTGGAGGAGATGGTGCTGGTTGCAATTGAGGAACCCTGCCGGCCGCCATTTCCTGAAGAGTGTGCTGCATCATGCGATTGTTCTGCTCATGGAATGCAAAAAGGCTCTCGTGCCATGCCATGGTCTCCTGGCGTGTGTACTCCATGTAGGCCTACGGTATGACATGATGGAACTCATAAAACTACTAAATGCGGAAAATAAAGTGAGCAATGAAGATAAGAGGGAAAATACTTACAGATTGCCGCTCCTGAAAGAGGGACTGTGACTGCGCATTGGTCATGGGCGTGCTCGTGCGCTGGCTTAGGCTCGGGTCGATCCGACGGAGCTGTGTGTAGGAGATAGTAGGAGTGATCACAGCATTCAGAACCGCCTCCCGACCGTGCTCCTTGGGCCCCATGCCCACCACCACCCTCTCGTCCAGATCCGCCGCAATGGGGTCAGGTGTGTCAGGATGTAACCTCAGATACCCTTCGGAGTAGGCCTTCTTCTTGTGCGCGGTCTTGCCGTAGTACTTGGGCTCGCCAGGCTTGGAGTCCTTCCGCGTATGGGCGATCTCCCACGCCTGCATGTGTGAGAGCGGCCGCTTCAGTTTCTCCTCCTGCACCACCAAACAGAGGTTAGTCATACATAAGAAAGTGACGGTAAATAGAAGAAGAAGAATGTTTAATGAGGTTAGTCATACATTATGTGTCTTGTGGAGAAGGTGGTTTCGGTTTCCCTGAGCATGTACTCCCTCCTTCCCTCGGTTAGCCTTGTTTTTTATGCTCGTAGCTGCCCAGGCTCCATCCTTATCACACCAAAGATCCACCAATGCCGCCCAGGACTCGTCTTTTCCATAACACCAATTTGGACACACCTACATAATAAAAGCATAATGGCATGTCAACACGAAACGGTGAAATGTACCACAAACATCGGAATGAAAAATCTTTTATACTTACCGCCAAGTACTCGTGCCTCTCCAAGGTAATGCCCATCCTCCACACTTCTTCCTTGGTCATCTTCACACCAAGAACGTCGTGATAGTATGTCGAGATGGCCACCCAGCGCACCTCGTACTGGAGCTGGCGGGCCTTCTTCTTGGCTTGGCGCAGCACGATCTGGTCGGCTCTGGCCTGGTGCTCCGGAAGAACTCGATAGAATTTCTACAATCATGCATGAAACAAGAATGGAAGAAGCCATGAGTTAAATCATTCATGAAACCAGAATGGACTTGTGCTTCTGAAGAGAACTCACCCAGAAAGTAGTGATCACGGCCTTGGCATGGGTCTCATGGTCCGCGTGGAGGGCCGCTTCCCAGTGGTCCCAGCTCGTGGCCAAAACCCGACGGTCCGGGTGCCTGACTGGATCCGGACAGTACAGCCCCAGCCAGTGTAACTTCAGCAAGACGGTGATGAGGCCGTTGGGAATATGGGCCCCTTTAGGATAAATCCAGTTGCTGCAAAAGAATGAAATATTAGCATGTGACAAGCAAAATAAATAACTACCGGAATGAGCATGTGACAAGCAAAAGAATGAAATTCTTATAAAGTGGCACTTACTCTTTCCCCGTGGGCTCAATGAGCCACTTCTGCTCCTCAGTAGCAGGAATCTGCTTTGGTAGCTTTGCGTTACCACGCAGCCACCCCTTGTTGCCAACCCCCTCCGCGCCACCACCATCATCCCCGCCACCACCCTCCTCCTCGCCTGCCTCCTCCTCCTCCTCCTCCCCCTCCCCAACCTCCTCCTCCACCTCCTCCTCGGCCCCATCCCGAACCTCCTCCTCCTCCTCGTCCTCCTCCTCCTCCTCGTCAGAGGGTACCTCACTAGAGGAGGGTACCTCACTAGAGGAGGGCCTCGAAGACAACACCCCTAAGTCGGTGAGGGTGCGCTCTTTCTGGCCGCGACCCCCTGTAGTGGCTCTCCCCCCACCACCTCGCCCTCTAGGGGCTCTCCCCCCGCCCCATCCTCCTCTAGGGCCACCTCTCCCTCGACCTCCCTGTGAGGAGTCATTGTCAAGTAGCCGGGGGGAGGATTACATGCTCGACCACTCCGACTAGGCAGGCCGACGACCTTGCGTAGGAAACCCACGCCGTCGGCCTTCCCCTTACCCATGTTCCACGAACCTGCATTGAAAAGAGAATAAGCAATTAGTACATTAATAAAATGAAGGAAAAGGCATAATAATAAGGAATAATAAACAAATTAATAAAAAAGCATAAAAAGGCATATTCCTAAACTATAGAAAAAAAGACTTGAAACGTACATCTGCTAGAACCCATACGAATCGTCACTGTTGTAACCTCTTTCTCGGTCAGTCTCATCATCACTATCAATCATATCATCTTCGTTGTCTAACGGAGGTGGAGGCTCTTCCTCGTCGTCAACGTCTTCGTTTAACTTTTCTAGCATAAGTATGTCATTTTCATTGACAATGGTCTCACCATCATTCCGTGCATCATCGTCATTTGGATCCACATCATCATCACCCAATGGTCTAGCGTCATCGTTTCTAACCACATCATCATCATCAGGTTGCTCTTGATAGAACACTCCCTCGTATGTCGTGGGGTTAATGTTGTAGTAATCGTCTTCATTCGGGTCCGGTAGCTTACCATGTGGCGACACCTTGAACACAACTTCCCAACCCTTTAGGTACTCTTTCTGGCATGGGTAAGGCAGATAATAAACTTGTGTAGCTTGGGTAGCCGCAATGAAGAGATCGGCTCCGGCATAGACGGTTGATGGTTTAACTTCGACCAAACCAATGTAAGGCGTATGTTTTACCCCCTCCCGCGGATCGAACCATCGGCACTTGAACACAGGCAGACTTACGGTCTCGCGCCCCTTGCGGAATTTAATCTCGTATATATTTTGTACCCTTCCGTAGTAGTCTACTGAATTTTGCCCGGGGGTGTACACTCCGGTATTTATAGTTTTGGGATCAGGCCGGCTGTTCTGGTGCTCCTCTGTATGGAAGCGATACCCATTCACATCATACTTTTTACATGTCATGGCGGCAGGGTCAAAACCCATGGAAACCCATCTCAATTCATCATCCATAGATATGTTCGGATCTTTTCCCTACAAGTATAATTGAAATTGCTGGGTGCATTAGTTCGGTTAACTAATAAATGTTGAACTAGGTATTTAATAGGGGAATGTGGAAAATTACTTTCTCCATGAACCAAGCAACAAAATTTTTACGTCCAGGGTTTCCATGACGGAGAAGAGTAAGTGCCTCCACCTCAGTAGGAGGATTCATTCCCGTCCATTCCTCTTGAACGAAATCACTAAAAGAAGAAAAGCGGTGTTAGACCGGGACTAAGTGAACATAGAACATGATGATGTGGAAGACATAAAGGAATGGTGTAGTGGTATTACCTCATCCACACTTCCTCAACTTCCTTGATGTTCTGCAAGATATAGAACATGAGGTCCTCCCACTCTTGTCGTGGCATGTTATAAGATTTCGAGGCCCCAGCCCTCCCACCTTGCACGTTGAATAGATGGAGCCTGGGTTGATACTTGGACTCTTCTATATTGTTTCGAGGCACCTTGTTATGCAGATGGGGAACATGGTCTGGATAGTATGATGTCCTGAGGTCTGACACCTCCTCTAGGATAACTGCCTCAGCTATGGAAGCTTCAATCTTAGCTTTGTTTCCACATTTCTGTCGGAGATGCTTGTTCTGTCTCTCAGGGCCGTACTGCCAGCGATTCTGCACAGGCCCCCCCAACAATACCTCGTTCGCGAGGTGCAGAATGAGATGTGTCATCGGAGTAAAGAAGCCTGGCGGAAAGATCTTCTCTAGCTTGACTATCAACTCCGGTGCCTTCTTATGCAATTTTTCAATCACGTCTTTACTTACTTCTTTAGCACAGAGCGTGCGGAAGAAATGGCTTAGCTCGGCAAGCACTCGCCAGACATGCTCGGGGACATAGCCTCGAACCATCACTGACATTATCCGCTCAATCCATACATGGTAGTCATGACTCTTCAGGTCGGTCACTTTGCCCGTTGAAAGATTGACTCCCTTACTTATATTCGATGCATAACCATCGGTGAACTTCAAAATGTGTTTCAGCCAGATAAGTACTTCCTTTTTTTCTGACGTTTTAAGGACAAAGTCAGCATCTGGCTTGAACCAGTTTTTTCGACCGCCTGTGGGAGGCTTCATGTTTAGACGTGGTCTATCACAAATTCTCTGTTGATCGGCTCTAGCTTTAACGTCATCCTTCGTCTTGTCACGAATGTTGAGGATCGTGCGAAAAAGGGACTCTGCCACATTCTTTTCGGTGTGCATCACATCTATGTTGTAAGGAAGTTTGAGGTCCTTGAAATAGGGAAGTTGCGAGAAGGGGGTAATGTGAGTCCAGTTGTGCGTCTCACCATATCCCTCGAAGCCTTTGGCTTTGGCTTTGCCTTTGCCTTTGACTTTAGGCTTGAGAGCTTTTAGCTGAGCAAGAACATCTGCCCCCGAAAATGTTGGAATCTCGGTTACTTCATGAACAACCCTGCCTTTCGTGAAGTTCTTCTTGTCTTCCCTGTCAGGATGGTCTAGAGGGAGGAACTCTCGATGCAGGTTAAAGGCTACATACTTGCCACCCTTACTCAGCCAAATCATTCGCAGAGCCTGCATGCACACTGGGCATGGCATCTTTCCACTTGTACACCATCCGCAGAATAGAGCATAGCCGGGAAAGTCATGCATGCAATAGTGCAACCAAACTTTCATCAAGAAATTTCTCTTCAGATCCCGGTCGTATGTCAACCTCGGAAAGTACCAAGAATGGTGCAAATCATCCACCAGCGGCTGCATAAACACACCCAATTGCTTCCCCGGGTATTCAGGCCCCGGAATAATGAGCGACAAGAACATGGTCTTGCGTTGCATTAGGGCACCGGGAGGGAGATTGAGCGGAATTACAAACACGGGCCAGCAGCTGTATGGATTGGATGACATACCATATGGATTGAACCCATCACCTGATATGGCTATTCTGACATTCCCAGCCTCGGCTGCTTCCTCGGGGTATTCTTCATCGAACGACTGCCATGCTTCGCCTTCCGATGGATGTACGATTTTATTTGGATTGTACCTTATACCTTCCTTGTGCCACTTCATCATTTTGGCAGACTCCTCCGTGATGAAAAGGCGCTGCAGTCTTTCTATGAAATGGAGATACCGAAGAACCTTAACGGGGATGGCTAGCTGCTTTTTCTCACCATCCTCACCGACCACCTCAATGTACCGAGATGAACCGCACTCCCTACAGTACTTGTCATCCGCATACTCGTGCCTAAACAAAAGGCAATTCTTCGGGCAAACATCTATTTTCTCATAATCCATAGAGAGTGCCTTCATGATTTTCTTTGTAGCGTACATGCTTTTTGGCAGTTCATGACCCTCAGGGAGGCTGTTAGCCCATACTCCCAGGAATGCTTCGAAGCATTTCTGGCTACAGCCGTACTCAGCCTTGACTGCAATCAGTTGCGAGATGGCATCCAGCTGAGATATTTTCGCACCCGCATAAAGAGGTTTCTTCGACGAGGCCAAGACCTCCAAGAAGGCCTTTGCGGTTGCCTCCGACTCCTCTGGTTCATTCTCTGAAGGTGTCGCATTTGCCGTTTCTACAACAATGACATCATCTAGCATGTCCCTGACCCCGTCGTCCTCATATCCATCGATGCGTTGTCGCATCACCTCCTCTCTACCACGGTCCTGCTCGGCTATGTTTATCGGTGGCATGTCAAAGTTTGGCATATATCCGTGTGTGCGAAGGTGCTCAGTCATGTCCTTCTGATTTCTACGGTGACGTCTGGCACATCTCGCACAGGGGCATGGTGGGATAATTCTCATTGGAAGACAGAATATCTCCTTCAAATACACATCGGTTTTCGCGATCCACTCTGATGTTACTCGATTCCGACGGATAAAACCACTATACATCCACTGATTATCCGCCATCCTCTGCTTTTTTGCAAGCCACACAACATAATTAAGGATTCACTTAAATTAATCACATCAAATTTTCATTTTCTACCGCGTTGAATCCACCTACATCTCTAATAGGTAAAGATGGGTCCTAATCCCACCCGAGGATGTGTAGATTGAGTATGTTCTCCATTCTACCCTGTTCTGAGACAAAATTTCGGCAGCACCTCCCCGCTGTTCTCCAGATACACGTCTCGGCAAATAGCCGAGAGAATGTGCTCCGGAGAACAATGGGGAGGCGCCGCCGAAATCCTGTCTCGGAACGGGGTAGAACATACCCAATCTACACATCCTCGGGCTGTCCATGGAAAACGTTGGACAATCCGAAAGAGCTGCGGTGATAAATATGCAATTGAATGCATATTTATCGATGCAACCCTTTTGGACGGGAGACGCCTAGCTTACGCGACTTGACTTGAGAATGAAATCTAGTGACATGAAAAAATGTAGGAGATGGACTTGTAGCTCACCCTCGGTTGTAGGGGAAGGAGTCGAACAACAGCGGGATGCTCAGGGACCAACGCGTCGGACGACGGTCACTCCGATGAAATGCAACACCACAAAGCCTACAAATTCCACCGAAAGAACAACTTAGATCATCACATCTCAGTCAAGTGTCAAACTTTTGTCTTCTATTCTTTTAGCAAGATCATCATGAGTATCAATTTTTTTTAGCAAGATCATCACATCTTAGTAAGTCTCAAAATTTTGTCTTCAGTTATTTTAGCAAGATCATTATGAGTATCAAAAAAAAAAGCAAGATCATCACATCTCAGTCAAGTGTCAAAATTTTGTCCAACATCCATCCATCCATTCATCTATCATTAACTTGACCAACATCCATTCATCAACATGACCTAACATTAAATTTATGACAAACAAAGTTTCTAAAAAAATTCACCGACATTCCATCCATCCACCATCTATGATTCTAACAACATCCATGCATCCATCTAACAAAAATTTATCCATACATCCATCCACCTAAAAACAGTAGCAAGAAGAAGAAAAAAAAACATACAAAAAACTCTATTTATCTAACTATCTATCCATCCATTCATCTATTTATCTAACTATCTATCTATTTATCTAACTACCTAACTACAAAAACAGTAGCAAAAGAAGAAGAAAACAGCAGCGGCAGCAGCAGCGAGGGGGGAGCGGCAGGGTGGCGGGGGAGCTCACCGAGGGGGGCAGTACGGGAGCGGCGAGGGGGTACGGGTCGGGGCAGGGGACGGCGGCCGGAGCAGCACCACACGACGGCCGCCGGAGGGGGTGCGGGTCGGGGCAGGGGGCGTGGCCAGGCTGGGGCTCCGGCCGGCCGGTGCCACGCTCAGGCGGTTGGGCCAGGAGGCCCGGGCGGCGTCGACGCAGGGAAGGCCGGGGTTGAGGAGGCCGAGGCGGGCCGGCGCGCGGTGCGGTGGTGGCGTGGCGGGGCTTGGGTGGAGGGGGGCGACGGCGGTGCGGCGGGGCTTGGGTGGAGGATGCCGAGGCGGGCCGGCGCGCGGTGCGGCGACGGCGCGGCGGGTCGGGATCCGGTGGCGGCGGCGACGCGGGTGGGGGTCGGGGTCGGGCGGCGGCGCGGCGTGGGTCGGGGTCGGGGAGTAGGAGGAGGGCCAGATGAATGAGTGGCCACGGTGGCCCGAGTAGATAAGGGTGGCCCTATGCCGACAGCCACGCCGTCGGCATAGGTTTGGTCCCCACCTGCCAGGGACAGGGCCGGCGAGTGGATAAGAGGCATATGCCGACGGCAAGGCCGTCGGCATAGATAGGAGGCCTATGCCGACGGCAAGGCCGTAGGCATAGGTGGCAACCACTTTTTTTGAAAAAATAGTCCCACCTCGCCTAGGGACAAGCAATTTGACCTGTTTAAATAGTTCACTAATCCATACGTTATAAGCTCCGGTATTCATTAGACTTCTATGAAGAAAACGGACAATTACCATGAAACTTTCAGTGCCCGCGCAGCCGGCCCGGTGCCCGGGCACAGAAGGTTTCACAGTGATAGTCCGTTTTCCATGATGGATGCCGGTGTTTTTTATAAATTCAATTATTATTTTTTTAGTTTTTTAGTAGTTTACAGTGTGTACGGGACCCGGTGCGATGCCCGTCATGGCGGCAGCGACGCCCGTGAGGGGGGCACACCCCGGAGCAGCGTGCCGGGCACCTGCGCGTGCCACCACGCTTCCACAAGCGTGGGAGGGCCCACCGCGACACCTGGCAGCATTGCTACCCCCCAGGTACCCCGTCCCGTCTAACCCTAACATAGACGACCACCGGATCTAGCCCTGGAGGGGGGGCCACACCACGGAGCCCCAAGACGGGCGTCTACGCATGCCAGAACACTTTCACACATGCATCGGGACCCGTGCGATGTTTCGGTGGCATAGCTACACCCGGAAGGCCACCCCGAATCCCAGTTGACCAGTAGATCTAGCCCTTTGACTTTCGCCGGACGGGCTTTGACCGGTGGACTCTTCCACCTGGTTGCGATAGGTCAGCCCATAGCAACATCCCCGAACACGGTCTGGACCCAACCCAACACTAGATTCCCTCTAAACAGATTCCCTCCGTGTCGACCGTTTCCCTCCTCCGTGACACGGCGGCAGCGACGTCCGTGAGGGGGGCAATCGATATACCATTGGGGTATGTTTTTTTGTTTAGATAAGGCACATTTATGTTGTGAATAACCAAGATTCCCTCCGTGTCGGCCCGACGTGGCCGTTTCCCCCCTCCGGGACACGGCGGAAGCGACGCCCGTGAGGGGGTGCACACCCCAGAGCCGCGTGTCGGGTGCCTGCGCCTGCCACCACGCTTCCACAAGCGTAGGAGGGCCCACCGCAACACCTGGCGGCATTGCTACCCCCCAGGTACCCCGTCCCGTCTAACCCTGACACAAATGACCGCCAGATCTAGCCCTTTTACTTTCGCAGGACGGGGTTTGACCGGTGGACCTTTTCACGTGGTTGTCATAGCCCAGCCCATAGCTACACCTCCCAACACCGTCCCGGCCCAACCCACCCCAAGATTCCCTCCGTGTCGGCCCGACGTGACCGTTTCCCCCCCTCCGGGACACGGCGGCAACGACGCCCGTGAGGGGGGGCACACCCCGAAGCCGGGTGCCTGCGCCTGCCACCACGCTTCCACAAGCGTAGGAGGGCCCACCGCAACACCTGGCGGCATTGCTACGCCCCGAGTACCCTGTCCCGTCTCCCCTCTCCGTGACACGACGGAAGCAAGGCCCGTGTGGGGGGCAATCGATATATATATAATCGAGATATGTTTTCTGTACATAAGGCACATTTAAGTTAATCAAATTAGTTTTGGAAAAAAATAAAAAGAAAAAAGAGAAAATAAATAAAATATTATTAGAAATCTATGCCTACGGCAATGCCGTCGGCATAGCTACGGCCACGGAACGGTAGAGCCATGGATCGATGACGTGGCGTAGGGCGCGGATCGATGACGTGGCAAAGGCCATGGGCCAGGCCTATGCCGACGGCAAGACCGTCGGCATAGATATGCCACCCCACGGACCGGCGAGCGGCTCGGATCGATGACGTGGCAGACGACGAGAATCGATGACGTGCGCATACCTATGCCGACGGCCACCGTTAGCCCGTCGGCGTAGGCGTCACGCCGTCAAACCGCCGTCGCCGCCAGGGTAGCCGGGCCCACATGGTATGCCGACAGCCGATCTATGCCGACGGCAACCGTAGGCATATTTCTTGGGATGCCGACGGCCGACCTATGCCGACGGCCCCTGTCGGCATAGATGGATATATGCCGACGGCTTATCTACGCCGACGGCTTTAGGTGGGCCGTCGGGATACACCTATCTATGCCGAGGGGGGCCGTCGGCATCGCCAGTTTTTCTGGTAGTGCCGTATGATCACCGGGATTAAAGCGCAGAGGGAGGATTGGCTAGAGAATCGCACAAGTCACTCTAACCAAGCTGCTGTGAAGAGGGACTGGTCCAAGCTGTGGAAAGTGAAGGTTCCATCAAAAGTACAGGTATTTGTTTGGAGATTAGCTCACACGTCCTTGCCAACGGGCACATGCAGATATGAAAGAAATATGACCACTACCCCAGTCTGCTCAATTTGTGGCGCGGAAGAAGTTACGTGGCGACACTCGTTATTTGAATGTCGCACGGCCAGATGTGTATGGGCTTTGGGGGACGAAGAAGTTCTGGAGCATGTGCTGTCAAACCGGTCTGAAGATGCTCGTGTATGGCTATTTTGGCTGTTTGAAACACTGAACCAGCAGGACCTCGCTCGTGTACTGATCACACTGTGGGCGATTTGGTGGGCGAGGAGACGAGCGAAAAGATTCACGATGAAGAGTTCCAGAGCCCCCTCTCAACCATGTGTTTTATCAACAGATATCTCCATAACCTTGAAATCGCTGCTGCAAGAGAACCTACCAGGCCTTCAACACCTGCGCCAAGACAGAGAGTTCACAAGTGGATTCCTCCTGGTGGAACGGCAGTTAAAATAAATGCAGATGGAGGTGTATCGCGGACTGGAAATAGGGGAGCAGCAGCCGCTGTTTGCAGAGATAGCAATGGACATTACCTAGGCGCCTTGGCCATCATCTTTGACGGCCTTGTGGACCCAGCCTGCTTGGAGACATATGCATGAAATGAGGGGATGGCTCTTGCCCAAGACCTTGCCTTGAGGAATGTGGTGGTGGCGTCTGATTGCTTGGAGGTCATCATTGGTATCAACAAGGGGACATCTGCCACTTATCTGAACGAGATACAGTATCGAAGGAACGATTTTGATGATGTTTGCTTCCGGTTTGAACCTCGGGAAGCTAATTATGAAGCTCACCTCCCTAGATGTGGGACGACACTTGTGGCTAGGGTTAGTTCCGGATATTATCTGTATAGGAAAATTGCCCGTGCGTTGCAACGAGAGATAATTCACATACTCCTCTGCCCAATGACATGGACACCTGGTGCATCGTCTGTCCATGATTCTTCGGGATTCCGCTTTAGAGACATCGATGACTATATATATACATACATAAAATGGTGCAACATATAGCTTTTGTTAGCCTCGGGTTTTGGCACCCTCAGATCAAAACTCAAGTGAACTGTCCTCAATAGACGCGCAATTCACCGATTCTCCATCACCTCGTTTTCTCCAAAAAAAGCATCACGCCGGCAAGAACTTCCAACCGGCCGAATCCCAGGTCAGTCATGGTGGCAAATCGAAGCACGGATCGATGGTGATGCTGCTCGGTCAGAAAAGCATGCCTTCTATCTTATCTTACACGCTAGTATTTACACTAATACAATTTCAAAAAAAATAGAAAAAAATATTTACACTAATACAATAATACCGACGTAAGTCCCCTTTAAAACCCATGAATAGAAAGAAAGAAGGAAACCAGGTGTAAAGCATATACGACTGAAAAAACATGAAAAAAATTGCAAGCACAAACTAATAGCTCGACCAAACACTGAAACACAAACCCCACATGTCATTCAACCATGCCTAAATAGAAATATTTTCTAGGTGCAACGGACATGTATATATAGCCACGTATTCCTTCTTATCTCATTATCATCGTCTCCCGTAGGTTCCTTTATATTCTCTCTCCTCGCTCACCTCGGCCAGCTCCGGCTCTAGCTATATTGGTTGACTTTTTCTCTTGAGATATGAGAAGAGCAGCCGGTGGTGGAGCTCGTGTGAGGCAGGCATGTTCTTTGCCAATCTTGATGCCGCATGCATGGAAGGTGTCGCCGCCCCCGACGTCGTCCTTTTACCCCGGGCACGAGCTGCAGCTCCAGCCATGAGAACGCTATCTTAACCTCGTTCTCTCGATGTGAGCTGGTCGGTCGGCCGGCGCCGTCCTCTGCCCCAGCCATTAAGGCAGAACCGAATCCATCCGGCCAGCCGGTCCCGACGTCGTACTTCGCAGGGTTCTCCCGGCCACTGCTGTTAGAGGCCCACTTCTCTATGGAGCCCACAATCTCCTCTTCCAATTACCAAGTAGAGCTTGCAATCATGTTTTTATGATGCAGCGTGCCCCCACACAATTTCCTCTTCCTTTAATGACCAGCCCACAATCATCTTCCTTTAATTACAATCAAGCTTGCCCACAAATCCCCAGCTTCCACGTTGGTGCAAGTTGCACACATGTATTTAAACTGGTACTATTGAATCTATTGGAGCGAGGTGATACTAAGACACAAAAACAAACTTGTTCGGTTGGTTGTAGCTCAATACTCCCTCCATTCCACAATGTAGTGCCTATAGATTTTTATGAAAGTCAAACTTTACCAATTTTGACCAAGTGTATAGAGAAAACTGTCTACATCTACAATACCAAACATGTACATTCTGAAAATATAACTCATGATGTATTCAATTATGTGCATTTGGTATTCTAGATGTACCTACTTTTCTCTATAAATATGGTCAAAGTTTGTAATATTTGACTTTTGCAAAAATCTATAGGCACTATATTATGGAACGGAGGGAGTATATTACAGGAGAGGTCGTGAAGTCGATCCTTCGACAAAACACGCGCTAATATTTTATCACCTCCTAGTGTAGGTGGGCCGGCGGCCATGCGAGAGAAAAAAGGCTACACGCTTTGGGCCTGTAGACTTGTCTCAGAAGAAAAAGGTCACACGCGTCTCTGACTTATATGCAGATTATATAGATAGATTAGTACCACCTCGGATGTAGAAAATAATATAGGTGAAAAAACTGAAAGTATAAATTCACGGGAAGAAGCGTATTGTGACGGTGAACCCACGGAGTCAATCCGTGCTTTATTATTAGGGAAAGATTCCAGAATTTTTGAACCTTGAATAAATTCCCTTGTTCAACTCAAAAAAAAAACAAAAAACATAGTAGAGGAAACGGGAGAGGGAGGGATCGATCTCTGGTCTCTAGGACGATTGCTCATCGCACGCACTGCTAGCAATTCCGCCCAACTCTCATTTGTGGTAAGTAGTCGAGGCCCGTTCTACTTGAGGGGATTCGAGCCGGGTTTTCCTTTTCTTTTCTTTTTTCGTATTCTTTTCTTCTTTCTTCTCCTTTTTAAAATTTTTCGTTCCATTTTGCATTTTGTTTCTTTTTTCATTTTCTTTTTTCTTTTTGGTTATTATTCTAAAATTCTTTATATGTCAGAACATTTTATAATACATGTCTAACATTTTTCCAATTCAAATTAAATATTTTTGTAATACATGGTCAATATTTTTCTATACACATTTTTAACATTTCCAAATGCTTGATTAACATTTTTCAAATAAAAATTAACATTTTTTAATACATGGTCAACATTTTTCCTATATATTTTAACATTTGTAAAAATACTTGGTCAATATGTTTTCTATACACTTTTAACATTTTCCAAACGTTTTATTAAAAAAATTCAAAAAATTGTTCAACATTTTTTTAAATAATTGATTAACATTTTAATATTAATGATAAATTTTTTTATCATTTTTGAAAAAAATCAATATTTTTCTATTCACATTTAACATTTTCCAAATGCTTGTTAACCTTTTTTCAAATATTTGTTCAACATTTTTTGAAATCCTTGATGAACATTTTTATATACATGTTAAAATAACTCAACATTTTTTTAATATATGCTCAACAATTTTTTCATAGACATGTAATATTTTAGAAATGCTTGACTAACATTTTGTAAGTACTTGTTCAGCATTTTTTTTAGATGCTTGATTAATGTTTTTATATACATGATCAAGAATTTATCATTTGTTTAATACATCCAATTTTTCTATACACGTTAACATTTTTCCGAATGCTTGATTAACATTTTTCCAATACTTGTTCAACATTTTTCAAATGTTGTTTGTAGAGTAGTTTTTCAAATATATATAGAAATATTTTAAAATATAAAGAAATGTACAAAATATAGCAAAAAACAAAAAACAAAAAAAGAGGTTGTGGCCTGCTGCTCGAGTGGGCCGGCCCATCTTGCTCGCCCCTTCAGCAAGTCGGAAGCTGGACTCGCTGAAGGCGAGATATAGGCGCCCCTTGACCATAGGGGGCAGAGTTTTGTTGTTGTCCCAGGATTTTCACACTGTTTTTCCTATGTAGCTTTGCAGCCCAACTTGCAATCCACTAGCCAGGGCATGATTGGACAATCAAAATGGAAAAAAAAAGCCAGGGAATGATTGATGTGTGTGGGGAAGAGAAAGCGTATCCTCTCACAGTCTCTCGCTAGCGCCTTCTCATGGGGGAAGTGAGCTCTATCGGCGCCTCAGCTGACACAGGCCCAACGATTATAATAATTTTTTGTTAGAGTTCGGTTTGTCCATATCTTATTCCATGTAGAGGTCACCCTCTCTCCCCTCCGCGTGTGAGGGTCTTGGCGCGGGCCAGCGATCCCGGGTGGGGGCGCGGCGCTATATAGGCTAGGGCGCAACGGCGCTAGGCGGAACTCAGAGGTGGTCGATCTTTGGTTCTTCGTCCTGGTCGGGAGGGCTGGTCGCGGTGGCGGCCGACAGGGGCACTGCCCAGATCCGGCCTGTCGGGACACGGAGGAGTCCCGCAGTGGTTGGCCCTGCTGTTCTTCGTGCTTCAAAACTTTGATCCACTTCATGCGGGCCTCCTTGATCTGGACACCGACGGGTTTTGGTCTTCCACTTAAGAGATCTTAGCTTTTGGTGCATGGCGCCACTGGATATCTAGATCGGAATTGATTCGGTCGGGCGCGCCCTCATCTTCGGCCAGAGAGGCTTCATGAGGGCGTGGCATGAAGCTTTGATGTCTTGCTGGTGCCATGGGACATGTCTAAGTATAGATTTCCACGGTGTTGACAGTGGTGAAGAAAGTCATGGTGGCTGCGATCGGAGACTTATAATGGCGGAGATGAGTTTTGGTTGCGTTGAAGAATGTGGCACAGGTTTTTTTCCTATGTATCTGGTGTTGAGGACTTACAGCGGCGGCCTTGACAGGAGGGGGCGGCAACACAGGTGGACAACAATTTTGGGGGTGCTTCTCGAGTACTGAGCCGTGATCTCCAGGGTGAAAGCCCAAGGTCTGGCCTTCATTGGTTGTACCTGGCAATGGTCTTGCGAAGGCATTGTTTTTGGGATCTCGGACTCTCTCCAGGGTGAAAACTCAAGATCCTTGATCGGGCGACGACAATGCTTGAGCATTGTTTCCTTGGAGGCGTCGTTTTTGAAGAACCTCTTCTGTTGTTCGGGTGTTGTCTTCGATGGTGATTAGAGTGTCGCTGTTCTGAGTGTTTCATCACTACGACGGGGTATTTGTTTTTATATTTCTCTCTTTTTTATTTTTGTTTTTGGCTATGTGCATTCTTGATATCTTCCGATATCTTGTTGGTGCAGAGGCTGGGTATAATTGGTATCTTTGCAATATTAATATATTTCCTTTATTCTTTTTTCTTTCTTGAGTTAAGGAATTTACAACAAGTCTCTTGCAAAAATAACTAAAAAATGCAGAGGTCATTGTCATTTCTTTTTGCTCGTTCTGTCTTTCGGTCATTTATTTTATAGTTTCGCTTTCGTTTTCAAGATTGATTTTTATATTTATTCTCATATTTTCCAAATTTTGGAACATTTTTAAAAAATCTACATACTTGTTGAACAGTGAACTTTTATTAAAAAAATCACCAGTTTTCAAAAATATTAAACATTTTCTAACTTTAAAGAAAATATTTTTAGAAGTTTGTGAATATTTTTAGAAATGGCTGAACATTTTTAGAAATTCACATTATTTTGAAAATTCATGGATATCATTTCAAATTCATAAAAATATATAAAAGCCAAAAATATTTTTGAACCTCATGGACATTTTTGTATTTTGTGAACAATTTTATAAATTTCTGAATAATTTTCAAATTCTGCGAACATCTTTCCTATGCTCATTTAAATATGATAAATAAAAAAATTATATACTTCTAAAAAATACAGAAAAGGACGTGTAGCAGGGCTACGCCGAAAGAGCCTTGACCACAGGGGGCGGAGCTTTGTTGTCCCATGATTTTCGCAGTTTTTTTTTACCTATGCAGCTTTTTTTAAATAATACATTATTTTATTAATTTTCAAAAATATTACGCAGGATGAAAATATTTCAAAAATAATACACCGTCGGCCCGCTGCAGGCCGCCTGGGTCTAGTCGGCCCACAGCAGGCCGACTGGGCTTAGTCGGCAGGCCAGCCTGGTTCCTGTCGGCCCGCTGCGGGGCTGTCGGCGCGGCCTGGTTCCTATCGGCCCGCAGCGGGCCGATCGGCCGGCTGCCGACCGACAGGGTGCGGGCCCCCCCCCCCTGCGGCCGGCTCCTTCCTCCTCTCTCTCTCCTTCTCCTTTCTCCTTTCTCCTTTCTCCTTCATTTCCCCCATTCCTCTACAGCTTCATTTTTTCTCCTCGAAATGCCTCAAATTAATACACCAAAATGAGGCGTTTTTTTACAGATTGAGCACCGTGAATGGGTTCTACGTAGTTAGGGGAGCCAGGGGAGACCTCGATCTACTGATGGGGTAGCTCGTGGTTGTCGTGGTGAGCATTTTTTTGAAGCTTTTTTTAGCACATTGGAGGAGGTTGTGGCGGCGGTGGAGGTGGTGCTGTTGAAGCTGGGGCAGTGTGGTGGAGGTGGTGGAGGTGAAGCTCCGGCAGTTTGGTGGAGTTTCCGGCTCCAGTGATTGAAGGCCGCCGTTCGTCGTTCGTCGTTCGTCGTTCGTCGTTCGCTCGCACGCTTCAAGGGTATATTTCAACACACATTTTATTTTTCGTAGTTGCTCCGGTAGTATTCGGTAATATGTTTTGATGTGAAATAAATTAGGTGTGCGATTATAGTTATTTGCTCCGGCAGTATCCGTAAATATATTTAGATGTCAACTATTTAGTTGTGTGAATATTTGAAGTTGCTCCGGTAATATTCCGTACTATATGTGGATGTCAAATATTTAGGTGTGTCAGTAGTTGGAGTTGCTCTGGTAAATATTTGTAGGTGTGTGAATTTTTTTAGTTGCTCCGTTAATATTTCGTAATATATATACATGTCAAATATTTAGTAGCGCGGATATTTAAAGTTGTTGCTTAATACTTGTCTGTCATTGTTGAAAAAAAATAGGTGAGCCGAGATGTCTGATGTAGTGACGTTCAAATTTTACTATGGTCCTGGTACTGTCCAAACAACTGACATGGGAGCTGATCTGAGTGAATTTACTCACATAGAGGTGCCAATGAGCGCACCTCAAACATGGTCTGTCAGTCAGTTGAAAGAATGGATTACAGGAAGTTTAGGGCTTGATACAGAAACACACACCGTCGGTGTTCATGCATTATGGACACGGTCAAGTTCAATAATTTACTTTTATTTGAGGCCAATAGAGCGAGACTCCGAGTGGGTGCGGTGGTTACAAGGTTGCGAACGCAGGGGATGCAATCCTATTGCCTTAGTGCTTCCCGTCGTGAAGGAGGTCACTCCACAAGAAGGCGAGGGTGGCTACGATCCTGGGCAGAGCAGTGGAGGGAGGCAGTTATCTATGTCAAATGCTGGAGATGATGGTTACGAACCAGGGCAGAGTAGTCAGGTAGAAGGAGGAAATGCCGATGGTGATTACAGTGGCGAGGTGGACGCTGACGAGGTAGATGGGCACATGCAGGACCTGATGGAAGAAGAAGACACCGATGTTGATAGGGGTCATGCCGATGATTCTGACCAGTCGGATGAAGAAGAAAATACAGAGGAGGTCCCGAATCCTGCATCATGGAATCATGACTTCTCATCTGCAATGATGTTGAACGATGGACATGATTCTGCCTGGCAATATCACCAGAACAATATTGCGACGGGTGCTATGTATCCCAACAAGGAAGCTCTTAAGGATACAATAATAAATTAGGCAATGTCCACGCAAAGGGTTTTCACAGCTCAGGTGTCAAGTCAGAAATACCTGACAATGGTATGCAAGAACACAAATTGTCCCGCCAGGGTGCACGGCTATCTCCCTAAGTATGGCACAAGTTGGGTGATCAGCGACTTAGTGAATCACACTTGTCTTATTCCCTGCATTCCTCAAGATCATGCCAACCTTTCATCGACGCTTATTGCTCGGTTGTTTTACGATGAGATAGTGGAGGGCAAAGCTATGGAAGTGAAGGCAATCCAGACAAAAGTCTTCGCCAGGTTGAAGTACAGAATTTCTTATGGCAAGGCTTGGAGGGCTAAGCATGCGGCGCTTGAGAGGAGATTTGGTTCTTATTTTGATGCATATGACTCTGTTGTCCAGCTCCTCCACACACTGCAGCAACGGAATCCAGGCACCTATATCGATATCCAAGACCTCTTCATGCCAGAGTTCCCAACTGTGAGGGTGCTGCATCGTCTCTTCTTCTCTTTCGGTGTATGCATCGAAGCTTTCAGGCATTTGCCGACCGGTGATATGTGTAGATGGTACTTTTCTCACTGGCAAGTACAAGGGTCAGATCCTAACAGCCATAGGTCAAGACGGCCAAAATCAAGTTGTCCCACTCGCATTTGCTTTTGTGGAGAGTGAGAACATTGAAAGTTGGACATGGTTCTTCAGGCAGTTGAAAATATCAGTTGTGAAGGAGAAGCCCAATGTGTGCATCCTTCATGACAGGCATGCAGGTATACTCAGTGCGATAAGGACACTAACAAACCCAGGCCCTGAGGAAGAAACTCCATGGCAGGACTTGCAGAGCCGTTGGTGCATGCGTCATCTGGGGGCTAATTTCTTCTCGCAGTTCAGAAATAAGAGCCTGATGAATCTGTTCAAAAAACTCTGCAAGCAGAACCAGTCATGGAAGTACAATTTGATACGTGACAGACTTAATATGTGCACGCAGAGACACGTTAGGGACAGGAAAGCTGCAAGAGATGCAGCGGTGAGGGCACATGTTGAAGCAGTAGCTGCACAGTTGGCAACAGGATCAGCGGCCGTGGAGGAGGAGCCTGTTGGGTTATGTGACCTGCCAGGCTTTGACCCACCTGGTACTAGGAGAAGGCTCGGAAGGTCGATTAAAACCTTCCAGCAGTGGATAGAGCATGAGCCTCTGGAGAGGTGGTCTTTGCTACATGACACACATGGAGCAAGGTACGGTGTCATGACAACCAACCTCGCGGAAACATACAACTTTGTCCTCAGAGGAAACCGGGCATTGCCACTTACAGCCATCGTTGAGGGTATTTTCTATGGCATCGTGAAGTATTTCAGAGATAAACGTCAAAAAGCAGAGCAGCATATGTTGAACAACCCGAATACACGTTACTGTGAAAGAGTGACGAAGTACATGGACAACAAGATGCAAAAAGCTAGGTCACACACTGTAGTCGCCATCGGTAATCAAGAGAGAAGGTTTGTGGTCCGCTTAGTCAACAACAAATTCGAATGTGCAAATGAGTTGAGGACGCATGAGGTGAAAATTGGAAATGAAGCCTGGCCAACTTGTGAGTGCACATGCAACAAACAGAAATTGTTTCACCTACCTTGCTCACATGTACTTGCTACTTGCGGGCAGCTTGGAATGGACGCAATATCGTTTGTGTCTCCATTTTTTCTGAAAGAGTCTGTCCTCAATACCTGGACAGGTGAGCTGATGGGTTTTCGATCAATGGGTAACTTCAACAACGTCAACCCCGCTGAAAGGCGTTACATTCCAAACCCAGAGCATATGCGTACAAGTAGAGGCAGACGGCAGTGTCAGCGCATCCGGAATGATATGGATGAATCTGAAGCAGGAGGTCCGACTAGGCAATGCATTCTATGCAATGAATTTGGCCATAGGGACACTAATTGTCCCACTTTCGTCACTGCCAGTGGTACTGGTCGTGGACGAGGCAACCGGGGATGAAGAGGAGGTAGAGGAGGTAGAGGAAGAGGAAGAAGCTAAGCTAGCAGTACTATGTTCTGAATTTGTATTAAGTGTAGCACCATGTTCTGAATTTGTATTAAGTGTGGCACTATGTTCTGAATTTGTATTAAGTGTGGCACTATGTTCTGAATTTGTATTAAGTGTGGCACTATGTTTGAAATTTGTATTAAGTGTGACACTATGTTCTGAATTTGTATTAAGTGTGGCACTATGTTCTGAATTTGTATTAAGTGTGGCAACTATGTTTGAAATTGGTTTGTGCAGGAATGGCGGGAATGTGGTTGCTGAATGCGGAAATTGATAAGGGTCATCGTGGTGCGATATGGTATGAGCGAAGGCTCAAGCCTCTGGTCACTCGCACTCTTCTGGAGAACTGGATGATACACCCAGGATGGGTTCAGCGGTACGTGATTTATTAATTTGCACACTGACATGAATATTAATGGGAGACACTAACTAAAATGTTCTGTCATGAAGGTTGAAATGGGCCGGCCTTTTACCTTTTGCGCGTCTGGTTGAGTCTATCCCGGGCTGCAAACGCCTCGCCATCGACTCCTCCTTGTTGAGCTGCTTAGTGGACCGTTGGAGGCCAGAGACCCACACGTTTCACTTTCGGTGGGGAGAGATGGCTCCTACTCTAGAGGATGTGTCACTTTTGCTGGGACTACCGTTGGCAGGTCATGCCATAGGACCGTTGGACGCACCGGCTGGTTGGGAGGTCGGTCTTACACAACGTTTTCATGGTGTTTTTCCGGATGCTCCGGATCCGGTATGGGAGCATCACGGACCTAAGTATGAATGGTTGCTCAATTTCCAGGTTAGTTCCCCTACCTATTATCTTCAAGTTATCATGCAAATGGTTTTACAGAAGTTACCTGTGGCTTACTAAATATTTGTCTTTGCTTAATGCAGATCCAGAAGTTCCCGGCGCCGTTGAGTGCGGAATAGATCACTCGGAGCCTAGAGGCCTACTTAATGTGGCTTTTCGGCAAGGTGATGTTCACAGAGAACCATGTCAGCACTATTAGCGCGCTCTACATCCCTATGGCACTCGAGATAGCTAGCGCGGAGACGGCGGATCAGATCAGACAGAGGAGTTGGGGTTCGGCGGTCTTAGCAGCTACATACCGAGGTATGTGCAATGGCTGCCAGCTTTCATCGACAAAGCCAGCCCTTCTTGGATGCCCTCTATTCCTACAACTGTGGTCGTGGGAGGGGTTCTCTACAGGGCAACCATATATACGTGTTCATCAGCCTATAGACGCCATGTTCGATGCTGACGGCATCGACATGCCTACTTTCGGTCTGTGTTGGACACGTCGCGAGGTATGCATCGTGTTATAGTTTAATGTAACTTTTTTTTGCACAAGAGATAGTTCAATGCTAGCGGCTACTAACTTTTGTTTTATGCAGAGACGCTTTGCTAGTGATCAAACCAGGAAGGCATACACGGCATTGAACGAGCAGTTCGATACGTACACTGGGGTCATCTGGCAGCCCTACACGGAAGCAGCCATACATGCAAGATACCCCGGTGGTATGTCTGTGCTATGCACAAGGGACCGAGATTACTGGATGACGAAATCGAAGATCATCTTTGATATCTTCGTCGAGGAGATGGCACAACAGAGGGTTATGAGGCAATTTGGTCTTCTACAGTTGGAGCTGCCTCCCCCTACAGAGAACCCGGTGCCAGCACACGTCCACAGGTATTAACCAGTTTTTCAATGTTGCATTATCTTTGACAGTACTCCATTCGAAGCATTGCGTAATTGTTGAACACACACCATAATTTTAGGATGACGAGGAAGGGCATGCATAGGACAACTGCTGACTGGCTAGTTAGACTAGAGCCGTATGTTACAGAATGGGAGACAGCAAACACACATCTATGGCACGAGAATCACAATTTTGATCTCAATGAATTCAATCTCTATTTGCGGCGTTACATGACCGGAACACGGTTACGCATCATTGAGCACTCTCACCCAGAGGAGATACCTGACCCTACTCCGTCGGATATGTACCCGAGTTATGATACTTCGGGCTCTAGGCAGTACGCGGTAAGATATATTTTCTTTAAGTAAAGTTGTGACATACTTTGACGTGCATACTTAATAATCGTCATGAAAATTTTCAGGCTCGCTTGACACACGAACTATACGACGACGTGACCACCTTTGGACGATCACTGTCATCTAGACCTCTTCTTCAACACCGGACTGTGGTACAGCCCTTCTTGGAACGCATGCAGAACAAGATACGGACTATCTACGAGGCTATCACGTGCACCCGGAGAAGCGACGTTGTTCAGCACCAGCACCAGCACCAACAGCCGCCACGTCACTCCACGCACCGACAGCAGCCACGTCCACGTCTAGCACATCAGCCGACGTCAAGGCCACCCCCTCCTGACCAACCTGGCAGTTCGACGTGGCAGCACCCACAGCACTATGGTCCCACGTCAAGCTTCGTGTTTTCTCCACAGCAGCAGGGTCCCTCGTCGAGCTTCGTGTTTCAGCCAGATCAGCCGTCACAGCCAGCAGGTATGTCTCTTCATATTTATTGTTTTCAATATTAGTTGAGGCGACCTCATTCTTCATGACTTAACGTTCATCGTGCAGGAGCCAACAGATATGATGCGTCTATGTCGGCATCACATGATACGTGGGGGAGTGATCAACATCCTGAGGACAACATACAGGCTCAGATGTCGCAGCACACCGAGTGGATAAACATGTTCTCGACTCCTCCACCAGATCCCACACAGCCCACGCAAGACACACAGTATGGCGAGGACGGGTCTTGGATTCCTCTTCGTAACGTTCGGCCACCGAACAGGTATGAGTGGTCGACGCCCCCTCCACCACAGCCACGCCGCGGACGAGCACGACGTGGCTGATACTTATGTATGCGAGGGACGTATTTCTATGTGAGAGACATATTTCTACATATGTATGCGAGAGACATATTTCGACCTATGTATGCGAGACACATATTTCGACCTATGTATGCGAGAGACATATTACTATTAATTCGCATTGTTATTCGAGTTACATTTCCACACTGACTGAAATAAGATACATTAAACTTTTGAAATTAAGATGCATCGAAAATAACATGCATAAAATAAGATACATTAAAATTAACATGTTCAAATTAAGATACAACTTGCTGTTTAAGATACAACTTGCTGCAATGCGAATTTTAGGATACAATAACATAAATCTACTGAGTCTCGAATGACAAGTTCATCACATACAATGTCTCGAAAGACATAAATAGTTCATGACCACGATGGTCCACGATAGTTCAAACGACATAAACATCACATATAACTCGGTTTCCTGTAGAAATGCAAGTCAACAACCCTTTTCCATTCCCATTCTTTGAGCATTTCATGAATTGTATCATCATCAGTTATTTCAATGAATTTTCTTTCCCCAGGGCCATCTGAGTGCAAGCTGCTGACGTAGTACACAAAATCGTCTTCCTTCAACCCTTGCTTCAACATGAATTTAGTCTTTAACCAATCAAAAGTGATGTCCACTTCACTAACTTGCACAACACTTGGAGGAAAGCCTTGGACATGAACAATAGGGCTAAGCACCCACTGAGTACCCTTAGCCATCTGCAACACACAAATCCCACTCAAATCCCACTGAGCACCTAACTTACCCCTTGAGCATAACCACTACGACAAAGAAAACTAGGGTTTGCAAAAAACAATGATACATTAAACAAACCAAATAATGGGGGGGGGGTGGATTTGATTTACCTTCTCGTTTGGAAATGCCTTCGATCCAACGGTGAAACGAGACTACATTAGACTGCTTACCCACGTTACTGCCGAGGGTGTTTTATAGGTTGAGAGCACAAAGAAAGGCGGGAGGGAGACACTGCCGGGAAGTAGAGAGCGAGAAAATATGGCAGGAACTTGATAGCGGGAAAAAATGGCGGGAACTAAGAAAGCGGAAAAATTGTGGCGGGAACTACCGAAGCGGGAAAATATGGCGGGAACTAGCGAAGCGGGAAAATATGGCGGGAAGTACAGAGCGGGAAAATATGACGGGAACTACCGAAGCGGGAAAATATGGCAGGAACTACCGAAGCGGAAAAATATGGCGGGAAGTAGAGAGCGGGAAAATATGGCGGGAACAAGCAAGATACAACATAATGCTCCTACAATTAAGATACAAGTACATCTGAATTAAAACATACAACTTACAAACTACATGAAGGCATCATCGTCATCCTCCGTCGATGCAGCACTCTTGCCCTTCGACGATGCGGTAATCTTGGCCTTCGACGATGCGGCAGTCTTGGCCTTCGACGATGTGAAACTCTTTGCCTTCGACGATGCGGTACTCTTGCCCTTGGTGCTCGGCATGAAAATTTCGTCTTCATCCTCGCTGTCTTGGGTCCATAAATAAGTATGTTGTGCTGCAACATTTAGGAATACTTCACCCTTATGTTGTTGCTTCTTCCACTTCTTCCACCTTCCTTGCAACCTCAGAAGTTCTTTTCGTATCTCCTCAAAAGTCCTTGCAGGCCACCCGCACCTACTTAATGCGTGAGCCAACTCATTTAGTAAGGTGTCACTACTGAGGAGTTCGTCCCATGGAACTATCCTATTGTCTATCTTGAAATCAAAGGCTAAGCTAAGAAGACATTCGGACATACTAGGGTGAAAAGACCTACGATCGAAAGGATAACCGGACATCTTGACGAGACTACGCTGGCCTGCTTACCCTCCTTAGTGTGGTGGGGGTTTTATAGGTTGAGAAAACAAGATGGTGGGAAAGAAGATGGCGGGAAAGAAAAAGGCGGGAACGAAAAAGGCGGAAAAGAAAAAGGCGAGAAGAATATTGGCGGCAACGAAAATGGCGGGAAAGAAAAAGGCGGGAACAATATTGGCGGCAACGAAAATGGCGGGAACAATATTGGCGGCAACGAAAATGGCGGGAAGAATTTTGGCAGAAAAAAAAAGGCGCGAAATAATATTGGCGGCAAAGAAAAAATATGGAAAATTAAATGACGGGAACAATATTGGCGGCAAAAAAAGGAGCGAAAAATTATTTGTGGTAAAGAAAAACGTGAAAAATAAAATGGCGGGAACAATACTCGCGGCAACGAAAATGGCGGGAAGAATTTTGCCAGCAAAAAAAAGGCGCGAAATAATATTGGCGGCAAAGTAAAAATGTGGAAAATTAAATGGCAGGAACGGAGAGAGAGGAGAAAGAAAAGAGCTGTAGCTTGAGGAATGGAGAAACGAAGGAGAAAGGAGAAAGGAGAAGGAGAGAGGAGGAAGCAGCCAGCGGGTGGAGCACCTGTCGGCCGGCAGCAGGCCGATCGGCCTGCAGCGGGCCGACAGGGTCTATCGGCGCGAGCGGGCTGGCCTGGCCGCCTACTGTCGGCCTGTGGCGGGGCCAGTCGGCTTGGCCTGCAGCAGGCCGACGATGTATTATTTTTAAAAAAAATTCATCTAGCGTAATATTTTTTAAAATTAATAAAAAAAATGTATTATTTTAAAAAAGTTAGCTGCAGCTTTGCAGCCCAGCCAACCTGCAATCCACTTGTAGCAGCGCCGCCGCCGGCATCTCTTCTCGCCGTCTCGCGGCGCAGGGAGCAGCCGCCGCCCGCCGGCATCTCTCGCCGTCTCGCGGATCTCGCGTCGCACAGCCATGGGCCGGCCAGGAGGTAGCGTCAGGGTCGCCGAGAGCAATCGGCGACATCGTCCCGGCCGCGCCGTCGTGCCCCCGCGCTCCTTCTCGTACGCCTGCTCTCCTCCGCCCAACAAAGCTCCTGTGCAAGACATCAGACTAGGAACACACACACAGGTAAGCTCGTTTCTTTCCCCAAATTCCGAGCGTGCCATTTGATAATTAATGGCTAGACTTTTTTTTTATCACTCAGTCAATTGTTTCTTACTACCTCTGTACCTGAATATTTGTAGTTGGTGGAACTTGTACTAGTTTCCCCCAATTACAAGTATTTCGGTACAGAGGGAGTACATCTTATACAAATTGCAACGTTGGTAGCCACGGGCAAGGCCATTTGCTTAGAGTTGCTTCATTTGATAGCCTGATTTTTCCACTCTGATTGACTGCTCAATTGTTCTTTACATTTTACACATTGCAACATCAAGTTGACGACCATACTTATTTTGTATAATTAGTATTTGGAGGCGATGGGTAAATCTGTACCTTCCTCGGCATCCTAGTATAATTTAGGAATTGAAATAATCAATTTCCGTCTATCAATGGCATCCTACCAATATCCCTCATAAAACTGAACTGTATCATGATCATCCGGTGGATTATCTGACGTACTTTCTATGCATCTCATACATTCACATAGACACACCGGTGGCAAGCCAAGTTCAAATTGCAATGGCGTTCAGGTTCAATGTGACCGTCAAAGTGAGTGCTCGTCGTGACATCAACGTAGAGGTTAATAAGTTAACCAGCATTGAAAGGCTGAAGGAGCTCATTAGACAGCTTGATTTTTCCCACTCAGAGTGATTCTTTACATTTTACAGATTCCAAGATAGGTTTCACATTCAGAATTTCAAATAAATAAATAAATAATTGTGCTCTTCTTTAGTCTGGCCTGCCCAGAATTTCGACTTGATGAACATGCTTATTTGGTACAACCAGTATTTGGAGGCGATGGGTAAATCTATACCATCCTCGGCATCCTAGTATAATTTAGGAATTGAAATAATCAATTTCCGTTTATCAATGGCATCGTACCGATATCCCTCATAAAGTTGAATTGTATCATGGTCGTCTACCTGACGTATGTTAAAGTCTACCTTTCCATGCATCTCATACATTCACATAGACACACCGGTGGCAAGCCAAGTTCAAATTGCAATGGCGTTCAGGTTCAACGTGACCGTCAAAGTGAGTGCTCGTCGTGACATCAACGTAGAGGTTAATAAGTTAACCAGCGTTGAAAGGCTGAAGGAGCTCATCGAGGATGAAGCGGGCATCCCCGCCGCGTTCCAGCGGATGTTCCTCAAAGGAAAGGAGCTTGACGATGAGTGTGAAATGATTGACTACGGGGTCGTGAAAGGCTCTGTCTTCATGGTTATCCGCCGCAAATGAGCCAAGGTCATCAATTGCCGAGTTTATTTTCTTGCATCGATCTAGTAGGAATAATAAAGCTAGGAGTCCATCACCGTCTTAGATTTCATCAAGGCATTAGGCAGTGCTTCTGTTACTAGTGATGGTTTCAGTTGATGCTTAGTTTTGTTTTGGCACGATCAGATTTATATATGTAACCCACGAATGAGCAAATGTATATTGTCGTGTATGTGTTTGGGTATGTCATGATTAAATCCTTATGCGCGGCTAACATGCGCTCTTGGTGAGTGGCGCAAAGAGAAAACTTTATTGTGAGTCGGCTCCCTCCTGAGTTGATTTATTTACAAGTTGTTTCAAAGGAAAACTAGAGAAGTAGTCAGATTTGTCTTGGTTCGTCGGTAATTTTTTGTCACTGGGCACGTCGTCCACTGCCCGCATCCCCGCGTAGGTGCAGACACATCCCCGGAGGCATAGCCATCATGAATTCCGTAAAAACCGTCATAGAAGTAGTCAGATTTACAAGTTCTGCAAAGCCACGCTGCCGAAGAACACCTTCACGTTCGCCGCCGCTGCGTAACACCTTCACGTTCGCCGCCGCTGCGTGGTTGTACATGTGGTCGAGGACCATCATGTTTAGAGCATCTCTAGCATATCCCATAAAAGCGATCAAACCTTGGTATTTACGATACAAACTAAAAAAAATGCCCTGAATAGATTTCGTAAAACAGCATATCCAATAAACAGGCTTCCCTATATTCGAGCCCCGATCCGTTATATCTAGAGGATTTCAGTCGTTTATGGATGGAGGATCCTGTAAACCGGTCAACGCCGGAGCAGGGGGCCTCGTGACGCCGCGCATGAGCAGCAAGCAGGCGGAGGAGCTTGCCGGCAGCTGGCCGTAGCATCGGCCGGGCTGGAGCGTCGACAGAGCATTGCCAGAGAGTTGTCGGGGCGTGTAGCAAATTTTCTGACAATACCACCTCTTTGGGAGACTGCAACCCAGCATCAACAAATCCATCAAACAACAAATCTAATAGCATTTTGGTCACAGCACACCACTCCCGCTCCATCGCAAATATACCAAGATTCCTGAATCTCAGCAGGTTATGGCAGGTACAGGCGGCTCCACTTTATCATGCTTAGAAATTATGTTAACTCTATGAAGAAGCCACCCCAGCTCATGTAGAAACTCTAAAGCTTGATTCATGGCATTGTCATTGTCTGGCTGCTCAAGACTGGATGACTTAAATATGCTCTCCAGCTCACAAACCTCAGAGCATACATTCTGCTCAGCAACTATGAAGGGGAAGAAACCATTACTAAATCCACTATCTTCAACCTGAAACCGCCAATGATATACCATGGATTAGAAGGATTTAGAAGTTATTATTAAAACAAAAACTAAATGAGAATAAAAGCTAACAAGTTATATTTGTACCTCTATGAATCCTCTTCCTCTTGTATCAGGGAGAGAACAACAAAAGTTGAGATATTCAATATCTTCATCCTCAGCATCATCAGCCATAATAGCTGTGTCTTCCTCGAATATACAACGTCCTTCAATTGAGCAAATGAGCCTGTGAACATGACAGGTATATTTTTAGATAACAGATATTGGCTGAAGTAAACATCAAGCTGTACTCATCTTCGGCAAGAATGAGCGTATGCAAATTGTATATATAATAAAGTACCTTGAGGAAGAACTGACTAAGTTGAAGCCTTCTACCCTGAAATTAACTGTTGCTGAATAAGGAGCAGCAACCGAACTAACACATAAGACCTTGCAGTAATGGTGAGAATTAGGTGCCAGTGGTCTGTCCAACATAACTTGACCTGCAGTAATATGACCATAAGGTGATATTAACAAAACATTGATGTACAGCTTAATGAAACCTGACCAGCCATGCAAGAATATATAAGAGCTTGGACTCACCATTGTGCATGAAAGCAATTTGATGCCGTACCATCACAAATACCAAAACAGATGTCCAAAAGTTATCAGCGGAACTACTTGAGAGCTTATCCAGATGTACACTCATATTCTCAGAGAGCTATAGAAAAGAAATATGAAGCACCAGCCAGAAAAAAAAAACACTACCATGACATGAAATGGTTATGAAATAAATGTACCTCCCTCCATGAAGACTCAACTAACCGAAGATAAACTGTTAGGATAATACAGCCAGGTCTAATATGGGCTCCTAAGTAAAGTTCAATTGGTGTAGCCTTGTTGTTTTCAGCTTATATACATGTTTCAACGGAGGACACAGCAGAACAAGCGGTGTCACTAATCCTCAGAACCCATAACTTGTATCATCAACACTTCAGGCTTCAGATTCTCTCTGTGAAAGCCGCTGCCGCTTCTTCTTGGACCCATCAAAGTTTTGCGGGGTGGGATAACAAGCATTTTGCATATGTTCCTGAGCTCCACCTAGTACACAAAGAGCAGAAAACCATTAGATTCATGAGCACTTGTTGCTACTCAATAGATATGATAGCATATATAGAGCTACCTGATCTATCATCCAGATATTCTGTAAGCACATATGGAATGTAGCTCGGATCGTAAAGATACACTCCCTCTGCAGAACAAAGCTCTCCCACCGACTTCCTCCTAGTGTCAACAGCGACAATCCATTCAGTTAGGGCCCGACGTTCATGCAGCTTGGACGCGAGGTAAACAACATCGTCGTCGCCACGCAGGGTAGGAGCAGCTGCTTTCAGGTCCTTAAGTGGCACTTTTAGAGCACAGGCAGCACCACCTCCAATCTGAGGCAATGAGACAATGCCGAGCTCGTCAGAATGAACCGTGTTCCCCTTGCGCCAACAGTTCCAAGTCAGTGCCCTATACCATATGATGAGCCTCCAACCAACGATAACATCTTCCTCCTCCTCCTGGGGAAGATCGACGACGGCACATTCGGAGTCTTGGAGCTCATCTGTGTCCCAGGGATCAGGAACAAACGGCACAGTTCTGGCTCTGTGTTCTACCAGCTCCTCAAACTCGACGCACCTGATGTAGCCACGGCCGAAGGTGACATCGCGAATCGCCCGCGCTAAACATTCGTGGCCGTAGAGTTGTTTGTTGCTGGGCAGCATCTTGGGCATCGGGACAAAGCGCAACGCCGCCGCCCACGGATCGAGCAGGTCGCCGATCAGGATGCCCTCCCTGAGATTGACCCAACCTAGCAGCCCACCTCCGAGGGCGATCACCTTTCTGGGATCGATCATAGCCGATTTCATGGCTGCTCCACGGGGGAGCTCCACCTGAAGCAGTTTCTTGGACCACGTGGAGTGCGGCTCGGAGCTGAGGGTGTGGAGATAGTACTCCCAGTCTGTCGGTCCGTCGCTCAGAGCCGCAATGACCAAGTGCTTGCGGTGGGAGACGAAACCGAAGGGCAGCAGCAAACTCTCTGCGTCGGAATAATCATCGAAGTCCGGGAGCAGATCAAGCGACGGCCGGCCGTCGGCCCCCCTGGCCCGGTAGATGAAGTGCTCCGTCGAGTCGCCGGAGGTGAAGCCGACCCGGATGAAGGCGTGGTCCCCCGCGGAGCAGAAGACGTCGGGCGCGTACGCCAAGAAGATCTCGTCGCGGCCGGGGCAGCAGACGCAGAAGCGGGAGAGGCGCGGCGGGGCGGCCGCCGCCAAGGAGACCTGAATGGTGAGGCCCGCCGTGGTCAAGGCCCACGCGGTGGTTGCGTTGCGGAGGTCGCTGATGCAGGTGGTCGCGTAGAGGAGGGCAAAGTCGGGGAACCGGGGGTTGCCGGCGGCCATCGTCGCCGTCCGGGATTGGGGATTTGGGTGGTCGGGGTTAGGGTTTGGCCGATCGATGGATCGAGGTTGGCGATTTGGGGGTTCGTCTTCCCTCGGACGGGCGGACGGGGTCGGGGATTTTTGGGCTTCTCTGCTTGGACGGCCCAGTAATACCTGGCCAAATGGGCCGGCCCGGCACGGCCCGGCCAGGCCAGGCTTACACGGGCCAGGCACGGCACGGCCCGGCCAGGCACGTATAATACACGGGTCGTGCCGGGCTGGCATGCGTGCTCGCCTTTTCGGCCCAGGCACGGCACAGCAGCCTCACGGGCCGGCACGCTGGCCCGATTAGCACGGCGGCCCGAGTGGCACGGGAAGGTCGGCCCGACTGGCGCGGCAAGGAGCGAGCAGCCGAGCGCCTCGTATCCAGATACCCTGTGGATTCCCTCACGTTAGGGTTAGGGTTTCTCCCGGGGCGATTTTCCGCCGCCGTCGAGGTTTGAACTTCCCTACCTTCGACTCCTACGATTACCGATCTAGGCACATTTCTGCTGGGTCAGGGGAAGATCGTCGGGTGACGGGGGGCTTAGGGCTGCTCTGAGGAGGTCCGATCTGCATTATCGGGCTAGGGATCAAGATGGATGACAATGAGGCTTCAGGATCTGGTGGACAGAGTTCATCAGAAGATGTGGCAAAGCTCATGGCGGAATTGGGACTGAAGGAGAAGGACTTGGATGATGTCGTCTTCGACGAGAAGGAAGCGCCGGAGGAGGCGGCACGCTGGATCGCGGTGGCTAGGGTTCACTCTGCTAAAACCTATAGTCAGTTATGGTTCTTTAAGAATATGCGTGCCGCTTGGGATCTCGCGCAGGAGGTGAGATTCAGGCCTCTGGAAGATAATCTATACACAATCCAGTTCTCTTGCCTAGGAGATTGGGAGCGAGTTATGCAGGATGGGCCATGGCACTTCAGAGGAGATGCTGTTATCATTAAACCCTACGATGGGGTGACAAAGCCCTTAACTATCAAGCTTGACACCATTGAGATATGGTCTCAAATTCATGATGTTCCCGATCTGTACAGCCACCTAGTGCCATCTCTTGCAGCTAAGATCGGCGAAGTGCTATTCACAGAACAACTCTTGCAGGATTTCACGGGCAATTTTTTACCCTGTATGGGTCAGGATTAATGTCAAGAAACCTCTGAAGAACGCTGTGTCGATGATCCGGGATGGCAAGAGACAGATCTACCGGGTGAAGTACGAGAAACTTCCGGACTGGTGCGCGGTTTGTGGCATGCTGGGACACTTGTACAAAGAACATGGCTCTGGACTGCACCCTCCGTCCGCCCTAGTCTTTAAGGGGTTGCGTGCGGAGTGGTTCATGAAAACAGGCAGAGGTCCAGGGGCTGCTCGAGGCAGGCGAGGCGGTAGACGAGGAGGACGCAATGGAGGCAGGGGCCATGGCCGGGACTTGGGGACAAATGAGTATGTTCCTGGAACACATGAGACGAACGAAACTGATAATGATGCGATGATGGCAGAGGCAGACAATAATAGGAAGAGGGCATCGGAGCTTACGGCAATGCAAAACCAAGTGAACCAGGGGGTAGCTGGTAAGGGTGGCGTGCAACGAGTGAAGGAAATATGCCCTAGAGGCAATAATAAAGTTATAATTTTATATTTCCTTATTCATGATAAATTTTATTATTCATGCTAGAATTGTATTGATTGATACGTCTCCAACGTATCTACAATTTTTGATTGTTCCATGCTGTTATATTATTATATTTGGATGTTTTACAATTATTTTATAGTCATTTTATATCATTTTTTGGTACTAACTAATGTCTACTAGACTACGTCGGTATTTCCCCAAAGAGGAAGGGATGATGCAGCACAGCAACGGTAGGTATTTCCCTCAGTGATGAGACCAAGATTATCGAACCAGTAGGAGAACCAAGCAACACTACATACACAGCATCTGCACACAAATAATAAATACTCGCAACCCGACGTGTAAAAGGGGTTGTCAATCCCTTTCGGGTAACGGCGCCTGAAATAAGCAAACGGACGTGAGAGAGTTGTAAATATTGATAGATCGAACGCCAAATAAAATAAAGTGCAGCAAGGTATTTTTGTATTTTTGGTTTAATAGATCTGAAAATAAAAGCAAAGGAAAATATATCGCAAAGGCAAATATAATAAAGAAGAGACCCGGGGGTCGTAGGTTTCACTAGTGGCTTCTCTCGAGAAAAATAGCAAACGGTGGGTGAACAAATTACTGTTGGGCAATTGATAGAACTTCAAATAATCATGACGATATCCAGGCAATGATCATTATATAGGCATCACGTCCAAGATTAGTAGACCGACTCCTGCCTGCATCTACTACAATTACTCCACACATCGACCGCTATCCAGCATGCATCTAGTGTATTAAGTTCATGGAGAAACGAAGTAATGCAATAAGAACGATGACATGATGTAGACAAGATCTATTTATGTAGAAATAGACCCCATCTTGTTATCCTTAATAGCAACGATACATACGTGTCGGTTCCCTTTCTGTCACTGGGATCAAGCACCGTAAGATCGAACCCATCACAAAGCACCTCTTCCTATTGCAAGATAAATAGATCAAGTTGGCCAAACAAAACCCAAATATGGGAGAAGAAATACGAGGCTATAAGCAATCATGCATATAAGAGATCAAGAAGACTCAAATAACTTTCATGGATAAAAAGATAGATCTGATCATAAACTCAAAGTTCATCCGATCCCAACAAACACACCGCAAAAAGACTTACATCATATGGATCTCCAAGAGACCATTGTATTGAGAATCAAAAGAGAGAGAGGAGGCCATCTAGCTACTAACTATAGACCCGTAGGTCTACAAAGAACTACTCACGCATCATCGGAGAGCCACCAATGGACATGATGCACCCCTCCGTGATGGTGTCTAGATTGGATCTGGTGGTTCTGGAACTTGCGGCGGCTGGAATTGATTTTCGTCGACTCCCCTAGGGTTTCTGGAATATTGGGGTATTTATAGAGTAAAGAGGCGGTTCGGGAGGCAACCGAGGTGGGCACAACCAACCAGGGCGCTCCTGGGCCTCCAGGCCCGCCCTGGTGGGTTGTGCTTCCCTCGGAGCACCCCCAGGTGCTTCTTCCGCCCACTGGATGTCTTCTGGTCCATAAAAAATCCACAAAAAGTTTCGCTGCATTTGGACTCAGTTTGGTATTGATTTCCTGCGATGTAAAAAAATGCAAAAAACAACAACTGGCACTTGGCACTATGTCAGTAGGTTAGTACCAAAAAATGATATAAAATGACTATAAAATGATTATAAAACATCCAAGAATGATAATATAACAGCATGGAATAATCAAAAATTATAGATACGTTGGAGACGTATCAGCATCCCCAAGCTTAATTCATGCTCGTCCTCGAGTTGGTAAATGATAAAAACAGAATTTTTGATGTGGAATGCTGCCTAACATGTCATCTCATATGCTTTTCTTTATAGCATGGACATTTGGACTTTTATATGGTTCAAAGCAATAGTCTATTTTTGACATGATAATTTAAATATTCAAGCATATCAACAAGCAACCATGTCTTTCAAAATATCAACGCTAAAATAAGTTATCCCTAGCCCATCATGCTCAATCATTGATCCATTCATGAAACATACTCGCATATTAGCTACACCCAATGCTCAAGTACGATCATAGTGCCTCCTAGTTGGTGCATTATAAGAGAAGATAGAGACTCAAATTAAAATAAAAATTGCATAAGGTAAAAGAAAGGCCCTTCGCAGAGGGAAGTAGGGATTTGTAGAGGTGCCAGAGCTCAAAGCGAAAATTGAGAGATAAAAACATTTTGAGAGGCATACTTTTCCCACCAACGAAAACAACTTAGAGCTCTCCACACTTTCCATGCTAGATATATCATAGGCGGTTCCCAAACAGAAAATAAAGTTTATTCCTTTTTCAACCATACTTTCACTTTCCATGGCTAACCATATCCACGGGTGCCCTCCATACCAACACTTTCCAAGGAATTTAATATTTGACAACATAAAGTAAATTCATTTTTTCATTTCGGGACTGGGCATCCCTAATACCTTTGCCTTACTCTCGTGCAATGATAAGTGAATAAACACTCATCGTGAGAATAACACATCTAGCATGGAAAATATCGGTCACCCTTCACCGCCTCGCGAGCGGTACAAGCACACAAAAGAGAAATTTATTTTGAAAATTAGAGATGGCACATACAAATTTGCTTAGAACGGCAAAAGAATACCCATATAGGTAGATATAGTGGACTCATGTGGCAAAATTGGTTTAAAAGTTTTTGGATGCACAAGTAGTGATCATACTTAGTGCATAATGAAGGCTAGCAAAAGATTGAGAAGCGACCAACCAAGAAACGAATAATCTCATAAGCGAGCATTAAGTATAATTAACACCGAATAATGCACCACAAGTAGGATATAATTTCATTGCATGACTATTGACTTTCGTGCTTGCATAGGGAATCACAAACCTTAACACCAATATTCTTACTAAAGCACAATTACTCATCAACATGACTCACATATCACATCATCATATCTCAAAACTATTACAAGGAATCAAGTTTATTTTGTCCAATGATCTTCATGAAAGTTTTTATTATATCCTTCTTGGATATCTATCACTTTGGAACTAATTTTCATATGTTGCTTTTGATAAGCTCAAACAAATATAAGTGAAGATCATGAGCATAATATTTCTTTCTCTCAAATTAATTTAAGTGAAGCAAGAGAGAATTTCTTGAAAATTGTACTAACTCTCAAATAGATCTAAGTGAAGCAAGAGAGCAATTCTAACAAGTCATGGCATAATTTTGGCTCTCTCAAATAGGTGTGTCCAGCAAGGAATCAAGACTTAAAATAAAAAGCAAATCAAGCAAAGACTCATATCATACAAGACGCTCCAAGCAAAACTCATAGTATGTGACGAATAAAAATATAGCTTCGAGTAAAATACCGATGGTCGTTAGAAGGAAGAGGGGATGCCACTCGGGGAATCCCCAAGCTTAGTCGCTTGTTACTCTTTGGATAATGGCTTGGGGTGCCATGGGCATCCCCAAGCTTAGGCTCTTCTTACTCCTCATTCCTTCATCCATCGTAACATCACCCAAAACTTGAAAACTTCAATCACACAAAACTCAACAAAACCTTCGTGAGATCCGTTAGTATAAGAAAACCAATCTTTACTTTAAGTACTGTAGAAAACTTATTCAAATTTTGTTATTGCATTATGTCTACTGTATTCTAACTTTTCCATGGCAAAAACTCTTTAAAGAAAACCATAGAATCATCAAAATAAGCACATAACACAACGAAAACAGAATCTGTCAAAAGAGCAGTCTGTAAAGATGCGAATTGTTCTCATACTTCTGCAACTCCAAAAAATTTAAAAAATTATGACGACCTGAGAAATTTGTATATCAATCTACTGTAAAAAATTCAGAATTTTTCGTCTCTTTTGTGAATTTTAAAAATTGTAACTCTGGATGCAAAATTTTCTGTTTTTTCAGCAAGATCAAACAACTATCACCCAAGAAGATCCTAAAGGCTTTACTTGGCACAAACACTAATTAAAACACAAAAAACACAACCATAACAGTAGCATAATTATGTAAACACTCAAGAACAGAAAGCAAAAGACAAAAATAAATTTTATTCATTGGGTTGCCTCCCAACAAATCATTTCACGCCCCTAGCTAGGCATAAAGCAAAGGATCTAAGTTTTGTCATCCTTGTCCAAATCTTCAATCAAACACTTAGAATTCTTCAAAGATTTAGCATAAAGATTTTAAATGACAATACTCCTAGGAACAAATTTAAAGAATTCATTCTTGCCCAAGGGATCTCTTATAACTTCAACAAAATCCGGGTGAATACTAATCATCTTAAGATCCTCTTTACTGTTATTACTAGAAGTTGCACCCTTGTTCTTAGTAACTTGAGTAGTCTTACTGATCTTTATGGGAGCTTTTTCAATAGTTTTAGCAGAAGCAAAAGCCGTGCTTAAATTACTAAAGATTTCTTCCAGTTTATCAATCCGGGACGGGCTTTCTTCAATTCTTTCATGAATTACGGTCCCCTTTTCTTTTAACAACTTAAAAACTTCTCCCGCTTTTGACCTAATCTTAGTAGCAAAATTGTGCATCTTCTTATCCAAGTTTTCAATATGCTCTTCAGTAAGCATTTTCTTTTCAATAGCATCTAATCTTTCCATGACATGCTCAAGAGTCAAAGTTGTTTCATTAATCATAAGAGGTGATGAGCCTACTAAATTTCCCATAGCATTAAAAGCATCAAGAGAGGGACACATCAAGAAATTTCCACCGATAATCGTATCAAGGACGAATCTATACCAAGTGGTGATGCCCACACAAAAACAGCGAAGAAGAACAACGGTAGATTGCTTACGGATAGATCTATTATGAGCATTGCAAATCTTGTACCAAGCATCTTTTAAATTCTCTCCTCCCCTTTGTTTAAAGTTGAGAACTTCGTTCTTGGGAGTGCACGCAATAGAGAAAGAACTGCCCATAACGACAAAAGGTGGCAAACAAATGGCACACAAGATAGATCTGACGAGAAAATGGCGAACGAAAAAAAAGGGCGAATAAAACGGAAATTTTTTGTGAAGTGGGGGAGAGGAAAACGAGAGGCAAATGGCAAATAATGTAAATTGCGAGGAGATGAGATTTGTGATTAGGAACATGGTAGATGTTGATGATGTCTCCCCGGCAACGACGCTAGAAATTGGCGAGTTGTCGGGAGACTATCTTGCTGACTTGATCCTCCCCGGTAACGGCGCCAGAAATTCCTTTTGATGTCTGCTAGACTACGTCGGTATTTCCCCAAAGAGGAAGGGATGATGCAGCACAGCGACGGTAGGTATTTCCCTCAGTGATGAGACCAAGGTTATCGAACAAGTAGGAGAACCAAGCAACACTACGTAAACAGCACCTGCACACAAATAACAAATACTCGCAACCCGACGTGTAAAAGGGGTTGTCAATCCCTTTCGGGTAATGGCGCCTGAAATAGGCAGACGAACGTGAGAGAGTTGTAAATATTGATAGATCGAACGCCAAATAAAATAAAGTGCAGCAAGGTATTTTTGTATTTTTGGTTTAATAGATCTGAAAATAAAAGCAAAGGAAAATAGATCGCAAAGGCAAATATAATAAAGAAGAGACCCGGGGGCCGTAGGTTTCACTAGTGGCTTCTCTCGAGAAAAATAGCAAACGGTGGATGAACAATTACTGTTGGGCAATTGATAGAACTTCAAATAATCATGATGATATCCAGGCAATGATCATCATATAGGCATCACGTCCAAGATTAGTAGACCGACTCCTGCCTGCATCTACTACTATTACTCCACACATCGACCGCTATCCAGCATGCATCTAGTGTATTAAGTTCATGGAGAAACAGGTAATGCAATAAGAATGATGACATGATGTAGACAAGATCTATTTATGTAGAAATAGACCCCATCTTGTTATCCTTAATAGCAACGATACATATGTGTCGGTTCCCTTTCTGTCACTGGGATCAAGCACTGTAAGATCGAACCCATCACAAAGCACCTCTTCCCATTGCAAGATAAATAGATCAAGTTGGCCAAACAAAACCCAAATATCGGAGAAGAAATACGAGGCTATAAGCAATCATTCATATAAGAGATCAAGAAGACTCAAATAACTTTCATGGATAAAAAGATAGATCTGATCATAAACTCAAAGTTCATCCGATCCCAACAAACACACCGCAAAAAGACTTACATCATATGGATCTCCAAGAGACCATTGTATTGAGAATCAAAAGAGAGAGAGGAAGCCATCTAGCTACTAACTACGGACCCGTAGGTCTACAAAGAACTACTCACGCATCATCGGAGAGGCACCAATGGACATGATGCACCCCTCCGTGATGGTGTCTAGATTGGATCTGGTGGTTCTGGAACTTGCGGCGGCTGGAATTGATTTTCGTCGACTCCCCTAGGGTTTCTGGAATATTGGGGTATTTATAGAGTAAAGAGGCGGTTCGGGAGGCAACCGAGGTGGGCACAACCCACGAGGGCGCGCCTGGGCCTCCAGGCGCGCCCTGGTGGGTTGTGCTCCCCTCGAAGCACCCCCCAGGTGTTTCTTCGGCCCACTGGATGTCTTCTGGTCCATAAAAAATCCACAAAAAGTTTCGCTGCGTTTGGACTCCGTTTGGTATTGATTTCCTGCGATGTAAAAAACATGCAAAAAACAGCAAGTGGCACTTGGCACTATGTCAATAGGTTAGTACCAAAAAATGATATAAAATGACTATAAAATGATTATAAAACATCCAAGAATGATAATATAACAGCATGGAACAATAAAAAATTATAGATACGTTGGAGCCGTATCACTAACCTATTGACATAGTGCCCAGTGCCAGTTGATGTTTTCTGCTTGTTTTTTACATCGCAGGAAATCAATACCAAACGGAGTCCAAATGCAGCGAAACTTTTTGTGGAATTTTTATGGACCAGAAGACACCCAATGGGCCGGAGAAGCACCTAGGGGGTGCCCCGAGGGGGGCACAACCCACCAGTGCGCGCCTGGGCCCCCAGGCGCGCCCAGGTGGGTTGTGCCCACCTCGGTGGCCTCCCGCACCGGCTCTTTGCTCTATAAATACCCCAATATTCCAGAAACCCTAGGGGAGTCGACGAAAATCAATTCCAGCCGCCGCAAGTTCCAGAACCACCAGATCTAATCTAGACACCATCATGGAGGGGTTCATCATCCTCATTGGTGCCTCTCCGATGATGCGTGAGTAGTTCATTGTAGACCTATGGGTCCGTAGTTAGTAGCTAGATGGCTTTCTCTCTCTCTTTTGATTCTCAATACAATGGTCTCTTGGAGATCTATTTGATGTAACTCTTTTTGCGGTGTGTTTGTTGGGATCAGATGAACTTTGAGTTTATGATCAGATCTATCTTTTTATCCATGAAAGTTATTTGAGTCTTCTTTGATCTCTTATATGCATGATTGCTTATAGCCTTGTATTTCTTCTCCGATATTTGGGTTTTGTTTAGCCAACTTGATCTATTTATCTTGCAATGGGAAGAGGTGCTTTGTGATGGGTTCGATCTTACGATGCTTGATCCCAGTGACAGAAGGGGAACCGACACGTATGTATCCTTGCTATTAAGGATAACAAGATGGGGTCCATTTCTACATAAATAGATCTTGTCTGCATCATGTCATCATTCTTATTGCATTACTCCATTTCTCCATGAACTTAATACACTAGATGCATGCTGGATAGCGGTCGATGTGTGGAGTAATAGTAGTAGATGCAGGCAGGAGTCGGTCTACTAATCTTGGACGTGATGCCTATATAATGATCATTGCCTGGATATCGTCATGATTATTTGAAGTTTTATCAATTGCCCAACAGTAATTTGTTTACCCACCGTTTGCTATTTTTCTCGAGAGAAGCCACTAGTGAAATCTACGGCCCACGGGTCTCTTCTTTATTATATTTGCCTTCGCGATCTATTTTTATTTGCTTTTATTTTCAGATCTATTAATCAAAAAATACAAAAATACCTTGCAGCAATTTTTATTTATTTATTTTATCTCGCGTTCCCGTGAGATCCATTTATCCAATCTACTACAATTTTACCTATCTTTTTACCCGTGAGGGATTGACAACCCCTCTCTTACGTCGGGTTGCAAGTATTTGTTCTTTGTGTGCAGGAGCTGTTTACGTAGTGTTGCGTGGTTCTCCTACTGGTTCGATAACCTTGGTCTCATCACTGAGGGAAATACCTACCGTTGCTGTGCTGCATCATCCCTTCCTCTTTGGGGAAATACCGACGTAGTTCAAGCAAACATCAAAAGGAATTTCTGGCGCCATTGTCGGGAAGTCATCATCAACATCTACCAGGTTCCTAATCACAAATCTCATCTCTTTGCAATTTACATTATTTGCCATTTGGTTCCCCCACTTCACAAAAAATTGCCGTTTTATTCGCCCTCTTTTTCGTTCGCCGTTTTTCTTGCCGGATCTGTTTTTGAGTGCAATCTTGTTGCATAGTCACGATGACTCAATAGAACACCAAGTTGTGTGATTTCTCCAATACCAACAAAAATGATTTTATTAGCACTCTGATTGATCCTCCCGCCACTAGTGCGGAGTCTTGTGATATTAATACCGCTTTGCTGAATCTTGTTATGAAAGATCAATTTTCCGGTACTCCTAATGAGGATGCCGCGTCCCATCTTAACACATTCGTGGAATTATGCGATATGAAAAGAAAAAAGATGTGGACAATGATGTTGTGAAGTTGAAATTATTTCCATTTTCTTTGTGAGATCGTGCAAAAATTTGGTTTTCTTCTTTGCCTCGCAATAGTATCGATTCTTGGGATAAGTGCAAGGATGCGTTTATTACTAAGTATTTTCTACCCGCGAAAATTATTTCCCTTAGAACCCAGATCATGTATTTCAAGCAACTTGAACATGAGCATGTTGCACAATCTTGGGAAAGGATGAAATTGATGCTAAGGAATTGCCCAACTCATGGGTTAAATCTTTGGATGATCATACAAAAATTTTATGCGGGGTTGAATTTTGTTTCTCGTAATCTTTTAGATTCTGCCGCGGGTGGTACTTTTATGGAAATTACTTTGGGTGAAACCACCAATTGCTTGATAATATTATGGCAAATTATTCACAATGGCATACCGAAAGAGCTCCTACTAGTAAAAAAGTTAATTCGGTTGAAGAAATTTCTTCTTTGAGTGAAAAAGTTGATGCTCTTATGAAATTGGTTGCTAATAAAAGTGCTCCTATTAATTTTAATGATGTGCCTTTGTCTACTTTGATTGAGCAAAATAGTGATGCCATAGATGTGAATTTTATCTCACGAAACAATTTCAATAACAATGCTTATAGAGGTAATTTTAATCCTAGGCCTTTTCCTAGTAATTCCTCTAATAATTATGGTAATTCCTTCTTATAATAATAATAGGAACACCTCTGATCTTGAGAATAATATTAAAGAATTTATCAATGCTCAAAAAGTTTTCAATGCTACAATGGAAGAAAAGTTGAATAAGATTGATGATTTGTCTAGAAGTGTTGATAGAATTTCTCATGATGTAGAAAATCTCAAGATGAAATTTTTTGTGCCTAAGGTTGAGGAATCAATTAAGGCTCTTTATGTTTCTATGGATGAAAGTAAGAAAAGAACCGCTATGCTTAGAGCTAGAAGAGAATTTTTAGAAAAAGCATTTTCTAGTGATTGCTTTCATAAAAGTGATGAAGATCTTAAAATGATTGGTGTTTATTCTATTGATTCTTTGTTTATTAAAATCAAGATTGATAATAAAGGGACTGAAGAAGAGTCAACTTTAGCTAGAAGGCGTCCCGATAATTCGGAGGGTGAAAATCTTGTTGGGAAAATTGATAAAATGGGTTTGAAGAGGTCAAAGCTTTAACTAGTGATGTGCCCACTCTTTTGGATTAAAAAGACTTTAATTATGATAGTTGCTCTTTGATTGATTGTATTTCTTTGTTGCAATCCATGATAAATTCACCCCCTGCTTATGAACAAAATAAAGCTTTTACTAAACATATTGTTGATGCTATGATGAAAGCTTTAGAAGAAAAATTGGAATTAGAAGTTTAAATTCCTAGAAAATTACATGATGAGTGGGAACCTACTATCAAAGTCAAGATTAAAAATTATGAGTTTTTTGCTTTATGTGACTTGGGTGCTAGTGTTTCTACAATTCCGAAATCTTTATGTGATGTGCTTGGTCTTACCGATATTGAAGAATGTTCTTTAAATTTGCACTTGGCGGATTCTACTATTAAAAGGCATATGGGAATAATTAATGATGTTCTTATTCTTGGAAATAGGAATTATGTGCCCATAGATTTTATTGTTCTTGATATTGATTGCAATCCGTCTTGTCCAATTATTCTTGGTAGACCGTTTTTACATACTATTGGTGCCGTGATTGATATGAAAGAAGGCAATATTAAATTTCAATTTCCACTAAGGAAGGGTATGGAACACTTCCCTAGAACAAGACTTAGGCCACCATATGAATCAATCATGAGGGCATCATCTGGATCTAGAAACAAAGATGACAACACTTAGATCCTTTGCATTATGCCTAGCTAGGGGCATAAAACGATAGCGCTTGTTGGGAGGCAACCCAATGAATAAAATTTATTTTTATCTTTTTATTTCTGTTATTGAGTGTTTACACAATTATGCTACTGTTATGATTGTGTTTTTTGTGTTTTAATTAGTGTTTGTGCCAAGTAAAGCCTTTGGGATAGCTTTGGTGATAGTTGATTTGATCTTGTTGGAAAACAGAAACTTTTGCGTCCAGAAAAATATTGTTTTAGCATTACATAAGCGACGAAAAATTCTGAATTTTTTACACAAGATTTATATATAAATTTTCTATCTTTTCCTAATTTTTCAGAATTGTTGGAGTTACATAAGTATTAGAACAATTCATATCTTTACAGACTACTCTGTTTTTCACAGATTCTGTTTTCGTTGTGTTATGTGCTTGTTTGATGATTCTATGGTTTCCTTTGAAGATTTGTTGCCATGGAAAAGTTAGGATGCAGTAGATATAATGCAATAACAAAATTTTAATGGGTTTTCTACAGTACTTAAAGTAAAGATTGGTTTTCTTATACTAACGGATCTCGCGAAGGTTTTGTTGAGTTTTGTGTGATTGAAGTTTTCAAGTTTTGGGTGAGATCGCGATGGATGAAGGAATAAGGATTAGCAAAAGGCTAATCTTGGGGATGCGCATGGCACCCCAAGATAATATTCAAGAATTATCAAGCAACTAAGCTTGGGGATGCCCCCGAGTGGCATCCCCTCTTTCTTCTAACAACCATCGGGATTTTACTTGAAACTATATTTTTATTCGTCACATATTATGAGTTTTGCTTGGAGCGTCTTGTATGATATGATATGAGTCTTTGCTTGTTTTGATTTTTATTTTGTGTCATGAATCCTTTCTGGACACACCTATTTGAGAGAGCCAAAATTATGCTATGACTTGTTAGAATTGCTCTCTATGCTTCACTTAAATCTTTATGAGCTATGGAATTGCTCTAGCGCTTCACTTATATCTTTTTGAGCATGGTATGCTTTAGTATTTTTGAAGAAATGCTCTCATGCTTCACTCAGATTTATTTGAGAGTTAGTAATTTTTTTAGAAATTCTCTCTTGCTTCACTTAAATGATTTTGAGAGAAGAAAATTTTTATGCTCATGATCTTCACTTATATTTGTTTGAGCTTATTAAAAGCAACATATGAAACTAGTCCCAAAGTGATAGATATCCAAGGAGGATATAATAAAAACTTTCATGAAGATCATTGGACAAAATAAACTTGATTCCTTGTAATAGTTTTGCTATATGTCGATATAATATGTGAGTCATGTTGATGAGTAATTATGCTTTAGTAAGAATATTGGTGTTAAGGTTTGTGATTCCCTATGCAAGCACGAAAGTCAATAGTTATGCAATGAAATTACATCCTACTTGTGGTGCATTATTTGGTGTTAGTTATGCTTAATGCTCGCTTATGAGATTTTTCGTTTCTTGGTTGGATGCTTCTCAATCTTTTGATAGCCTTCATTTTGCACTACGTACGATCACTACTTGTGCATCCAAAATTCTTTAAACCAGTTTTGCCACATGAGTCCACTATACCTACCTATATGCGGTATTATTTTGCCGTTCTAAGCAAATTTGTATGTGCCATCTCTAATTTTCAAAATAAATTTCTCTTTTGTGTGCTCGTACCGCTCATGAAACGGTAGGGGGTGGCTGATATATTTCCATGCTAGATATGTTATTCTCAAGATGAGTGTTTATTCACTTGTCATTGCATGAGAGTATGGCAAAGGTATTAGGGATGCCCAGTCCCGAAATGAAAAATGAATTTACTTTATGTTGTCAAATAATAAATTCCTTGGAAAGTGTTGTTATGGAAGGCACCCGTGGATACGGCTAGCCATGGAAAGTGAAAGTATGGTTGAAAAAGGAATAAACTTTATTTTTCTGTTTGGGAACCGCCTATGATATATCTAGCATGGAAAGTATTGGGAACTACTCGATCGTTTTCGTTGACAGGAAAAGCAAGCATCCCAAAATGTTTTTATCTCTATCTTTTTCGCTTTGCGCTCTGGCACCTCTACAAATCCCTACTTCCCTCCGCGAAGGGCCTTTCTTTTACTTTATGCAATTTTTATTTTTATTTGAGTCTCCATCTTTCTTATAAAGCACCAATTAAGGGGCACTATGATCGTACTTGAGCATTGGGTGTAGCTAATATGCGAGTGTGTTTCATGAATGGATCAATGATTGAGCATAATGGGCTAGGGATAACTTGCTTTAGCGTTGATATTTTGAAAGACATGGTTGCTTGTTGATATGCTTGAGTATTAAAGTCTTCATGTCAAAACTAGACTATTGCTTTGAATCATATAAAAGTCCAAATGTCCATGCTAAAAAGAAAAGAATATGTGATGAACATGTTAGGCAGCATTCCATATCAAAAATTCTGTTTTTATCATTTACCTACTAGAGGACGAGCAGGAATTAAGCTTGGGGATGCTGATACGTCTCCAACGTATCTATAATTATTTATTGTTCCATGCTGTTATATTATCATTCTTGGATGTTTTACAATCATTTTATAGTCATTTTATATCACTTTTTGGTACTAACCTATTGACATAGTGCCCAGTGCCAGTTGTTGTTTTCTGCTTGTTTTTTATATCGCAGGAAATCAATACCAAACGGAGTCCAAATGCAGCGAAACTTTTTGTGGAATTTTTATGGACCAGAAGACACCCAATGGGCCGGAGAAGCACCTGGGGGGTGCCCCGAGGGGGGCACAACCCACCAGTGCACGCCTGGGCCCCCAGGCGCGCCCAGGTGGGTTGTGCCCACGTCGGTGGCCTCCCGCAGCGCCTCTTTGCTCTATAAATATCCCAATATTCCAGAAACCCTAGGGGAGTCGACGAAAATCAATTCCAGCCGCCGCAAGTTCCAGAACCACCAGATCCAATCTAGTCACCATCACAGAGGGGTTCATCATCCTCATTGGTGACTCTCCGATGATGCGTGAGTAGTTCATTGTAGACCTACGGGTCCGTAGTTAGTAGCTAGATGGCTTCCTCTCTCTCTTTTGATTCTCAATACAATGGTCTCTTGGAGATCTATTTGATGTAACTCTTTTTGCGGTGTGTTTGTTGGGATCAGATGAACTTTGAATTTATGATCAGATCTATCTTTTTATCCATGAAAGTTATTTGAGTCTTCTTTGATCTCTTATATGCATGATTACTTATAGCCTCATATTTCTTCTCCGATATTTGGTTTTTGTTTGGCCAACTTGATCTATTTATCTTGCAATGGGAAGAGGTGCTTTGTGGTGGGTTCGATCTTACGGTGCTTGATCCCAGTGACAGAAGGGGAACCGACACGTATGTATCGTTGCTATTAAGGATAACAAGATGGGGTCTATTTCTACATAAATAGATCTTGTCTACATCATGTCATCATTCTTATTGCATTACTCCATTTCTCCATGAACTTAATACACTAGATGCATGCTGGATAGCAGTCGATGTGTGGAGTAATAGTAGTAGATGCAGGCAGGAGTCGGTCTACTAATCTTGGACGTGGTGCCTATATAATGATCATTGCCTGGATATCATCATGATTATTTGAAGTTTTATCAATTGCCCAACAGTAATTTGTTTACCCACCGTTTGCTATTTTTCTCGAGAGAAGCCACTAGTGAAATCTACGGCCCCCGTGTCTCTTCTTTATTATATTTGCCTTCGCGATCTATTTTTATTTGCTTTTATTTTCAGATCTATTAATCCAAAAATACAAAAATACCTTGCAGCAATTTTTATTTATTTATTTTATCGCGCGTTCCCGCGAGATCCATTTATCCAATCTACTACAATTTTACCTATCTTTTTACCCGTGAGGGATTGACAACCCCTCTCTTACATCGGGTTGCAAGTATTTGTTCTTTGTGTGCAGGAGCTGTTTACGTGGTGTTGCGTGGTTCTCCTACTGGTTCGAAAACCTTGGTCTCATCACTGAGGGAAATACCTACCATTGCTGTGCTGTATCATCCCTTCCTCTTTGGGGAAATACCGACGTAGTTCAAGCAAACATCATTGATCAGAAACCTTAATACATGTGTGAATACATAGACAAACACTGTGTCCCTAGTGAGCCTCTACTTGACTAGCTCGTTGACCAAAGATGGTTAAGGTTTCCTAACCATGGACATGAGTTGTCATTTGATAACAGGATCACATCATTAGGAGAATGATGTGATGGACACGACCCATCCGTTAGCTTAGCATATTGATCGTTCAGTTTTATTACTATTGCTTTCTTCATATCAAATACATATTCCTTCGACTATGAGATTATGCAACTCCCGGATACCAGAGGAATACCTTGTGTGCTATCAAATGTCACAACGTAACTAGGTGATTATAAAGATGCTCTACAGGTATCTCCGAAGGTGTTTGTTGGGTTGGCATAGATCGAGATTAGGATTTGTCACTCCGAGTATCGGAGAGGTATCTCTGGGCCCTCTCAGTAATACACATCATAAGAAGCCTTGCAAGCAAAGTGACTAATGAGTTAGTTGCGGGATGATGTATTACGGAACGAGTAAAGAGTCTTGCCGGTAACGAGATTGAACTAGGTATGAAGATACCGACGATCGAATCTCGGGCAAGTAACATACCGATGACAAAGGGAATTACGTATGTTGTCATAATGGTACGACCGATAAAGATCTTCGTAGAATATGTAGGAGCCAATATGAGCATCCAGGTTCCGCTATTGGTTATTGACCGGAGAGGTGTCTCGGTCATGTCTGCATAGTTCCCGAACCCATAGGGTCCGCACGCTTAACGTTCGATGACGATTTAGTATTATATGAGTTATGTGATTTGGTGACTGAATGTTGTTCGGAGTCTCGGATGATATCACGAACATGACGAGGAGTCTCGAAATGGTCGAGAGGTAAAGATTGATATATAGGATGATAGTATTTGGACATCGGAAGTGTTCTGGAATGTATCGGGTATTTATCAGAGTACCGGGGGGGGGGGGGGGTTACTGGAACCCCCGGGGGGAAGATATGGGCCATATGGGCCATAAGAGGGGAGCACACCAGCCCACAAGGGGTGGCGCGCCCCCCTTAGGTAGGAGGCCGAATTAGAGAAGGAATAAGGGGGGTTCGGCCCCCCTTTCCTTTCTCTCTTCCCCTTCCCTTTTCTCTCCGGTAAAATAAGGAAGGGGGGGCCGAATTGGGGAGGAACCCCAAGTAGGATTCGGCCTATTTGGGGCACCCCTTGGTTGCCTCTCCTCCCCTCCCACCTATATATATGTGGGGAGGGGGGCGCCTAGAACACACCTGTAACACCCCAAAATTTTGGTTTTGGTTTTTATCAAATTCTTTATTTGATTGGAAGGAGGTTATTTCAATTTTTCTAAAAGATTCTCCTTCTCAAAACTTTTAATGACAAATTTTTGTGGAGATCCTTTCTTGAATCCTGGTCTTGAGAGTTTTTCAACATGGGTTGGTTCAACACAAGGACTCTCTGGATGTTTTGTCCTTTTCCTCACTAAAAGAATTTATTTGAAATGGGGTTTATTCCTTCTCATTCAAGAATGCCCTATTCAAACCTCTTACCAGGACTTGCATTTCAAAAAAATTCTTCTCAAACCCTCCTCCCTACTTTGGGTCAAGCCAAGCATCCAATTCCAGCAAGTTTCAACCTCTTTTAGATTTTATTTCTATTGATTTTATCCTCAAACCTTTTTCTGTAATTTATTTTGGACCCCTCAAGTTTACAAAGGAAGTATCAGATTGCTTTGAGCTTTGGTTCCAAATAAATTACCCTAGCTACTCCTTAGTACCCTCAACCTACATCCATCAAGAGCTGCTGGTCCACAGTTCAAATTTTTCAAATTTTACTTGCTGCAAGTTTGGACCAGATTTGCCATTTTTGGTGAAATTCATTCTTTTCCTTTTCCAATAATTCTGAGAAAATTCAGGTAGTCTCTGGATGCATCAAGAGACCACCCCTCCAAGTTTCAGCTCAAGAAAAATTTTCCACGTACGTCAAACATTTCGTCGAACAGCTGGCGTGCACTGTTCCTGTCAAAATTCAGAAAATTCAGGTGACAGTGTCGTTTTCGTCAGTCGGCAGCGTCAATCTCGCCAGTGCTCGCGTTGGCTCATTGCTCACCGCTCCTCCTTCTTATCCACCTCACCGCACGGGCATTTGGCCGGTCTTGAGTGTCGGTGGTGCGCTGGCTTGCGCACCACGGTCATGGCAGCGGCGCCAGCATCGGCTGACATGGCCGTTAGAGGCCATCGATGCAAAGCTGCGTCGTCCGGCACCGCCCAAGCGTCGTGAGGACTCCGCGTGTCTGTCTCCTTCCCCCTGCGCATACTGCTGCTCGTCGCCACGCGCTGGGAGGCTCAGAGCGCGCCATCTGCCGCCAACGTGCCCGTGAAGCAAATTCCGTCGAAGCCACGGTGATGATCCATCTCTGATCGAGCTTAGCGCAAATATGGAATCGGTGAACCAATCCGCTGCTGCCCAGTCGCCTAAAACCGCCGTCCAACCTATGCCTCACCGTAATTGCTCGCCGGAGTAATCCCTCTTTCGGCAACCGCCTCGGGCCGGCTATAAATAGAGGCCCCGAGCCACCCATCGACCCAGCACCTCTCCACCTCTCCTCAGAACCACGCCCCACTCATCAGAGGGCTTCGGGAGGGTCTTCTTCCCCAGCTCCGGCCGCCCCGATCCGCTTCGGGCTCCGGCAAAATCCTCTCTGGTGAGTGCGCCCCCGCTTCCCAAACTTTGCCAGCAACCTCCTAGTCCACCACCTCTTCTAACCCGAGCTTCAATTCGGTGTTGGCAGCTCTCCTCCGATGAATCCGTGCTCGCCCGAACCGCCGTCCGCCGGAGTGGAAGCCGCCATTGACGTGGTGCTCCCCAACGCCTACTTCCACCACCCACCGACGTGGAACTGACCCGTGAGTGCAACCATACCCTTGCCCTCCTCTGGTTCGCCATCGATCGCCGCCGGCGATCATCGTTCGCCTCTGCCGCCGGTGGGATTTTCAAACCTGACATACGGGACCCCCTCGTCAGCCTCTCCTCTGTTTTCTTTTGAACCGTTTTCTGAAGATGCCTTCGGGCAAAGTACGTTTTTCCATTTGGTTTGGCGTATTTCGATCCGAAGCATTTTCTGTTTATTCAAAATAGCCCCTGGATAATTTTCTGTTTATAACAGATTAGTCCCTGGACTAAAACCTTAATAACTTTTAAACAAAAGATGATTTTTAGTTGATTCTTTTTCTGTCATCTTTATTTTTCTGTCTAGTTTTTTATCATAATTATTTTAAAAATATTTGGAACAATTTTTATGCACGCACGGTATTTACGTTAGTACCCGATTTTTCTTTATAACGTCGATACCGAAGGAGGTGACGGTGCCGCCAACTTTGCCGATCTAGACTCCGACTACTCCGAACCAGGCAAGCATGTTTGAACCTTTGATATGATGAGTGTTTTTCATGTTTGCTTGAGTGGTTTTCTCATGGCATGTTTATATAAGCATTTGTTGAATGTTATATTCCATGCAAAGCAAGCTGCAAGTGAGCTTCGAAACTTGATGTGTTCATAAGATGGTGAGACAACTGACCATGTGGTGGCATGATAGGTTGCAAGCTGGTATTGTTGAAGCATGCCAGTTATATATCAACTGTTTAACTCCAGTGTTGACGTGGATCAAGTCTTGTTCCCGTTCGTCCCCTTTTCGTGCTACCACATGTTTTCTGCAAAGAATGCGGTTTAGTAAGTTGCAAACCTCTTTCCAGGTACACACCAAATAGAGGGGCCGGAATGAGGGTTCCATGGCCCTGGATTAAAGCCCGTCATCCGGTCAGGGGGCATGGGTGTTTCCGGTTGGGACCGAGAGGGGGGCACCCCTTAGAGCGCGCGATATAAATTTGATCCCATGCTATTCGAGGTGTTGGCCTCCCCGTCTTAGAGTTTTTCTTGAACGTTGTCTAGGATGATTCCTGGCAGCAGGATGTGAAATGGGTGTGTACTGGTTAGATGTGTTTCTTCTAAAATACCGTAAACGGAACTAGTCCTTTGTGACTACTGAAATCCGTTGGCTGTGGGTAAAGTGTACAAACTCTGCAGAGTCAAATCCATTCGAGTAACCATGTCCATGGTCAAGGACGTTGATTAACAGATCAGTGTCAGTCTCAGTGTTAGTCTCAGTGTCAGTTTCAGTGACAGTCTCCGGAGAGCAAGCATGTTAACTGACCGTGGTAAACCCGGCTGAATGTTATTCCTGTGGATGGACTAACCGGTTTATTATTATGTACCGAGTATCCCTTGGGATGGTGCTACTTTAATGGTCTACTCGAATTCGAATGACGAAATATAAGCCCTTTATGTGATGTCGCTCGGACGTCCGACTGTGGCATTCTTGTTATTTACTTTTGGATATAAGCCCTTTATGTGATGTCGCTCAGACGTCCGACTGTGGCATTCTTGTTATTTACTTTTGATATAAGCCCTTTATGAGATGTCGCTCAGACGTCCGACTATGGCATCCTTGTTATTTACTTTCATTATAAGCCCTTTTCGAGATGTCGCTTAGACGTCCGACTGTGGCACGTACTGTCATTTACTTTTCAGTATAAGCCCTTTATGTGGTGTCGCCCTGACGCCCGACTGCGGCATGTTAATTTTATTTTTACCTTTCGAGGCGTCGCTTCAGACACCCGATCGGTCTTCAGCTATTTTATTGGGATTTCGGGAGGACTACCGCCTGACTTCCTTTTTATTTATCTTGCAGTGCAAGTTTATTACCTGAGTGTGTATTACTAATTTGCTCATGTGCATCATGTTTGCATTTGTTATATCTTATGTCCAAACTGTCTTGCGAGTACATTCAAAGTACTCACCTGGCTTGTTGATTTGGCCAGATGTTGACGAAGGCGATCTTATGGATGAAGAGTACGATAGCGAGTCCGACGCCTAGAGGAGTCCCAGTCAGTCCCTTGCGATCCTGGAGTTGGTCACCTGTATTATATACGCTTCCGCTACCTCAATAAAAATCATCGAGCCTCACTCCGGCGCTTGATGAGGCTTCACTGTGACATATCCACCACCACTTTTATTGCGAGTCAGTAGTTATGCCACCATACCCTTTGTGTCATATCCGCCTTTATGGGTAATATTGGCGTGCTTGTAATAAAATTGTTGAGCAGCCTCAGCTCAACCATGTATAATATTTAGTACTTCTGGATTTCTGTATCAAGGATTTGTCTACCAGTAAGATTTTTCTATACTGGTCTGACGAAAGGGGTGATTTTTCAATAAATGTTTTATTGGAAAACCGGTCCTGACAACACCACAACAATCGTTAGCCATGTGCGGCGCCCCCCTCCACAGTTTACACCTCCGGTCATAGTTTTGCGGTGCTTAGGCGAAGCCCTGCGAGAATCACTTCACCATCACCGTCACCACGCTGGCGTGTTGACGGAACTCATCTACTTCCTCGACACCTTACTGGATCAAGAAGGCGAGGGACGCCATCAAGCTGAATGTGTGCAGAACTCGGAGGTGCCATACGTTCGGTGCTTGATCGGTCGAAGCTAGAAGAAGTTCGACTACATCAACCGCGTTGTCAAACGCTTCCACTTTCGGTCTACAAGGGTACGTAGACACACTCTCCCCCTCTCGTTGCTATGCATCTCCTAGATAGATCTTGTGTGAGCGTAGTAATTTTTTTGAAATTGCATGCTACGTTTCCCAACAGTGGCATCCGAGCCAGGTCTATGCGTAGATGATATGCACGAGTAGAACACAAAGAGTTGTGGGCGGTGATCATCATACTGCTTACCACCAATGTCTTATTTTGATTCGGCGGTATTGTTGGATGAAGCGGCCCGGATCAACCTTACATGACCACGTTCATGAGACCGGTTCCAGCGACAGATGATACGTCCATTTTGCATCATGTTTACCTACTGTTATTTATATTGTTTTTATGCATAATAATGCTTTTTGGAGTAATTCTAATGCCTTTATCTCATAATATGCAAGGTACACACAAAGAGGGAGAATTCCGGCAGCTGGAAATCTGGACCTGAAAAAGCTACGTCAGGCCACCTATTCTACACAACTCCAAATGAGCTGAAACTTCACGAGGAATTTTAATGGAATAAATAAGAAATACTGGAGCAAATAACTACCGGAGGGGGGCCACCAAGTGAGCACAAGACACCAGGGCGCGCCAGGCCCCCTAGACACGCCCTGGTGGGTTGTGCTCAGCCCAGTCCACCTCCGGTGCCCATCTTCTCGTATATAAGTCATTCTGACCTAGAAAAAATGAGGAGAGGACTTTCAGGATGAAGCGCCGCCATCTCGAGGCGGAACTTGGGCAGGAACACTTTTGCCCTCCGGCAAAGCTATTCCGCCGGGGGAACTTCCCTCCCGGAGGGTGAAATCATCGTCATCATCATCACCAACAACTCTCCCATCTTGGGGAGGGCAATCTCCATCAACATCTTCAACAGCACCATCTCCTCTCAAACCCTAGTTCATCTCTTGTGTTCAATCTTTGTACCGGAACTATAGATTGGTACTTGTAGGTGACTAGTAGTGTTGATTACATCTTGTAGTTGATTACTATATGGTTTATTTGGTGGAAGATTATATGTTCAGATCCAATATGCTATTTAATACCCCTCTGATCTTGAGCATGGTTATCATTTGTGAGTAGTTACTTTTGTTCTTGAGGTCACGGGAGAAATCTTGTTGCAAGTAATCATGTGAACTTGATATGTGTTCGATATTTTGATGGTATGTATGTTGTGATTCCCTTAGTGGTGTCATGTGAACGTCGACTACATGACACTTCACCATATTTGGGCCTAAGGGAATGCATTGTGGAGTAGTTATTAGATGATGGGTTGCGAGAGTGGCAGAAGCTTAAACCCTAGTTTATGCGCTATTCAGTAAGGGACCGATTGGATCCAAAAGTTTAATGCTATGGTTAGAATTTATTCTTAATACTTTTCTCGTAGTTGCGGATGCTTGCGAGGGGGTTAATCATAAGTAGGAGGTTTGTTCAAGTAAGAACAGCACCTAAGCACCGATCCACCAACATATCAAATTATCAAAGTATTGAACACAAATCAAACCAACATGGTGAAAGTGACTAGATGAAATTCCCGTGTACCCTCAAGAACGCTTTGCTTATCATAAGAGACCGTTTTGGCCTGTCCTTTGCCTCAAAAGGATTGGGCTACCTTGCTGCACTTTTGTTACTACTATCATTACTTGCTCGTTACAAATTATCTTTCTATCAAACTACTCGTTACTTATAATTTCAGTGCTTGCAGAGAATACCTTGCTGAAAACCACTTGTCATTTCCTTCTCCTCCTCGTTGGGTTCGACACTCTTACTTATCGAAAGGACTACAATTGATCCCCTATACTTGTGGGTCATCAAGGCTCTTTTCTAGCGCCGTTGTCGGGGAGTGAAGTGCTCTTGGTAAGTGGAAATTGGTAAGGAAAAATTATTACTACGTGCTGAAATTTATTGTTACTTGTCACTATGGAAAACAGTCCTTTGAGGGGTTTGTTCGGGGTATCTTCACCTCGACCGGAACCACAATTAGTTACCCCTCAACTTACTGCACCTAGTAAAAATATTGAATATGAAATTCCTTCGGGTATGATAGAACAACTGCTAGCTAATCCTTATGCAAGGGATGGAACCGAACATCCTGATATGCACTTGATATATGTGGATGAAATTTGTGGATTGTTTAAGCTTGCAGGTTTACCCGGAGATGAAACTAAGAAGAAGGTTTTCCCTTTATCTTTGAAGGGAAAAGCATTGGCATGGTATAGGCTATGCGATGATATTGGATCTTGGAATGGGAATCGATTGAAATTGGAGTTTCACCAAAAAAAATATCCTATGCATCTAGTTCATCGTGATCAGAATTACATATATAATTTTTGGCCTCGTGAAGGAGAAAGTATCGCTCTAGTTTGGGGGAGGCTTAAGTCAATGTTATATTCATGCCCCAAGCATGAGCTCTCAAGAGAATTTATTATTAAGAACTTCTATGCTCGGCTTTCTCGTAATGATTAATCCATGCTTGATACTTCTTGTACTGGTTCCTTTATGAAGAAGACTATTGAATTCCGGTGGGATCTTTTGAAAAGAATTAAACACAACTCTGAAGATTGGGAACTCGACAAAGGTAAAGAGTCAGGTATTAAGCTTAAGTTTGATTCTGTTAAATCTTTTATGAATACCGATGCTTTTCAAAAGTTTAGCACTAAATATGGACTTGACTCTGAGATAGTAGCCTCATTTTGTGAATCATTTGCTACTCATGTTGATCTCCCTAAGGAGAAGTGGTTTAAATATCACCCACCTATTAAAGAAGAAATTAAAGAACTGGTAACAGCTAAAGATGAAACTATTATCTATAATGTTGATCCAGTTGTTCCTACTGCTTATATTGAAAAACCACCTTTCCCTGTTAGGATGAAGGAACATGCTAAAGTTTCAACTGTGGTCAACAAAAGTTATATTAGAACACCTAAACCAGCTGAACAAATCAAAGTAGAACCTAGTGTTGCTATGGTTAAAGATCTCCTAGTTGAAAATATAGATGGGCATGTTATTTACTTCTGTGATGAAGCTGCTAGAATTGCCAAACCCGATAAAAAAGATAAACATAGACCTGTTGTTGGCATGCCTGTTGTCTCAGTTAAAATAGGAGATCACTGTTATCATGGTTTATGCGACATAGGTGCTAGCGTGAGTGCTATTCCTTTTACCTTATATCAAGAAATTATGAATGACATAGCACCCGCTAAAATAGAAGACATTGATGTTACTATTAAACTTGCTAATAGAGACACCATCACACCACTTGGGATTGTTAGAGACACTTGGGATTGTTAGAGATGTTGAAGTCTTGTGTGGAAAAATAAAATACCCTACTGATTTTCTTGTTCTTGGTTCCCCACAAGATGACTTTTGTCCCATTATCTTTGGTAGACCTTTCTTGAACACCGTTAATGCTAAAATAGATTGTGAGAAACAAACTGTCGGTGTTAGTTTTGGTGATGAGCCTCATGAGTTTAATTTTTCCAAGTTTAGCAGGAAGCATCATAAGAAAGAATTGCCTAGTAAGGATGAAATTATTGGACTTGCTTCTATTGCTGTACCTCCTACTGATCCTTTAGAACAATATTTGCTAGACCATGAGAATGATTTACATATGCATGAAAGAGATGAAATAGATACGATTTTCTTTGAACAACGTCCTCTGCTTAAACACAATTTGCCTATTGAAACTCTAGGAGGTCCTCCTTCACCTAAAGGTGATCCTGTGTTTGAATTAAAACAGTTGCCAGACACTTTGAAATATGCTTATCTTTATGAGAAAAAGATATATCCTGTTATTATTAGTGCTAACCTTTCAGAACATGAAGAAGAAAGATTATTGAAAGTTCTAAGGAAGCACCGAGCTTTGGATATACTCTTGATGATCTTAAGGGCATTAGTCCCACTCTATGTCAGCACAAAATTAATATGGAACCTGATGCTAAACCCGTTGTTGATCACCAACGTCAGTTAAATCCAAAGATGAAAGAAGTGGTAAGAACAGAAATATTAAAACTTCTGGAAGCAGGTATAATCTATCCTATAGCTGATAGTAGATGGGTAAGTCCTGTTCATTGTGTCCCTAAGAAAGGAGGTATTACTGTTGTTCCTAATGATAAGAATGAACTTATTCCACAAAGAATTGTTACAGGCTATAGAATGGTAATTGATTTTAGAAAATTAAACAAAGCAACTAGAAAAGATCATTACCCTCTGCCTTTTATTGATCAAATGCTAGAAAGATTATCTAAGCACACACATTTTTGCTTCCTTGATGGATATTCTGGTTTTTCACAAATACCTGTTTCTCAACCTGATCAAGAAAAGACCACTTTTACTTGTCCTTTTGGAACTTATGCTTATAGATGTATGCCTTTTGGTTTATGCAATGCACCTGCTACCTTTCAAAGATGTATGACTGCTATATTCTCTGACTTTTGTGAAAAGATTGTTGAGGTTTTCATGGATGACTTTTCTGTTTATGGGAAGTCTTTTGATGATTGTTTAAGCAATGTTGATCGAGTTTTGCAGAGATGTGAGCAAATAAATCTTGTCTTGAATTGGGAGAAGTGCCACTTTATGGTTAACGAAGGTATTGTTTTGGGCCGTAAAATTTCTGAAAGAGGTATTGAGGTGGATAAAGCTAAGGTTGATGCAATTGAGAAAATGCCATGTCCTAAAGATATCAAAGGAATTCGTAGTTTGCTAGGTCATGCTGGTTCTATAGGAGATTTATCAAAGACTTCTCTAACATTTCTAGACCTCTTACAAATCTTTTGCAAAAGGATATTCCTTTTGTTTTCGATGATGATTGTTTAGAAGCCTTCGAAACACTCAAGAAAGCCTTAATTTCTGCACCTATTGTTCAACCACCTGATTGGAACTTGCCTTTTGAAATTATGTGTGATGCTAGTGATTATGCTGTTGGTGCTGTTCTAGGACAAAGAGTTGGTAATAAATTAAATGTTATTCATTATGCTAGTAAAACTCTAGACAGTGCACAAAGAAATTATGCTACTACTGAAAAAGAATTTCTAGCAGTGGTGTTTGCTTGTGATAAATTCAGATCTTATATTGTTGATTCTAAAGTTATTGTTCACACTGATCATGCTGCTATAAAATATCTTATGGAAAAGAAAGATGCTAAACCTAGACTCATTAGGTGGGTTCTCTTGCTACAAGAATTTGACTTGCATATCACTGATAGGAAAGGTGCGGAGAACCCCATGGCTGATAACTTGTCTAGGTTAGAAAATGTTCTTGATGACCCACTGCCTATTGATGATAGTTTTCCTGATGAGCAATTAGCTGCAATAAATGTTTCTAATAGTACACCTTGGTATGCTGACTATGCTAATTATATTGTTGCTAAATATTTACCACCTAGTTTCACATACCAACAAAAGAAAAAAATTCTTCTATGATTTAAGACATTACTTTTGGGATGACCCACATCTTTATAAAGAAGGAGTAGATGGTATTATTAGACGTTGTGTACCTGAGCATGAACAGGGACAAATCCTACGGAAATGTCACTCCGAAGCTTATGGAGGACATCATGCGGGAGACAGAACTGCTCACAAGGTATTGCAATCTGGGTTTTATTGGCCTACTCTCTTCAAGGATGCTCGTAAGTTCGTCTTATCTTGTGATGAATGCCAAAGAATAGGTAATATCGGTAAGCATCAAGAAATGCCTATGAATTATTCACTTGCTATTGAACCATTTGATGTTTGGGGATTTGATTACATGGGACATTTTCCTTCCTCTAATGGGTATACTCATATTTTGGTTGCTGTTGATTATGTTACTAAGTGGGTAGAAGCTATTCCAACTAGTAGTGCTGATCACAACACCTCTATTAAAATGCTTAAGGAAGTTATTTTCCCAAGGTTTGGAGTCCCTAGATACTTAATGACTCATGGTGGTTCACACTTTATTCATGGTGCTTTCCGTAAAATGCTTGCCAAGTATGATGTTAACCATAGAATTGCATCACCCTATCATCCCCAGTCTAGTGGTCAAGTTGAACTTAGCAATAGAGAAATACAATTAATTTTACAAAAGACTGTCAATAGGTCCCGGAAGAATTGGTCTAAGAAATTAGATGATGCACTTTGGGCTTATAGAACAGCTTATAAAAATCCTATGGGTATATCTCCTTATAAAATGGTTTATGGAAAAGCTTGTCATTTGCCTCTTGAGTTAGAACATAAAGCATATTGGGAAATTAAAGAACTCAACTATGATTTCAAACTTGCCGGTGAGAAGAGGTTATTTGATATTAGCTCATTAGATGAATGGAGAACCCAAGCTTATGAAAATGCCAAGTTATTTAAAGAAAAAGTTAAAAGATGGCATGATAAAAGAATCCAAAAGCGTGAGTTCAAAGTTGGAGAATATGTTCTTTTGTACAACTCTCATTTCAGATTCTTTGCAGGAAAGCTCCTCTCCAAATGGGAAGGACCCTATGTTATCGAGTAGGTTTATCGATCTGGAGCTATCAAAATAAATAATGCCGAAGGTACTAACCCTAAGGTCGTCAATGGGCAACGAATAAAACATTATATCTCAGGTACGCCCATTAATGTTGAAAGCAATATTATCCAAACTATGACACCGGAAGAACACATAAAAGAAACATTCCGGAACACTCCAGAATCGTGAAAAAGAGGAGGTACGTGATACGGTAAGTAAATGGACTCCAAAAAATCTGCAAAAATATTTTCTGTCCGTTTTGGAATATAACAAAAATTAGGAAAATAAGAAACTACCAGGAAGGTGAACCTGGTGGGCACAAGACACCAGGGCGCGCCTGGCGCCAGGCGCGCCCAGTTGGGTTGTGCCCACCTCAGGTACCTTCCGGACTCCATTTTTCTTCCGTTTGCTTGTTTTCCAAGATAAAAAAAATCTTTATATACCCCCCAAACTTGTTGACCACCGTATCGCAGAGAAATCTCCAGTTTTCTTTTCCTTACTATTTTCTGACAGATCCCATCTACCATGGCCGCTTCAAGCTTCTCCCAGGACAAGTTCTTCGAGAACGTCATCAACCCATATTTATGGGAGGTGATGCAGCACCCTCAGGCTATCCAGATGCATGAGGGGGTGCTTCACATCCGCGATGTGCAAGGTCCCAAAGGGATGGGAACCGTGGAGGCCAGGCTTGAAGCTATGGAGCTGGAGGTCTTCCGGTGCAAGGGGATGGTGGAACGTGGACTCAATGCCAATCACCTCATGATCGCGGACTACACCCATGATCTCAAGGTGGATGGCAAGTCCATGAAGGACATCGTCTTCTCCCTCAACGAGCAAATCAACTTCCTCCAGAGCCAGATCTACGACCTTCAAAACCAAGTCTTTGAATATGAGGCAATGTTTAAAGGTATGAGTTTGGCTGCCAGTTGTAGGACCCGAGAGACTCACTCCTCCTCTTATAATGGTGAGCCTCTGCCATGGAACCCCGAGGATAGGATTGCTACCACATCATCACCACCACCTCCTTCTTCATCACCAAAAGAGAATTGAGTATCGGGTATGGGCACTCCCCTTGGCTTGTGCCAAGCTTGGGGGAGGTGCCCCAGTATCGTATCACCTCCACTATCTTTTGCCTTTACTTATCTTAGTTTGATCCATAGTTATCTTTTGCTTTAGATGAATAAAAGTTTAGTTTGATCCTTTCTTTTCGAGAGTTTGCTTAGTGATCTATCTTTGTAATTGTGTGCGAGATATATAATAAAGTTTAGTTTGAGTTTTGCTTTCTTTACTTTCATGTTTCAATAAAAAGAAAGGAAATAAATGAAAAAGATCATATGCTAATGTTATGGTAGGTAATGACACCACATAAGGAAAAGTATAAGTAGAAAATTTTATTGGAGATTGACAAACATAGCATTGGTCAATGATGCAATTCATGAAAGAATTAATAAGGGAAGAGAAGATTCACATGCAAATACACTATCTTGGAAATCTTTTGTGATTGTGAGCCCCCATCAAAATATTATATGCCAAAATTGTTGACGTTGGACAAGGAAGACAACATAATGATTTATGTTTGTTCATATTCACATAGAAGTTATATTGTCATAGATCCTTCAACATGTGGTGCTTGCCCCCTATCTTTGCTAGCCAAAAATTCCGCACCAAGTAGAGATACTACTTGTGCATCCAAAAACCCTTAAACCCAAATCTTATTTTCAAGAGTCCACCATACCTACCTAAGGATTGAGTAAGATCCTTCAAGTAAGTTGTCATCGGTGCAATAAGGCAATAAAAATTGCTTCTAAAAGTGTTAGATCATTTAGTGTAAGAGAAAATTGAGCGTTGTACGAACTTGTGATGGCAAAGAATAAAAGCGACAGACTGCATAATAAAGGTTGCTATCATAAGGGGCAATATAACATGATATTCTTTTGCACTAAGGGATTGAGCATACAAACAAAAAGTGCATGGCAACCTCTGCTTCCCTCTATGAAGGGCCTATCTTTTACTTTTATGCATTTACTTTCATGCAAGAGTCAAAGTTTTTCTCTCTATTCCTTTTATTTTTCTCTTTTGGCAAGCATCATGTGGTGAGGAAAGATCTAGGCACATATATCCAGTTGAATATGAGTAGCATGAGTTATTATTGTTGACATCACCCTTGAGGTGAATACGTTGGGAGGCGAAATTATAAGCCCCTATCTTTCTATGTGTCCGGTTGAAATGTTTTGCTCATGTGTATGCGGTGAGTGTTAGCAATCATAGAAGACTATATGATGGTTGAGTATGTGGACTTGCCTAAAGGCTCCGATACATGACCCTTCCTGAAAAGATGATGAATTGTAGTTGCAAAGTTGACTGAGAACATAGTTTGTTGGTTTCCAATAGAGTTTATGCTTTATACTTCGATGTTGTGATGAATTGTTACTTATTCATGAGAAGTCTATGATAAAAGCTCAATGATAAAAGTTTTATGTTAAAGTTTGTTACTGTTATAATAATTTAGATGATGCTTCTATGTCCGTATTTTGTTTTTATCGACACCTCTCTCTCTAAGCATGTGGACATGTTTTTCGATTTCGGTTTTCCCTTGAGGACAAGCGAGGTCTAAGCTTGGGGGAGTTGATATGTCCATTTTGCATCATGTTTACCTACTGTTATTTATATTTTTTTTATGCATAATAATGCTTTTTGGAGTAATTCTAATGCCTTTTCTCTCATAATATGCAAGGTACACACAAAGAGGGAGAATTCCGGCAGCTGGAAATCTAGACCTCAAAAAGCTATGTCAGGCCACCTATTCTGCACAACTCCAAATGAGCTGAAACTTCACGAGGAATTTTTATGGAATAAATAAGAAATACTGGAGCAAATAACTACCGGAGGGGGGCCACCTGGTGAGCACAAGACACCAGGGCGTGCCAGGCCCCCAGGCGCGCCCTGGTGGGTTGTGCTCAGCCCAGCCCACCTCCGGTGCCCATCTTCTGGTATATAAGTCATTCTGACCTAGAAAAAATGAGGAGAGGACTTTCGGGATGAAGCACCGCTGTCTCGAGGCGGAACTTGGGCAGGAGCACTTTTGCCCTCCGGCGAAGTGATTCCGCCGGGGGAACTTCCATCCCGGAGGGGGAAATCATCGTCATCATCATCACCAACAACTCTCCCATCTTGGGGAGGGCAATCTCCATCAACATCTTCAACAGCACCATCTCCTCTCAAACCCTAGTTCATCTCTTGTGTTCAATCTTTGTACCGGAACTATAGATTGGTACTTGTAGGTGACTAGTAGTGTTGATTACATCTTGTAGTTGATTACTATATGGTTTATTTGGTGGAAGATTATATGTTCAGATTCAATATGCTATTTAATACCCCTCTGATCTTGAGCATGATTATCATTTGTGAGTAGTTACTTTTGTTCTTGAGGTCACGGGAGAAATCTTGTTGCAAGTAATCATGTGAACTTGATATGTGTTCGATATTTTGATGGTATGTATGTTGTGATTACCTTAGTGGTGTCATGTGAACATCGACTACATGACACTTCACCATATTTGGGCCTAAGGGAATGCATTGTGGAGTAGTTATTAGATGATGGGTTGCGAGAGTGACAGAAGCTTAAACCCTAGTTTATGCGCTATTCCGTAAGGGACCGATTAGATCCAAAAGTTTAATTCTATGGTTAGAATTTATTCTTAATACTTTTCTCGTAGTTGCGAATGCTTGCGAGGGGGTTAATCATAAGTAGGAGGTTTGTTCAAGTAAGAACAACACCTAAGCACCGATCCATCCACATATCAAATTATCAAAGTAGTGAACACAAATCAAACCAACATGGTGAAAGTGACTAGATGAAATTCCCGTGTACCCTCAAGAACGCTTTGCTTATCATAAGAGACCGTTTTGGCCTGTCCTTTGCCTCAAAAGGATTGGGCTACCTTGCTACACTTTTGTTACTACTATCGTTACTTTCTCGTTACAAATTATCTTGCTATCAAACTACTCGTTACTTATAATTTCAGTGCTTGCAGAGAATACCTTGCTAAAAACCACTTGTCATTTCCTTCTGCTCCTCGTTGGGTTCGACACTCTTACTTATCGAAAGGACTACGATTGATCCCCTATACTTGTGGGTCATCAACAGACATGCAACTAGTTTTGCATAAAGGTGGCTGGCGGGTGTCTGTTTCTCCTACTTTAGTTGAATCGAATTTGACTGTGGCTGGTCCTTGTTGAAGGTTAAAACAACAAACTTGATAAATCACCGTTGTGGTTTTGATGCGTAGGTAAGAACGGTTCTTGCTAGAAGCCCGTAGCAGCCACGTAAAACTTGCAACAACAAAGTAGAGGACGTCTAACTTGTTTTTGTAGGGCATGTTGTGATGTGATATGGTCAAGACATGATGTGATATATGTTATTGTATGAGATGATCATGTTTTGTAAAAGTTATCGGCAACCGGCAGGAGCCTTATGGTTTTCTCTTTATTGTATGAAATGCAAACGCCATGTAATTGCTTTACTTTATCACTATGCGTTAGCGATAGTTGTAGAAGCAATAGTTGGCGAGACGACCATGATGCTACGATGGAGATCAAGGTGTTGAGCTGGTGACGATGGAGATCATGACGATGCTTTGGAGATGGAGATCAAAAGCACAAGATGATGATGGCCATATCATGTCACATATTTTGATTGCATGTGATGTTTATCTTTTATGCATCTTATTTTCCTTAGTACGGCGGTAGCATTATAAGATGATCCCTTAACTAAAATTTCAAGGTATAAGTGTTCTCCCTGAGTATGCACCATTGCGACAGTTCGTCGTGTTGAGACACCACGTGATGATCGGGTGTGATAGACTCGACGTTCACATACAACGAGTGCAAGATAGTTTTGCACATGCGGAATACTCGGGTTAAACTTGACGAGCCTGGCATGTACAGGCATGGCCTCAGAACACTAGAGACCGAAAGGTCGAACGTGAATCATATAGTAGATATGATCAACATAGAGATGTTCACCATTGATGACTACTCCATCTCACGTGATGATCGGACATGGTTTAGTTGATTTGAATCACGTATCATTTAGATGACTTGAGTGATGTCTATCTAAGTGGGAGTTCTTAAGTAATTTGATTAATTGAACTTAATTTATCATGAACTTAGTCCTGATAGTTTTTGCATATCTATGTTGTAGATCAATGGCCCATGCTACCGTTCCCTTGAATTTTAATGCGTTCCTAGAGAAAGCTAAGTTGAAAGATGATGGTAGGAACTACACGGACTGGGTCCGTAACTTGAGGATTATCCTCATTGCTGCACAGAAGAATTATGTCCTTGATGCTCCGCTAGGTGAAAGGCCTGCTGCAGGAGCAGATGCTGATGTTATGAACTTCTGGCAAGCTCAATCTAATGACTACTCGATAGTTCAGTGTGCCATGCTTTACAGCTTAGAATCGGGACTTCAAAGACATTTTGAACGTCATGGACCATATGAGATGTTCCAGGAGTTGAAGTTAATATTTCAAGGAAATGCCCGAGTTGAGAGATATGAAGTCTCCAACAAGTTCTATAGCTGCAAGATGGAGGAGAACAGTTCTGTCAGTGAACACATACTCAAAATGTCTAGGTATCTTAATCACTTGACTTAGCTGGGAGTTAATCTTCCAGATGATAGTGTTATTGACAGAGTTCTTCAATCACTGCCACCAAGATACAAAGGCTTAGTGATGAACTATAATATGCAAGGGATGGACAAGACTATTCCCGAGCTCTTCGCAATGCTCAAAGCTGCAGAGGTAGAAATCGAGAAGGAGCATCAAGTGTTGATGGTTAACAAGACCACTAGTTTCAAGAAAAAGGGCAAGGGAAAGAAAGGGAACTTCAAGAAGAATGGCAAGCAAGTTGCCACTCCCGGGAAGAAGCCCAAAGCTGGACCCAAGCCTGAAACTGAGTGCTTCTACTGCAAAGGGACTGGTCACTGGAAGCGAAACTGCCCCAAGTATTTGGCGGATAAGAAGGATGGAAAAGTGAACAAAGGTATATTTGATATACGTGTTATTGATGTGTACCTTACTAATGCTCGTAGTAGCGCCTGGGTATTTGATACTGGTTCGGTTGCTCATATTTGTAACTCAAAACAGGGCCTACGGATTAAATGAAGATTGGCTAAGGACGAGGTGACGATGCGCGTCGGGAATGGTTCCAAGGTCGATGTGATCGCCGTCGGCACGCTACCTCTACATCTACCTTCGGGATTAGTTTTAGACCTAAATAATTGTTATTTGGTGCCAGCGTTGATCATGAACATTATATCTGGATCTTGTTTAGTGCGAGACGGTTATTCATTTAAATCAGAGAATAATGGTTGTTCTATTAATATGAGTAATATCTTTTATGGTCATGCACCCTTGAAGAGTGGTCTATTTTTGTTGAATCTCGATTGTGGTGATACACATATTCATAATATTGATGCCAAAAGATGCAAAGTTGATAATGATAGTTCAACATATTTGTGGCACTGTCGTTTAGGTCATATTGGTGTAAAGCGCATGAAGGAACTCCATGCAGATGGGCTTTTGGAATCACTTGATTATGAATTATTTGATACTTGCGAACCATGCCTCATCAGCAAGATGACTAAAACTCCGTTCTCCGGAACAATGGAGCGAGCTACTGACTTATTGGAAATAATACATACCGATGTATGCGGTCCGATGAGTGTTGAGGCTCGCGGCGGGTATCGTTATTTTCTGACCTTCACAGATGATTTGAGCAGATATGGGTATATCTACTTAATGAAACACAAGTCTGAAACATTTGAAAAGTTCAAAGAATTTCAGAGTGAAGTGGAGAATCATCGTAACAAGAAAATAAAGTTTCTACGATCTGATCGCGGAGGCGAATATTTGAGTTATGAGTTTGGCCTTCATTTAAAACAATGTGGAATAGTTTCACAACTCACACCATCTGGAACACCACAGCGTAATGGTGTGTCCGAACGTCGTAACCGTACTTTATTAGATATGGTGCGATCTATGATGTCTCTTACCGATTTACCACTATCGTTTTGGGGTTATGCATTAGAGACAACTGCATTTATGTTAAATAGGGCACCATGTAAATCCGTTGAGACGACACCCTATGAACTGTGGTTTGGCAAGAAACCTAAGCTGTCGTTTCTTAAAATTTGGGGTTGCGACACTTATGTCAAAAGGCTTCAGCCTGATAAGCTCGAACCCAAACCGGAGAAGTGCGTCTTCATAGGATACCCTAAGGAAACAATTGGGTACACCTTCTACCACAGATCCGAAGGCAAGATCTTTGTTGCCAAGAATGGAAACTTTCTAGAGAAGGAGTTTCTCTCGAAAGAAGTGAGTGGGAGGAAAGTAGAACTTCATGAGGTAATTGTACCTTCTCTCGAATTGGAAAGTAGCTCATCACAGAAAACCGTTCCCGTGATGCCTACACCAACTAGAGAGGAAGCTAATGATGATGATCATGAAACTTCAGATCAAGTTACTACTGAACCTCGTAGGTCAACCAGAGCACGATCCGCACCAGAGTGGTACGGTAATCCTGTTCTGGAGGTCATGTTACTAGACCATGACGAACCTACGAATTATGAAGAAGCTATGATGAGCCCAGATTCCGATAAATGGCTTGAGGCCATGAAATCTGAGATAGAATCCATGTATGAGAACAAAGTGTGGACTTTGGTTGACTTGCCCGATGATCGGCGAGCCATAGAGAATAAATGGATCTTCAAGAAGAAGACTGACGCTGATGGTAATGTTACTGTCTACAAAGCTCGACTTGTCGCAAAAGGTTTTCGACAAGTTCAAGGAGTTGACTACGATGAGACTTTCTCACCCGTAGCGATGCTTAAGTCTGTCCGAATCTTGTTAGCAATTGCCGCATTTTATGATTATGAAATCTGGCAAATGGACGTCAAAACTGCATTCCTTAATGGATTTCTTAAAGAAGAGTTGTATATGATGCAACCAGAAGGTTTTGTCGATCCTAAAGGTGATAATAAAGTGGGCAAGCTCCAGCAATCCATCTATGGACTGGTGCAAGCATCTCAGAGTTGGAATATACGCTTTGATGAGGTGATCAAAGCATATGGTTTTATACAGACTTTCAGAGAAGCCTTGATTTACAAGAAAGTGAGTGGGAGCTCTGTAGCATTTCTAATATTATATGTGGATGACATATTGTTGATTGGAAATGATATAGAATTTGTGGATAGCATAAAAGGATACTTGAATAAAAGTTTTTCAATGAAAGACCTCGGTGAAGCTGCTTATATATTAGGCATCAAGACCTATAGAGATAGATCAAGACGCTTAATAGGACTTTCACAAAGCACATACCTTGATAAAGTTTTGAAGAAGTTCAAAATGGATCAGTCAAAGAAAGGGTTCTTGCCTATGTTACAAGGTGTGAAGTTGAGTCAGACTCAATGCCCGACCACTGCAGAAGATAGAGAGAAAATGGAAGTCATTCCCTATGCCTCAGCCATAGGTTCTATCATGTATGCTATGCTGTGTACCAGACCTGATGTGTGCCTTGCTATAAGTTTAGCAGGGAGGTACAAAAGTAATCCAGGAGTGGATCACTGGACAACGGTCAAGAACATCCTGAAGTACCTGAAAAGGACTAAGCATATGTTTCTCGTTTATGGAGGTGACAAAGAGCTCGTCGTAAATGGTTACGTCGATGCTAGCTTTGACACTGATCCGGATGACTCTAAGTCACAAACCAGAAATGTATTTATATTGAATGGTGGAGCTGTCAGTTGGTGCAGTTCCAAGCAGAGCGTCGTGGCGGGATCTACGTGTGAAGCGGAATACATAGCTACTTCGGAAGCATCAAATGAAGGAGTCTGGATGAAGGAGTTCATATCCGATCTAGGTGTAATACCTAGTGCATCGGGTCCAATGAAAATCTTTTGTGACAATACTGGAGCAATTGCCTTAGCGAAGGAATCTAGATTTCACAAAAGAACCAATCACATCAAGAGACCCTTCAACTCCATCCATGATCAAGTCAAGGAGGGAGACATAGAGATTTGCAAAATACATACGGATCTGAATATTGCAGACCCGTTGAATAAGCCTCTTCCACGAGCAAAACATGATCATCACCAAGACTCCATGGGTGTTAGAATCATTACAATGTAATCTAGATTATTGACTCTAGTGCAAGTGGGAGACTGAAGGAAATATGCCCTAGAGGCAATAATAAAGTTGTTATTTTATATTTCCTTATTCATGATAAATGTTTATTATTCATGCTAAAATTGTATTGATCAGAAACCTTAATACATGTGTGAATACATAGACAAACACTGTGTCCCTAGTGAGCCTCTACTTGACTAGCTCGTTGATCAAAGATGGTTAAGGTTTCCTAACCATGGACATGAGTTGTCATTTGATAACGAGATCACATCATTAGGAGAATGATGTGATGGACATGACCCATCCGTTAGCTTAGCATATTGATCGTTCAGTTTTATTGCTATTGCTTTCTTCATGTCAAATACATATTCCTTCGACTATGATATTATGCAACTCCCGGATACCGGAGGAATACCTTGTGTGCTATCAAACGTCACAACATAACTGGGTGATTATAAAGATGCTCTACAGGTATCTCCGAAGGTGTTTGTTGGGTTGGCATAGATCGAGATTAGGATTTGTCACTCCGAGTATCGGAGAGGTATCTCTGGGCCCTCTCGGTAATACACATCATAAGAAGCCTTGCAAGCAAAGTGACTAATGAGTTAGTTGCGGGATGATGTATTACGGAACGAGTAAAGAGACTTGCCGGTAACGAGATTGAACTAGGTATGAAGATACCGACGATCGAATCTCGGGCAAGTAACATACCGATGACAAAGGGAATTACGTATGTTGTCATAACGGTTCGACCGATAAAGATCTTCGTAGAATATGTAGGAGCTAATATGAGCATTCAGGTTCCGCTATTGGTTATTGACTGGAGAGGTGTCTCGGTCATGTCTACATAGTTCTCGAACCCGTAGGGTCCGCACGCTTAACGTTCGATGACGATTTAGTATTATATGAGTTATGTGATTTGGTGACCGAATGTTGTTCGGAGTCCCGGATGAGATCACGGACATGACGAGGAGTCTCGAAATGGTCGAGGGGTAAAGATTGATATATAGGATGATAGTATTCGGACACCGGAAGTGTTCCAGAATGTATCGGGTATTTATCGGAGTACCGGGGGGGTTACCGGAACCCCCGGGGGGAAGATTTGGGCCATATGGGCCATAAGAGGGGAGCACACCAGCCCACAAGGGGTGGTGCGCCCCCTTAGGCAGGAGGCCGAATTGGAGAAGGAATAAGGGGGGTTCGGCCCCCCTCCCTTTCTCTCTTCCCCTTCCCTTTTCTCTCCGGTAAAATAAGGAGGGGGGGCGAATTGGGGAGGAACCCCAAGTAGGATTCGGCCTACTTGGGGCGCCCCTTGGCTGACTCTCCTCCCCTCCCACCTATATATATGTGGGGAGGGGGGCGCCTAGAACACACAACAACAATCGTTAGCCGTGTGCGGCGCCCCCTTCCACAGTTTACACCTCCGGTCATAGTTTTGCGGTGCTTAGGCGAAGCCCTGCGAGAATCACTTCACCATCACCATCACCACGCCGTCGTGTTGATGGAACTCATCTACTTCCTCGACACCTTGAAGGGTCAAGAAGGCGAGGGACATCATCAAGCTGAACGTGTGCAGAGCTCGGAGGTGCCGTACGTTCGGTGCTTGATCGGTCGGAGCTAGAAGAAGTTTGACTACATCAACCGCGTTGTCAAATGCTTCCGCTTTCGGTCTACGAGGGTACGTAGACACACTCTCCCCCTCTTGTTGCTATGCATCTCCTAGATAGATCTTGCGTGAGCGTAGGAATTTTTTTGAAATTGCATGCTACGTTTCCCAACAACGAGCCCTTGCTTTACCACCATCAGCGTTGCCTGCGAGCCCTAGTACTAAGAAGGATCCCAAATGAGCTAAAGTTGGAAGTGAGGAGGACAAGAACATGGCAAAGTAGGTTACTCAAGGCAAGACCAATCCTAAAGTGGCGGGCTCCGGTGAGGGGCACCGCCGAGCCCAATGAGTACCATATGTTGGAACTGTCGTGGTGCGGGTAAAGCCGCGACGGTTCGAGAACTTCGCGAATACGTGAGGAAGTTTACCCCTACCCTTCTGTGCATTGTTGAGACTCAAATAGAAGGTGCGAGGGTAGAAGCTTTAGCTATTTCTATTGGTTTTGATAATGCTTTTGCAGTTGATAGTCAAGGTAGGAGTGGTGGCATTGGTCTGTTTTGGAACAATTCAATAAAAGTTGAAATTCTTGGTTATTCTGTGTACCATCTAGATGTATCTTTGGAGGAACAGGGTCAGGATAAATGGAGAATGACTTGTGTCTATGGAGAAGCTCAAACTCATTTGCGTCACCAGACATGGACAATCCTAAAAAATATCAGTACTTTGAGCACGCTGCCATGGCTGTGTATAGGCGATTTCAACGAGGTGCTACGTCCAGATGAGCATGAAGGTGTCGGTCAGCGCAGCAATGCTCAGATCCAAGCATTTCGTGAAACGACAGATGTTTGCATGTTGCTAGATATAGGCTATAATGGTCGTTTCTGGACTTTTGAGAAAAAGGTCTCGGGTGGCACTTTCACAAGATGTGGACTAGACTAGGCGCTGGTGCATAGCGACTGGATGGCAAGATTCCCCAATGCAAGTCTGACACACCTGACGGCAGCCACGTCTGACCATGCTCCTCTTCTGTTAGAATATGCTACTCAACCAGAGTCACAGAAAAAACATGCGTTCAAGTATGAGGTGATGTGGGAGAATCACCAAGGGCTCCGGGATGTTATCATGGAGGGCTGGGACAACGGATCTCCTTGTGTCATAGTGGACGATCTACGAGAAAAATTGAAAAATCTGTCAAAGGGTTTAGGAAAGTGGAGCACCGAGACTTTTGGGAATGTTCGTAAGGAGATAAAAAGGCTGAAACTATGACTGGAAGAGCTCAGAGGCGACCCACTTCGTACAGAATCGTCCCATGTTGAACTTAAAATCAATGAGCAGTTAATTGAGATGTATCATAGAGAGGAGATCATGTGGAGGCAGAGAGCTCAGTTGGAATGGCTAGCTGCGGGGGATAAGAATACATTTTTTTTCCATCTCAGGGCTAGTATAAGGAGGAAGAAGAATATGATTAAGGCGCTTCAAAACTCGCTTGGGGTGGAAGTCACGGATCCAACAGAACTGAAGGCAATGGCGACAGCTTTTTATGAGGGTCTGTATGCTTCTGAGGGGTAGAAGATATGGAGCAGGTGCTTGAACATGTGCCACAGAAGGTAACTGCCCAAATGAATGCATCATTATGTGCGCCCTACACAAACGAGGAGGTAAAAACTGCGTTATTTCAAATGTTCCCTACCAAGGCACCTGGTCCGGATGGCTTCCCTGCTCATTTCTATCAACGTCACTGTGATATTTGTGGGGAAGAGATTACAAGTGTCGTTCTGGGGATAATAAGGGGGGAGGAAAGCCCTGAGTGCATCAATGAGACAATCTTAGTGCTCATTCCCAAGGTAACAAACCCGATGACATTATCCCAGTATAGACCTAACAATTTATGCAACGTTCTCTATAAGATTGCATCTAAGGTGGTGGCAAATAGGTTGAAAGTAATTTTGCCTGATATTATATCAGAGGAGCAGTCTGCTTTTGTCCCAGGGCGGCTCATCATAGACAACATTATAAGTGCATATGAATGCCTTCACTTTATGAAGAGATCCAAATCAAAAACTAACAGCTACTGTGCGCTCAAGTTGGACATGATGAAAGCGTATGACAGGCTGGAGTGGGCTTACCTAAGGGCCATAATGCTAAAGCTGGGCTTTGCAAGATAGTGGGTTGATGTGGTAATGAGCATGGTTTCTTCAGTTTCTTTTTCGGTTCTCTTCAATGGAGAGAAGTTAGACAGCTTTATACCTTCCAGAGAAATCAGACAGGGAGACCCAATCTCCCCTTACTTATTCTTGATAGCAGCAGAGGGCCTTTCGTGCCTCCTGAAATCCAGTTCTCAGTCATTGATTGCAGGTATTAAGGTGGCCTCAACGGCACCCACCATTAACCACCTTTTATTTGTAGATGACAGCCTGTTGATTTTCAAGGCTAACATTGAGGGGGCAGATGCAGTGTCAAACCTACTGAATATTTATTCTAGAGCCTCGGGGCAAAGAGTTAATCATGACAAATCATCAATTTTTTTTCAGTAGAGGATGTCCAGGAGTAGTCAGGGGGGAGGTCAAGGATATCCTCCATGTTCAAAATGAATCATTAAGTGAACGCTATCTGGGAATGCCTACTGATGTTGGCCACTCCAAGAATGGGACATTCAAGTACTTGAGGGACCGGGTGTGGGAGAAAATAAAAGGATGGATGGAGAAAATCTTGTCAGCAGCGGGGAAAGAGGTTTTAATTAAGTCGGTTGCTCAGGCTATCCCAGTTTTCTCCATGTCGTGCTTCAGATTGCCACGGGGATTGTGTGAGAACATTACGTCGATTATAAGGCAGTTCTGGTGGGGGTCAAAGCAGGGCAAGAGGAAGCCGAGCTGGGTGGCATGGGACATTATGACTAGACCCAAGCACTTGGGTGGTCTAGGATTCAGAGATCTTGAGATTTTTAACTTGGCGCTTTTGGCGAGACAAGCATGGCGAATTATGTCTGATCAAGCTTCCTTAAGTGCTCGCTTACTGAAAGCAGTTTATTTCCCGGAATGTGATTTACTTGAGGCAGAGCTAGGGGCCCATCCATCACAGATATGGCGAGCTGTTCTTGACGGGCGAGATATATTAGCCCAGGGAGTGATTGGAAGGATTGGCGATGGTTACAGGAATTTGGACACATAATTGGATTCCGAGAGACAATTTCAAGCGGCCTATCACGTCTCTGGTTCCAACTCCACCGAGGATGGTAGCTGATCTTATTGACGGAACGACAGCAACATGGAGAGAAGACCTTGTTCGGTCAGTTTTTACTCATTTTGATGCTGAAGAGATTTTGAAGATCCCTATCTGCACACGAACAGTTACCGATTTTTTGGGCATGGCATGAGGAGAGCAGAGGAAGGTTTACAGTACGATCAGCATATAGAATGATATTACGTACCAAGATCAGTAGGGAGAGTTGGATTTCTGAAGAAACAGATACCTCAAGTGGCAAGAACGAGAGCAACCAGTGGACATCGATGTGGCACATTCAGGTGCCTTCGAAACTACGGGTGTTTGTGTGGAGGCTGGCAAGGCAATCAATTCTGTGCGGGGTGTTATTGAATCATCAAAACATGGCCACGACAGAAACATGTAGACTGTGTGGTGCTCGGGACACCTGGAGACACGCTTTGTTAACATGTCCCATGTCGAGAAGTGTTTGGGCGTTGGCTCCTGAAGATTTGGTGGAGCGAATGTGTGAGCACACACATGACAGTGCCAAAGACTGGATTTTTGCTCTACATGCTATATTGAAAGCGGAAGACTTTGTCAGAATGGTTGTTACACTGTGGGCCATATGGGGAGCAAGGAGGAAGGCGATCCACGAAGAAATTTTTCAGTCACCTTATGCAACCCACGGTTTCATCTCTTCGTATTTATCAGAGCTGCAGGTGGTTAATTCAAAAGGCCCCAAGCGGCAGGCTACTGCAGGACAGCCAATGGTCTCAGCATGGATCGCTCCTGTGGATGGAAGCGTGAAAATAAACGTGGATGCCACGGTTTCGAGATCGGGGTTTGGCGCAATTGCAGCTATATGCAGAGACCAAACAGGAGCTTTCCTGGGTGCATCGGGTTTAGTCTTCAGAAACATTTTAGACCCTCCAATACTTAAAGCACTTGCCATCCGGGAAGCTATGGCGCTAGCTGAGGATCTTTATGTCCAAAGAATTCAAATCGCGTCAGACTGCAAGGTGGTGGTGGATGATATCCAGAAGCAAAACTTACCTAGCTATGGCGCAATAGTTCAAGAGATTTTAGATCACTCTCTTTCTTTCAATTTTTGTAACATAGTTCATGAACGTAGGAGCTCCAATTATGAAGCTCACAATTTGGCGAAGCATGTACGTACGCTTGGTGATGGCCGCCATGTTTGGTTAGGCCACCCCGGAAACCTTGCTTCCGTCCCAATGAGTGTAGTGACGGCTTAATAAAGCTTCGTTGAATTGCCTCAAAAAAAAAAGCCGAGCGCCTCGTCACGGGGGGTGCCGCATGGCGCCAAGCGTCGTGGCGGACGCGTTTGTCGGCTCATGCCGTTGCACCTGCATGCACGCCACCTTTTTTTATTGCATCTCAACTGCATGGACGCGATCCGTTGCACCTGCATGCACGCCACCTTTTTTTATTGCATCTCAACTGCATGCATGCATGCATGCACGCCTCCTGGCTCAGTGCTTTCGTCGGCTCGTGCCGTTGCACATGCATGTACGTATACTATACATGTACGCCTCCTGGCTTCATGCGACGTGCTAGCTGCTAGCCGTGCCATGCCGGGCCGGCACGCGTGCCTGGCTAGCCAGGCACGGCCGTAGCCGGGCCACGTGCCGGGCACGGCCCGTTAAGCCATGTGCTGGGCCGGCCCATGACGGGCCGGGCACGCGGGCTATCGGGTCGGCACGCTAAGGCTGGCCTAGTATAGCCCAGTTTGGACCTAATTGGAATTTTATATGATCCTTGTTCCCTTCGTGCTCAAACTCTCACCACCCGTATTGATTCTAAAAATAATAATCACCACCTCTATTAATTAATTAATCGTCATTAAATAGAAATGGTTTTTGTGAGAGAAAAATAGAAATAGTATATAATATTATTTTACTTATAAAAATAAAGATCACCATCTCTATTATTTATTTATATATCTATATCTATATCTATACCTCTATTCTATATCTATATCTACTAGTAGAATGCCCGTGCGTTGCCACGGGCCTTTTCTTGTATATAAAACATGATGAATTTTTAGCTCTTTCAACGCCTCAACACCTTTGTTGGTGTATTCTTTTTTAGCGTCGACATAATCTATCTCCATCTCTCTCATACTCTACAATTTTTTTTTCAGAAACACACATATTGTATTAACATGCGCAACAAATATATAAAGAACAATTATTTGCATGCATCTCTTCTGTTTGTTAAAACTCGATGATTTCTCGGTCCAGTCTATCATACAAATGACTTGTTAGGGACCTTAGGGTGTATATTTTTCAATATATAAAAGTATGAGATATTTCTCTCATAGCAAACAACTGCTTTCTCTAAAAAGAGGGTCGATCCTTTTCCTTTTATAGTTAACTGCTCGTGCGTTGCAACGGGCTACACATATTCTGATGATTTATCATCGACAAACGGGCATACTTCTTGTTCTTCTTCTTCTTCATTACCCACAATCTTCACCTCTCTAATTTAAGCTTGCCCCCCCCCCCCCTATCTATTGGATTTTTTTGCATGTAGAGAAACTGTCGTCTGTCTCTATCTCAATGCCTTTGAACCTCTACTTATGGCTACCATCACAACAGCAAAGACCAGATATTGTTCATTTTGTTAATTTTTCTAGACCTCAACGAATGTGATTTCATCATGAAAATTTGCATGAAGGAAGAAACTAAGCAATGTTCATTGTCAAAAAAATTCAGAAACTTAAAAAAAAAACTAAAATTTTATTTTACTGTTTATAGGTGGGGATTAGAATGGCACTATTCTCCTGAGCTATGCACTTTAGCCCTGTTCTGATCATGTTGGCTTAGCACTCACCGTTGCATACACAAATTAGAGAAAAATGTCACTCTGTCACCTCTTGGCTTAATTCCAATGTCACTGAAGATAAACCCCATTTAAGGTGGAAATTATATTTTCCTTTTGAGCAGAAAAGGGCCCAGTACTTGCATACTGTTGTAACACATAGCGATTAAGGGACATTCAAATGTGTGCCTACTGTACACATGTACAGTGCCGTCTGCATCTTCTTTGTGATCGCATTGTCAAACCCAACTTAGCTCAGTAATTTTACATATTGCATCTCTGCCAAACCATCACGACCGGAGTCCGACCGGTGAACCGGTGATCAAATCGCCTGGCATATCCAGTTTCAAGAAAGGGATAGGGCAACACAGCTGGCCCAAAAGTACACACCAGACCAAAATACTTGCTAGACAAACTGTATTACTTACTGGATAGAATTAGCTACAGGATGGCCAAGAATCCATTGAATAAACAAAACATTATAGCCTTAATTTAAGTGGAGTCAAGGCAATGGAAGGCATGCAAGACACATTGATCAAGATAACGCCTCATAAGTCGCTCAAGCACCGATAACATGGCAGAAGCACAACTTGCGATCATGACTCCTGGATTGTATGGTTGCTATGATCCTCTCCTGCATCACCACTGCCACCATTAGTTACACTGTTTGTCGCCTCTACCGTGTTACGAGCATGGGGAATAAGAAGCTGCATGACCATTATTGTTTCTGTTCCGTTCATCTGTGATACTCCTCATGGTCTTTGCATGAGCTTTGCGGTGCTGAAAGCGCAAGTGGATAAATAAGTTAAAGGTGAATCACACCCTTTTGAGGTACCATCTTATAGTGTACTATTTATTTTGTCTAAATCACAATCATAGAAATTCGTTTTCATCATGCAATAAATATATGGTCCAGCCAACAACTAAGTGCAAAAGGCACATAATGATAGACCGCAAATGTGACAGAAATACAGCTTATCCATGAACCTCGCCAACTACTACCTCCGTCCTGGTTTATTGGTCCCCATTGTATTTCATGTCAAATTTTGACCATTAATTGAACTAACAAAATGTTCATGCATGTCACAAAAAATTATATCATTAAAAACTATGTTCAAATACGAATCCAATGATATAATTTTTGTTGACATGCATTGACATTTTGTTAGTTAAATCTTTGGTCAAAATTTGACACAAACTATAAAGGGGGCCTATAAACCAGGACGGAGGTAGTAATCAACAATACCTTCAACATAAAGGTGGGGAAGAAACTGAAAAGCAGATTAACACACATCACTTGCATCTAGTTAGTGTAAAGAACATCACAAATACCACATAATCACCTCTATCATGCTCCTGGGACAGAAACAGATAAAGGGCCTCTCAATAACCAACCAGTTTGCAGTACACTGTTTCATAAGCTTCTTCGGCCAAAACATTTCCAAAATCACAAGTTCAATTAGCCTATTGTTGTAGTTTAGCATTTTATTTAGATTCACATGGAGCCCATTTTAGTGAAATCGAGATTTGTACACATGGTGCAAACAAAGTTCAGTCTTCAGAATTTAAACCACTCAAACAGAGCTGGCATCGTTTGGCAATTTATATGGACAAGACTAAAAGGGCGATTAATGATTCCAGATTTCAGAAATAACTTACCAAATATGAGAGGTGATTTGTCATGCAAGTGAATCATTTTACACAATGTCATGATGTAAAAATTCTAGAATTCTATATTGGAAACAACATGAAACATGAAAGTATGGAGAATAGTAAATTTTGGATCAGCAAAACATAATGATGCCAAGGAACTACCGTGAAGAATATCTGAGTGCAAAACCTGAATTTCCAAAGCTAAGATGAACAATAGCTGTGGCTGAGTTGACATCACATGTGTATTTGCCTCCTTACGCAACCCATGTAAGGAGAGAAATCAACATCAAGATGAAACCTACATCATCTCTCAAAGGAAACATGAACAATATTCATGATGAAACAAATAAGATCCCTCCAGCCAGGTGAACACCTTATTTAACTATATGCATTCACACTCAGAGAGTCCTACAAACATATATACAGATTCACCAAATGACCAAGAAGTAATGCTAAAAAGACACGCCAGCAAGCACAGAAATTTCAGTTGCTCAACAAAGCCCGACGAAAAGACAGGCCAAGCTTCCAATTTCAAAACTAATCGAAGTGATTCTAAAAAGACATGCCATAACCCATACCGAGCTTCCAATTTCAGAATTGCCTCAGAATTGACGGAAAAACACGATGAAAAATAAATCAAATTCCTTGAAAAATATACTTGTTCTGTAATTAGTTCTCATACAACTCAGAACACGTTACACGGTATGAATAACCTTGCAACTTTCAAGGGTAGTGATGACCTGCTGCAGTACATCTTCAGCTCCACCCCCAGTCATGGCGATCTTGCTGTCATCTATGGAGCTGCACATGGTCTCTTGAAACATGGTGTGAATAAAAAACCAGAAGGTGAGAAAAAGTATTAGCTACAAATAATCTATAATTAGGTGTCCATGCGTTCCAACGGGGCCATAAATTTTCAGTGGTTCAACATCAATTGTGTCAAACATATACCTCATAATACTATCCAATTTAATTTTCAAACATTGTAGCTTTAAGTAGTTGCACACTGAGTAATAAAAATTGAAATAATATTTAATGAATAAAAATATATAGTTTTGAGAATGGCCCTCATTGTACAAGCATTACTGAAAACCAGGATCTTATTATCGGTTGGAAATTCTTGTAATACAGTCTTGACTGGATGAAGTTATCATGGCTCTACTTTTGGAAGATTACTGATTCCTTCTACAAGATAGCATGTGACTATATAGCTTGATGGTTCAACAAATGATACCAACCAGGCTAATTAATGCAGAAACTACATCAAATTTTCTCAAGAGAACTGGACCCAAGTACACTATATAGGAAATCAAAGGTAAAGTCTATATGACCAGCAATAACCGACGGAAGAATTTCTATCTAATTTAGCCACACACCCCACTTAGCAAAGACCTCAAATAAAAGCATGCATGCTAGAAACCTACTTATAACACCACTTAGCAAAGACCTCAAATAAAAGCATGCTAGAAACCTACTTATAACTGAAAGTGAAATGCACATGTACTGAAACTATGTACCAAATTTACATGCACATTTATTCTCTGGACATATCATTCTACTCCCTCTGTTTCTAAATATAAGTCTTTTTAGAGATTTCAACACAAGCTGCATACGGATGTATATAGACATATTTTAGAGTGTAGATTCACTCATTTTGCTCTATATGTAGTGTAGTCCCTTATTGGAATCTCTAAAAAGACTTATATTTAGGAACGGAGGGAGTAGTTTCTACAAGAAAAGGGTAAGTTAGCCTAAGAATACTGCACCATGACCAAATCTTGTCGGAATCATTTTTATTTCAAACTATCAAGTTACTTTCCCCTTGCATTGATGAACACAAATATCACACGGATGGACCGCGGCCACAGTGTATTCGCTCAGGCGACCCGCATCACACGAAGCCCAACAAAACAGGACACACCCTGCAATGAACAGAGGAATCTAATGGAGAATCAGCGAATATGATACCCCAAGATCTTACCTGACATATCATAGGCCACCACCAAACCAGCATCATCCAAGCCAACATGAAAGCCATCATCCTCAACGCTCCTTTATTTTGCAGGACAGATTTTGACACATCATCAGGTGTCTCTGCAAATAGAAGAAGACCAAGATCAACACATCACACCACATGCCTGCAAAATTCGGAACAAGCAAATCTAATTCAAACAGAAAAGAACGAGGGCCATTTTATGCTAACTATTCTGAAATAAGTCATCATTTGAAAACAGGTGCATCGCGTCATGTTGACTTCAATCTGACAATAAACAGGAACATAAACAAAAAAATTGTGAGGGCACAGGAGAGATTGGGGGGGATGGGGGGGGGGGGTCATCGCCGACCATGGCCAGAGCAGGGTAAGGTCCCGCTGCTGCATCCAGTACCGTCCATGATGTTGTCTGGTATTACACGAAAGCTAAAGAAAGGCGTAAGAAACAATACTAAGTTCAGAAAAATGGAGCTAAAACACTAAATTAGTAGGTCCTATTTTGCACAAAAGCGTAAAAAGGTGAGGCAACATACATATTAAACTTAAATGCAAATATGTGTAATAAGAAAGATTGGATTTGTAACAGTCCAGAGTGTTTCGACATTTTTTTAATCACCTCTTTCCTTTTGTTTCTAGTTAGTCTTCAAATCCATTTATACAACTTGTACCCAAAGCATTTATACATCTTTTACGAAATATGAGAAGGCTAGATCTTCTACCAGATCTATATGGAATTTTGCAAGACGTGGAGCTCAAAACAGATTGTAGCAAGAATAGGATATGCAATTAGGCATTTAGATAGTAGAGTTGTTATTGCATCAGTTGTGATACTCACTACTCAGAACCTAACTAAGAACTGCAGTAACTGATCCTAGGCTAGCCTTTTCCTATAAATATCTTATTATTAAAAACTAAAGCCTTCTCCAATAACTGGAGTAACTTGGTCATCACAGCCACATTGTTAAATCAGATACATACTTTTAAGGTTGATTTAACTATGATGATGTGGACACTCCGCACTCAACAACACAAGTTAAGCATAGGAAATTAAACAAGCCAGTTACTTGGCATGCAGCGAGAGAAAAGTAAATTCACCAGTGAGCGAAGGAGAAACTTTGGACCATAAATAAGAAAGAACAAACATATACCATAAATCCATGGGTTCAACTCGTCGTCACCTTCCTTCGGAGTTCAGACTCCTCAAGTTTGTTATTGCTGAGGCATGGGAAGGTTAGATAAGACACCAAAAGGAGGATACATTGTAAAAGAATCAGCAAAGAGTGCATACTTTTCCTCTGTACAGAATCAATTGCATAACTGATGAAAATACTGACGATAGCTCCCTTTCCATGTTATTAAATAATAAATATAGATGTATCGAAGATGCAATTCAGAGAAGGAAAACTGTAAGAAGAACAACCAACCGTGTATACTTATCGGTGTCGAGCAATACGAATATACAAAGTAAGGCTTTGCAAAAGTATGACGAGTTTGAATAGTGCCATCCAAAAGTCCATCTACACGAATGAGTAAAATAAAGAATCATAATATATAGTTGCATATGGTTTCATGCAGTACAACAGTATATATAATATATAGTTGCTTATTTGGGCCTAAAAGAAAGAAACAACAACTAAGCGACTCTGCTTTGTCTCGAGGAGTATATTTACACAACCCTATTATTTTTAGAAGATAAAAGTACATGTTATAAACTACTGAGAAGAAATCAGGGGAAAGTGTAGTTGCAACCTGATGAGCGACGACCTCCAGTTCATGAACATGCCATTTTCTTGTACTATCAGAAGGGAGCATCAAAACCATTTATCTATTTTGTGCCGGGCACGGGGGGAAATCATTTATCTAGACATTTCAAAGATGCAGCAGCGAGACTCTCACAGCAGCCACCTCCGGCGGGACATACCACCCATGACCAGGGTGGAGCCTTGCTAGCTGACACTTATGTGGCAGATGATTGTCCGGTTGCTACTGAAGACTTTATTGACAATAGTATGGTACTATGCAAAGAAGGTCTACAAATATTAATGCAGTGGTGCCAAACGCCAAGCCTGCATTTACAGGCTGAGTCGCTGCAACATTAGCTAGAGCCCGTAGTTAATTTTGTAACTAAAGAATGCATCAGACAAATGAATGGTGTCTACAGACAAATGATTGTAAATGACAATTGAACAAAAGATTGCCACTTACTGTCCGTCAAAAAATATGAATTGCAAACTATATTTTCTTGTAAGACAAAACATGAAGTAGAGAGAGAACACAACCTGATATTCAGCAAGGAGATACTTATATGCCTCATGATCAACCAGGAGCTCCTTTATCTCCTCTAGTCTCTACTTCTGGAGCACCAACACAATTTTAATCACAACAGCAACTCATTTCAGCAGCCATATGACGATGGATCGGTGCTCACTCACATTTACTAGAGGCAAATCATTGAATCGACAAACTACATGCAAAATCCCAATGTAGATCATAGCGGACACATTATACATCTCTCCCTAATTGTTACAAGAGGCTGCCCATCGGCAATGAAATCGAGCTCGAACCCACTCGCTGCCCACTCAAGCGGTCGGTGGAGAGCACAAGCAATCTAGCAGTGCAGGAACTCAATTTCCTATCGGCAATCGGCCAGTGCCGCACCGGCTTCCGGATCGGAGCGTGGGCGGGATCGAGAAGGTAGGGAGTCTAGGAATTCAGGGGAGGGGTTAGGGTGGGAATCACGGGAACTTACCCATCTCTAGGATGCGGGGCGGCAACCCATGCCGAGCGGCCGCGGCGAGGTGCCGTCGTGGTGGTGCTTCGTGTTGGGAAACGTAGCATGCAATTTCAAAAAATTTCCTACGCTCACGCAAGATCTATCTAGGAGATGCATAGCAACGAGAGGGGGAGAGTGTGTCCACGTACCCTCGTAGACCGAAAGCGTAAGCGTTTGACAACACGGTTGATGTAGTTGAACTTCTTCTCGTTCCGACCGATCAAGCACCGAACGTACGGCATCTCCGAGTTCTGCACACGTTCAGCTCGATGATGTCCCTCGAACTCTTGATCCAGCAAAGTGTCGAGGGAGAGTTCCGTCAGCACGGTGGCGTGGTGACGGTGATGGTGAAGTGATCCGCGCAGGGCTTCACCTAAGCACTACGAAGATATGACCGGAGGCGTAAACTGTGGAGGGAGGCGCCGCACACGGCTAACAATTGTTGGTGTGTGTTCTAGCGGTGCCCCCCCTCCCCCACATATATATAGGTTGGAGGGGAAGAGAGGCAGCCAAGGGGGCGCCCCAAGTAGGAGGAATCCTACTTGGGGTCCTCCCAATTCGGCCTCCCCCCTTTCCTATTCCTATTCGGAGTAGGAAGGGAAGAGGGGGAAGGGGGAATCCTATTCCCTTTTTCCTTTCCTTCTTTCCCTTCTCCAATTTGGCCAGCCCATATGGGGGGGGGGGGGGGTGGCGCACCAGCCCCTTTGTGGCTGGTGTGTTTCCCCTCTTGGCCCATAAGGCTCATATCTTTTGCCGGGGGTGCCCGGAACCCCTTCCGATGACCCGATAAGTACCCGGTGCATCCCAAAACACTTCCGGTGTCCGAATACCATCGTCCTATATATCAATCTTTACCTATCGACCATTTCGAGACTCCTCGTTATGTCCGTGATCTTATCCGGGACTCCGAACAACATTCGGTCACCAAATCACATAACTCATATAATACAAAATCGTCATCGAACGTTAAGCGTGCGGACCCTACGGGTTCGAGAACTATGTAGACATGACCGAGACACCTCTCCGGTCAATAACCAATAGCGGAACCTAGATGCTCATATTGGTTCCTACATATTCTACGAAGATCTTTATCGGTCGAACCATTATGACAACATACGTTATTCCCTTTGTCATCGGTATGTTACTTGCCCGAGATTCGATCATCGGTATCTTCATACCTAGTTCAATCTCGTTACCGGCAAGTCTCTTTACTCGTTCCGTAATACATCATCCCGCAACTAACTCATTAGTATCATTGCTTGCAAGGCTTCTTATGATGTGCATTACCGAGAGGGCCCAGAGATACATCTCCGATACTCGGAGTGACAAATCCTAATCTCGATCTATGCCAACCCAACAAACACCTTCGGAGATACCTGTAGAGCATCTTTATAATCACCCAGTTACGTTGTGACGTTTGATAGCACACAAGGTATTCCTCCGGTATCCGGGAGTTGCATAATCTCATAGTCGAAGGAATATGTATTTGACATGAAGAAAGCAATAGCAATAAAACAGAACGATCAATATGCTAAGCCAACGGATGGGTCATGTCCATCACATCATTCTTCTAATCATGTGATCCCGTTCATCAAATGACAACACATGTCTATGGTTAGGAAACTTAACCATCTTTGATTAACGAGCTAGTCTAGTAGAGGCTTACTAGGGACACAGTGTTTTGTCTATGTATCCACGTATGTATCAAGTTTCCGGTTAATACAATTCTAGCATGAATAATAAACATTTATCATGATATAAGGAAATATAAAATAACAACTTTATTATTGCCTCTAGGGCATATTTCCTTCACTTCGGGGGGCTGCCACAGTGTCAGGACCCGATCTATCACTACACAATTTGTACGCAAGAGCAGCGGAATTTGGGGCAGAGAAACTCTCAGATCTAGATGTATTTGCTATCGATTTATCTATAGAGTGTCTGATAAGCCATCGAGGCGAATTTTGGAAGAAAGAATAGCTGAATACGCCAGCCACAACCCGGCTGGTTATATAGGCGAAAAGTAACCGACAGTAGGTGAAAAGTAACAGTAACTACTGTCTGACGTTATATTAAGAGATCAACGGCTCTCGACGAAGTAGTAACACGAGGAGGCATCCCAGTCATTGGTTAACTGAATCTCCTCGACACTTGCAGGTTCAGGCCTAACATTGCCCCCTTCTAAGCAATGACATGCCCTCATGGCATTTGGTTTGCGTCCCTCCAGGCTTGAGATGTCGCCTTGAAGAACTCCGGAAATGTATATTTGATAAAATTTGCATCTTCCCATGTAGCTTCTGTTGGTGAAAGATTTTCCCATTGAATGTACCACTGCACAACAGGAAGATTGTTCCGAGGCACTTGCCTGACCTGTAATACTGCAGCTGGTCCAGTTTTGATAGTGCCATCTTCATTGACCATAGGCAGATGGGGGCTGGGTATTGCTTTGCTTCCAATGTGCTTTTTGAGTTGGCTCAGATGGAAAACTGGATGAATTTTAACATGACTAGGAAACTGTAGTTTGTAGGCAGCCCTGCCCACTTTCTGTGTCACCAGAAAAGGTCCATAATACTTGTTGTGCAATTTGAGAGCTCCTCTGAAACCAAAAGCAGCTAGTCTGTATGGTGCCATTTTGAGATATACCAAATTCCCAATCTCAAAGCTTCTTTCCACTCTTTTCATGTCAGCAAATCTTTTCATCCTGTTTTGGGCTTGAGACAGATTTGCTTTCAGTTGTTCCAACATATTTTGCTTTGCAGCTAGGAAATCCTGAGCCTCTTCCTCCTCAGGTCCAGGTATTGCTAGCTTAGCAATCATTGGAGCAGGGAACCCATACAATGCTTGGAAGGGAGACATCTTGATAGCTGTGTGGTAAGTAGAGTTGTACCAATATTCAGCTAAAGGCAACCAGGAACACCATTTCTTTGGTTCTTGAGTTGTCAGGCACCTGAGATAAGTTTCTAAACATTGGTTAACCCTCTCAGTCTATCCATCAATTTGTGGATGATAAGCTGAGCTGTATCGTAACTCTACTTTCAGAGCTGCAAAGATGTCTTTACATAACTTGCTGGTAAAAATCCTATCCCTGTCAGAGATGATCAATTTAGGAGGACCATGTAACTTGATTATATTGTCCACCACTGCTTGAGCTACTGTCAGCACTGAATAAGGATGAGATAAGGGAAGGAAATGGGCATATTTGGTGAATCTGTCCACTACTACTAGTATCACTTCCTTGCCCCCAGAATTTGGCAATCCTTCAATAAAATCCATTGATATGTGCTCCCAGGCCATGTCAGCAACAGGTAAAGGTTCTAACAACCCTGGTTGCAAACAATGTTCATTTTTAGCTCTTTGACAAGTAGGACATGCTGCAATGAATCTTTCGACATCAGCTTTCAAGCCAGGCCAGTAGAAAATTCCTTTAACTCTGTGGTATGTAGCTCTTACACCAGAATGTCCTCCCACAGGAGACCTATGGAGAGCTGTGAGTAGCTTGTTTCTCAGCTCAGGCACCTTGCCTACTAGAATTTTCCCTTTAAACCTGATAATACCAGTTGTCATGGTATATTGATCCACAGTCTGGTCTTTGTGTAATAACAACTTTTCGTGAAGTGCTTTACTTGTAGGATCTCTCAGCTAACTGTCCACTAACTCTACAACCCAAGCTAGTACAGGAGAAGATATTGCCAAACACTTAGGTAGCAATATAGATAGAGCATCTGCCACTCTGTTTTCCACACCTTTCTTATACTGGATTGTAAAATTGAATTCTAGCAGTTTCATCATTAACTTGTGTTGAATTCCTTCAGTAAGTTTCTGATCTGTTATAAACTTCAAGGATTGCTGGTCTGTCTTGATTATTACTTCATTTCCCAAGAGGTAATGTCTCCATTTCTTTACGGCTTCCAAGATGGCCAAGGCTTCTTTCTCATAAGTGGATATAGCAGCATTTCTAGGGCAGAGAGATGAGCTGTAATAAGCTAGAGGTCTTCCTTGTTGCATGAGTTCATCTCCTATCCCTTTACCAGATACATTAGTCTCCAACACAAAGGGCTGAGAAAATTTGGCAAGGCTAGAACTGGAGCTGATATAAGTGCTTGTTTTAGCTGAGAAAATGCTGTTGCATGTACTGTTGTCCAGAGGAAATTTCCTTTTTTCAATAAGTCATGCAATGGCCTGCAGATCAGTCCATAATTTTTAATGAACCTCCTGTAGTAGCCAGCCAATCCCAAGAAACTCCTTAACTGAGTGACATTATCTGGCATTGGCCATTCAGCAATGGCAGAGATTTTCTGGGGATCTGTAGGCACTCCCTCAGCAAAAATAACATGTCCTAGATATTCCACTTGTTTCTCAGCAAATACACATTTGGAGAGCTTAGCAAATAGCTGATTATCTCTGAGTACTTGCAGCATAATCTTGATATGTTCTTCATGCTCTTTCAAGGTCTTACTGTATATCAGTATGTCATCAAAGAAAACCAAGACAAACACTCTTAGATATGGACTGAATATCTTGTTCATTAGTGCCTGGAAGGTACCTGGTGCATTGGACAGGCCAAAGGGCATGACCAAGTATTCAAAAATGACCAAGGAAGGTTCTGAATGCAGTTTTATGTATGTCTTCGGGATGCATTCTGATCTGATGATAACCAGATCTCAGATCAAGCTTGGAAAAAAAAATTGCACCATGTAACTCATCTAGGAGGTCTTCAGTCACAGGAATGGGAAATTTATTTTTGACTGTGAGGGAATTCAGTTTTCTAAAATCAGTGCATAATCTCATGGAAGAATCTTTCTTCTTAACCAAGATCACAGGTGCTGCATATGGGCTCTGGCTATGTCTGATTAAGTGAGCAACCAGTAGCTTTTTAATCTGTTCCTCCATTTCTTTCTTTTGATGTTGTGGCACTCTGTAAGGTCTCAGCTGAGGAGGAGCTGCTCCTGGTATTAATGGAATAGTGTGATCCAACTCTCTGTGAGGGGGGAGAGTAGTTGGTTCCTCAAACAGATCTACATATTCCAGTAGCAACTTTTGTATTTGAGGAGGAGTTGGAACTTTTTCAGGTACTTCCTTGAGTATAGTTTCCACTTGTAACAGGAATCCTTCTACTCCTTTGTCCAGCAACTTGTGCATTTTCTCAGCTGGAATTTCCTTTACATTTTCCACATCATTATATATAGCTGCTGTAACTGTTTGTTTGCCCCCTTGTGTAAAACTGAAAGTATTTCTTGGAATATCAAAAGCAATAGGACTCATTGCTGTAAACCAATCATACCCTAAAATCACATCATGGCTAGGCAATGAAAGTGTTCTGAAGTTATGCTTTAATTTGGTTTTGGCCAATTGGAATTCACAATCAGGCACCACTACTGTAGACAACAATCTGCTTCCTCCTGCTACTGCAATAGCTCTGGGTTTAACTGGCAATAACTGACAATTTGCTTTAACTGCAAATTCTTGATTGATGAAAGAACAAGAACTGCCAGAATCTAATAAGGCCACAGCTCTCTTGCCATTAATGTGAATGAGGACAATAGGAGTTTTAACTGCTATCTGCTGCCCTATAGCAAAAGCAGAAATGAACATAACTTGCTCTTGTTCCTCTGGTTTTTCTTCCTGCTCCTGCAATAGATTTTCTTCAGATTCTAGCTGTATTTCCTCTGGTGCTTCCTGTTGTAGGAGATGGACATTTGGGATAAGTTTGCACTTGTGGCCATGTACCCATTTATCTCCACATCTCCAACATTCACCCACCTTTCTTAATTTCTGAACATTGCCTGTAGAAAATTTAGTATTCTGATTTGCTGTATGTTGCTGCACAGAAACAGAAGCAGTATTTGCTTTGGTTGAAGTTCCCCCACTGTTTTTCTGATAATAGTTGGTATAAGCAAAACCTTGTTTCTTCCTAGCTGAAACTACAGGTGGATGATTAGGTTCTACATCTCTTGCTAAACAGTAAGCATCTGTGAGTGATTGTGGTCTTAATGGTCTGATTTGAAAGTTAATCCCATCTCTTAAACCATTCACATAACATCTGACAAACCACATCTCTCCTAGCTCAGGATTTTCTTCTTGTACTTCTGCCATCAAATCCACAAAATCCTTAGTATATGCTGATACTGTATTATTGAGGTGTTTCAGAATGGTAAACTTCTTTGTTAAATCATAAGTACCCTGTTCAGAGAACCTTTTTACCACTTCAGCTCCAAATTGCTTCCAGTTCAACTATTTATTTAATAAACCAGACCGTCTCAACCAAGTATCTGCTTCCTCAATAATGTACATTTGAGCTAGAGATACTTTATATTCTTCAGGTGCCCCAGACATTTGAAAATATTTGTTACATTATCTTATCCACCCAACAGGGTCTGTTCCAGAAAATCTGGGAAAATCCAACTTGGGTCCTCTAGTGATAGATTTCATGAACTGTGCTTGCATGTCCTGTTCATATGATTTGTAACACCCCTGCCATAGCTGTCTATCTCTGTTCTGTTGATAAATGTGATTGAATGCAGGAGTATACCCTTTGTCTCTTCCTGTTACTTGAGTTCCCATCTGACTAGGTGCATCCTGTCTGCCTTGGTTCTCATATCCAGGAGGAGCTACTCGCCTACTTGTCCTGATCGAAGGTAGGTTGTGTAAATGTGTTTCTTCTAATTGCTTCGATTTCTCTTTTATTGCTGCTAGCTGTTTCCTCAGATGTTCCATTCTAGCTTCATGCTCATGATTTTGTTCCTGGTGGAGAGTGGGAGATTTCACTACTTCTGCTGAACTGGATGGTTGATCAAGGTGTGTTGTCGCTTGGTTTGATTTCACCAGAGATGTCAGAACATTGCTAATGGCAGATAGCTGTTTACTGAGATCCATGACCACTTGTTCCACTGTGCCAACTGTCTTTGCAATCTCTCCTTGCTTGGAGCCAATGGATTGCACCTCATCTTGTAGCTTGGACAGCTGAGCTTGCATCTCCATGCTATCCTTCTGTAAGACTGCAAAATCCTCACGGAGTGCCAGCATCTCTTGCAAATCTGCATCATCAATTGCCTTTGCGCGCCCCATCTCCTTGATCCGAGGTGTGGGTTCGGAATTTTACCGCTGGCACACCAGGAACCCTTCCCAAACCTCAAATCCTGCCGCCGCCGCGATCCACGCCTCCCTAGCACACGGATCATCGCTGGAACACGGAATTTTACAGATCGAGCAGTGTGCTCGAACAACCGTTTCCGCTCGGCTGATCTGTGCCTGAATTTTCGCCGCCACCAGTGCCAACCAGCTGCACCCCGCCACCAACGCCACCGAAAAACCCTACCGCCGCCGTCGCTCACGAAGAAGGGTGGGAATCGCTGATCTGGAAAAAAATTCCCCACCAGAGCATGCTTCTGCCGAAGAACGATGGCTCTGATACCATTTGTCAGGACCCGATCTATCACTACACAATTTGTACGCAAGAGCAGCGGAATTTGGGGCAGAGAAACTCTCAGATCTAGATGTATTTGCTATTGATTTATCTATAGAGTGTCTGATAAGCCATCGAGGCGAATTCTAGAAGAAAGAATAGCTGAATACGCCAGCCACAACCCGGCTGGTTATATAGGTGAAAAGTAACCGACAGTAGGTGAAAAGTAACAGTAACTACTGTCTGACGTTATATTAAGAGATCAACGGCTCTCGACGAAGCGGTAACGCGAGGATGCATCCCAGTCATTGGTTAACTGAATCTCCTCGACACTTGCAGGTTCAGGCCTGACACACTGGCCGTCCTCCTCGCCGCCACCCACGAGGACACGCCAACGCCGGTCGTTGCATGTCCTCCTGGGCGGGGCGGTGGTATTGAGATGGATTAGGGGGAACCACGACCTCCCTTGAGTACTGCACTTACCTGGGGTTGCGATGGCGCCGGCTGCGGCGGTCTCGGAGGTTGGGCGGCGGCGGCTGGGAACCCTAGCGATGGCAGCGGCGGCGGCGGCCCAAGACCACGCCCTAGGATTTCCTAGATCGAGGAAGCAACTAGATCGAGAGGAAAAAATATGGGCTCAAATACGGCGTTCGGTTTTTTTGAGTGTGTGCGTAGGGGTGGGGTGGGGAAGGGGACAAAAAAATCAGACAAAAAAAGCCGGACGAAAGTGGTGGGACGAAAATAAACCATGGACGCAATCCTAACAACTCAAACATTAGGAGTAGAGATATCTATCTATATCTACTAATAAAATATGGTGATATTCTTGGTTTCGTCCCACTTAAATAATTTTATATATTTAAAATATAAGCAAGGTGGTACTAATTCGGGAAACCACCATCGAACGATGTTTCGTCCGTTTCGATCGTGTGTATGTGCGTTGTTGGGCCTTCTGGCCCGCCAACCAAACGATTGGGCTATTTAGGAGCGAAAAATAAAGTGCACAAAGGGGAATCAAACTCATTACCTCCTCTTAGGCGCTCAACTGCGATAACCAACCCATCCAACCATGTGTGATGATTAATAGTCCCACCTCACCTTTTTTTGTGGAAGTCGGAGCTTTATTGATTACTCATGGGTAATACACTCGTGGGCAATTACATCGCGGAGGAATTCTGGAATAAAGTTTATCCAGAGAAACCTCCTATGTACCTCACTAGCCTGCTTAGCGCTAAGATGAGCTGCCATATTGGCTTCTCTTCTTACAAAAGAAATAGAAAAACTAATGAAGTTCCCGCATAGCTCCTTAATCTCCTGAAGAGGTTTTGCTATATCAGCTCTAGCAAAATCCTGAGATTCCCACAGGTTCACTACATCAAGTGCATCACTTTCAACCAGTATTCGCCTCCATCCCATATCCGAAGCCAGAACCACAGCATCAAACATTGCCATTGCTTCCATCATCCTGGCTGAATTAACATGTTCATACCATCTTGCTTGGGCTCGAATAAGTTTCCCAGTATCACTACTAGAATTTACTTAGTTGTCGACGGCCTCATCTGTGCCGATAGCCCCCGTCGGCATAGATAAACATATGCCGACGGCCAAGAGCAGGCCGTAGGCGTAGAATAGCCGTCAGCATATCTCGATCTATGCCGACGGGGGCCGTCGGCACAATACGGCCGTCGGGACAGCTGGCGATATGCCTACGGGGGGCCGTCGGCATAGATGAGGCCGTCGGCATAGCACAGGCCCAGCAACCCGGTCGGCGGCGACCGTTTGACCGCGTCGTAGCTACGCCGACGGGGGCTAACGGCGGCCGTCGGCATATCTATACCGACGGCAATGCCGTCGGCATAGATTTGCTGACATCACCGATCCGCGTCTTCTCCACGTCATCGATCCGAGGGAGAGAGGGCCCGTGGTGTGGCAGAGGTATGCCGACGGCATAGCCGTCGGCATAGGCCCCCCTCTGCCACGTCATCAATCCGCGTGCAGTGCCACATCATCGATTCATGGCATCTTAGCTCCGTGTGCGCAGCTATGCCGACGGCCGCGCCGTCGGCATAACTCTATTTTTTTTTTATATTATTATAATTTTGGTTTTTTTCACAACATAAATGTGCCTTATCTAAACAAAAAACATACCCCGATGGTATATCGATTGTCCCCTCACGGACGGGGGCAATGGTCGACACGGAGGGAATCTGGTTAGAGGGGGGAATCGGGGTGGCCTTCGGGGTGTAGCTATGCCACCGAAACATCGCACGGGTCCAGATGCATGTGTGAAAGTGATGTGGCATGCGTAGACGCCCGTCTTGGGGCTCCGTGGTGTGGCCCCCCTCCACGTACGGCAGTGCCGCCATCACTTGGAGGGGGGAATCGTGTGGGTGAGGTAGAACCGGAGGGAATCTAGTGGTGGGTTGGGTCCAGACCATGTTCGGGGATATTGTTATGGGCTGACCTATCGCAACCAGGTGAAAAGGTCCAACGGTCAAAGCCCGTCTGGCAAAAGTCAAAGGGCTAGATCTCCGTGTCAACTGGGAATCGGGGTGGCCTTCGGCGTGTAGCTATGCCACCGAAACATCGCACGGGTCCTGAGCATGTGTGAAAGTGATTGGCATGAGAGCGCCCGTCTTGGGGCTCCGTGTGTGGCCCCCTCCACGTACGGCAGTGCCGCCGTCACTTGGAGTGGGGAATCGTGCGGGTGCGGTAGAACCGGAGGGAATCTAGTGGTGGGTTGGGTCCAGACCGTGTTCGGGGATGTTGCTATGGGCTGACCTATCGCAACCAGGTGAAAAGGTCCACCGACCAAAGCCCGTCCGGCGAAAGTCAAAGGGCTAGATCTCCTGGTCAACTAGGAATCGAGGTGGCCTTCGGGGTGTAGCTATGCCACTGAAACATCGCACGGGTCCTGATGCATGTGTGAAAGTGATGTGGCATGCGTAGACGCCCGTCTTGGCACTACTAGAAAAAGGGCTATAGCTGATATGGACATTAATGGTGCACCATGTATGTGGTGCGTCACTATATAGCAGTGGCGCACCAGATACAGGTGCGCCATTAGTGTCCTCATTACTAATGGCGCACCAGACACACGGTGTGCCATTACTAGCAATTTTTTTATTTTTCCAAAACTATTAATGGCGCACCAGGGCACAGTGCGCCATTACTAGTTTTAACTTGTAATGGCGCACCACACACTCCGTGCGCCACTACTAACAAATTTTTTTTTACTTTTTTTTTCTAAACTAGTAATGGCGCACCTGGGTACAGTGCGCCATTACTAGTTCAAACTAGTAATGAAGCACTATCCACTGGTGCGCCACTACTAAACATTTTATTTTTATTTTTTTTGCAAAACTAGTAATGGCGCACCACGTAACAGGTGCGCCATTAGTAACCAGGGTTACTAATGGCGCACCTGTTACGTGGTGCGCCATTACTAACTTTCTGAGTCTTACAATTTATTCAAGCCATAGCAACATCCCCGAACACGGTCTGGAACCAACCCACCACTAGATTCCCTCCGGTTCTACCGCACCCGCACGATTCCCCCCTCCAAGTGACTGCGGCACTGCCGTACGTGGAGGGGGGGCACACCACGGAGCCCCAAGACGGGCGTCTACGCATGCCACATCACTTTCACACATGCATCAGGACCCGTGCGATGTTTCGGTGGCATAGCTACGCCCCGAAGGCCACCCCGATTCCTAGTTGACCTAGAGATCTAGCCTTTTGACTTTCGCCGGACGGGCTTTGACCGGTGGACCTTTTCACCTGGTTGCGATAGGTCAGCCCATAGCAACATCCCCGAACACGGTCTGGACCCAACCCACCACTAGATTCCCCCCGGTTCTACCGCACCCGCACGATTCCGCCCTCCAAGTGACGGCGGCACTGCCGTACGTGGAGGTGGGCCACACCACGGAGCCCCAAGACGGGCGTCTACGCATGCCACATCACTTTCACACATGCATTAGGACCCGTGCGATGTTTCAATGGCATAGCTACGCCCCGAAGGCCACCCCGATTCCCAGTTGACCCTGAGATCTAGACCTTTAACTTTCGCCGGACGGGCTTTGACCGGTGGACCTTTTCACCTGGTTGCGATAGGTCAGCCCATAGCAACATCCCCGAACACGGTCTGGACCCAACTCACCAATAGATTCCCTCGGTTCTAACGCACCCGCACGATACCCCTCCAAGTGACGGCGGCACTGCCGTACGTGGAGGGGGGGCCACACCACGGAGCCCAAGACGGGCGTCTACGCTTGCCACATCACTTACACATCATCAGGACCCGTGGATGTTTCGGTGGCATAGCTACGCCCCGTAGGCCACCCCGATTCCCAGTTGACCCGGAGATCTAGCCCTTGCTTGCCGGACGGGCTTTGACCGGTGGACCTTTTCACCTGGTGTGATAGGTCAGCCAATAGCAACATCCCCGAACACGGTCTGGACCCAACCCACCACTAGATTCCCTCCGGTTCTACGCACCCGACGATTCCCCCTCCAAGTGACGGCGGCACTGCCGTAAGTGGAGGGGGGCCACACCAGGAGCCCCAAGACGGGCGTCTACGCATGCCACATCACTTTCACACATGCATCAGGACCCGTGCGATGTTTGGTGGCATAGTATGCCCCGAAGGACACCCCGATTCCCAGTTGACCGGAGATCTAGCCCTTTGACTTTGCCGAAAGGGCTTTCACCGGTGGACCTTTTAACCTGGTTGCGATAGGTCAGCCCATAGCAACATCCCCGAACATGGTCAGGACCCAACCCACCACTAGATTCCCTCCGGTTCTACCGCACCCGCACGATTCCCCCTTCCAAGTGATGGCGGCACTGCCGTACCTGGAGGGGGGCCACACCACGGAGCCCCAAGACGGGCGTCTACGCATGCCACATCACTTTCACACATGCGTCAGGACCCGTGCGATGTTTCGGTGGCATAGCTATGCCCCGAAGGCCACCCCTATTCCCAATTGATCCGGAGATAGCCTTTGACTTTCACCGGACGGGCTTTGACCGGTGGAACTTTTCACCTGGTTGCGATAGGTCAGCCCATAGCAACATCCCGCCAACACGGTCTGGACCCAACCCACCATAGATTCCCTCTGGTTCTACCGCACCCGCACGATTCCCCCCTCCAAGTGACAGCGGCACTGCCGTACGTGGAGGGGGGGCCACACCACGGAGCCCCAAGACGGGCGTCTACGCATGCCACATCACTTTCACACATGCATCAGGACCCGTGCGATGTTTCAGTGGCATAGCTACGCCCCGAAGGCCACCCCGATTCCCAGTTGACCCAGAGATCTAGCCCTTTAACTTCCGCCGGACGGGCTTTGACCGGTGGACCTTTTTACCTGGTTGCTATAGGTCAGCCCATAGCAACATCCCCGAACACGGTCTGGACCCAACCCACCACTAGATTCCCCCCGGTTCGACCGCACCCGCATGATTCCCCCTCAAGTGATGGCGGACTGCCGTACGTGGAGGGGGCCACACGGAGCCCAAGACGGGCGTCTACAGCATGCCACATCCTTCACACGCATAGGAACCGTGCGATGTTTCGGTGCATAGCTACGTCCCGAAGGCCACCCAATCCCAGTTGACCCGGAGATCTAGCCCTTTAACTTTCGCCGGACGGGGCTTTGACCGGTGGACCTTTCACCTGGTTGCCATAGGTCAGCCCATAGCAACTTCCCCGAACACGGGTTTGGACCCACACACCACCACTAGATTCCTCCGGTTCGACACACCGCACGATTCCCCCCTCCAAGTGACGGCGGCACGTGCCGTAGGAGGGGGCCACACCCCGAAGCCCAAGACGGGGTCTACGCATGCCACATCCACTTTCACACATGCATCAGGACGTACGATGTTTGGTGGCATAGCTACGCCCGAAGGCCACCCCGATTCCCAGTTGACCCGGAGATCTAGCCCTTTGACTTTCGCCGGACGGGCTTTGACCGGTGGACCTTTTCACCTGGTTGCGAATGTCAGCCATAGCAACATCCCGAACACGGTCTGGACCCAACCCACCGCTAGATTCCTCCGGTTCTACCGCAACCGCCAGATTCCCCCCTCCAAGTGACGGCGGCACTGCCGTACGTGAGGGGGGCCACACCACGGAGCCCCAAGACGGGCGTCTACGCATGCCACATCACTTCACACATGCGTCAGGACCCGTGCGATGTTTCGGTGGATAGCTACACGCGAAGGCCACCCCGATTCCCAGTTGACCGGAGATCTAGCCCTTTGACTTTGCCAGACGGGCTTGACCGTTGGACCTTTTCACCTGTTGGATAGGTCAGCCCATAACAATATCCCCGAACATGGTCTGGACCCAACCCACCACTAATTCCCCTCGGTTCTACCTCCACCCACACGATTCCCCTCCCAAGTGATGGCGGCACTGCCGTACGTGGAGGGGGGCCACACCACGGAGCCCCAAGACGGGCGTCTACGCATGCCAATATACTTCACACATGCATCTGGACCCGTGCGATGTTTCGGTGGCATAGCTACACCCCGAAGGCCACCCGATTCCCCCCCTCTAAACCAGATTCCCTCCGTGTCGACCTGGCCCCCGTCGTGAGGGGACAATCGATTATCCATAGGGGTATGTTTTTTTAGATAGGCACATTTATGTTGTGAAAAAAACCAAAATTATAATAATATAAAAAAAAATAGAGTTATGCCGACGGCGCGGCCGTGGCATAGCTGCGACACGGAGCTAAGATGCCATGAATCGATGATGTGCACTGCACCGGATTGATGACTTGGCAGAGGGGGGCCTATGCCGAAGGCTATGCCGTCGGCATACCTCTGCCACACCACGGGCCCTCTCTCCCTCGGATCGATGACGTGGAGAAGACGCGGATCGGTGATGTCAGCAAATCTATGCCGACGGCATTGCCGTCGTATAGATATGCCGACGGCCGCCGTTAGCCCCGTCGGCGTAGCACGACGCGGTCAAACGGTCGCCGCCGACCGGGTTGCTTGGGCCTGTGCTATTGCGACGGCTCATCTATGCCGACGGCCCCCGTGGCAATCAGCGCCAGCGCTGTCCGACGGCCGTATTGTGCCGACGGCCCCCGTCGGCATAGATCGAGATATGCTGACGGCCTTCATCACGCCTACGGCCTGCTCTTGGCCGTCGGCATATGTTATCTATGCCGACGGGGCTATCGGCACAGATGAGGCCGTCGACAACTAAGTAAATTCTAGTAGTGATACTGGGAGGAAACTTATTCGAGCCCAAGCAAGATGGTATGAACATGTTAATTCAGCCAGGATGATGAAGAATGGCAAGTTGATGCTGTGTGGTTCTGCGTTCGGATATGGGATGGAGGCGAATACTGGTTGAAAGTGATGCACTTGATGTAGTGAACCTGTGGGAATCTCAGGATTTTGCTAGAGCTGATATAGCAAACCCTCTTAGGAGATAAGGAGCTATGCGGGAACTCATTAGTTTTTCTATTTCTTTGTAAGAAGAGAAGCCAATATGGCAGCTCATCTTAGCGCTAAGCAGGCTAGTGAGGTACATAGGAGGTTTCTCTGGATAAACTTTATTCAGAATTCCTCCGCGATGGAATTGCCCACGAGTGTATTACCCATGAGTAATCAATAAAGCTCCGACTTCCACAAAAAAAGGTGAGGTGGGACATAATCATCACACAAGGTTGGATGGGTTGGTTATCGCAGTGAGCGCTCAAGAGGAGGTAATGAGTTTGATCCCTTTGTGCATTATTTTTCGCTCCTAAATAGCCCAATCGTTTGGTTGGCGGGCCAGAAGGCCCAACAACGCACATACCACGATCACGAAACGGACGAAAATCGTTCGATGGTGGTTTCCGAATTAGTACACACCTTGCTTAATTTAAATATTAAAATTATTTAAGTGGGACGAAACCAAGAATATCACCATATTTTATAGTAGTATAGATAGATATCTCTACTCCTAATGTTGAGTTGTTAGGATTGCGTCATGGTTTATTTTCGTCCCACCACTTTGTCCGGCTTTTTTTTTGATTTTTTTGTCCCCTTCCCCACCCCACCTACGCACACACACTCAAAAAAACCGAACGCCGTATTTGAGCCATATTTTTTCCTCTCGATCTAGTGCTCCTCGATACGGAAATTAGGGCTCTGGGTCTTGGGCCGCCGCCGCCGCTGCCATCGTAGGGTTCCCAGCCGCCGCCCCCAACTCCCCGAGACGCGCACAGCCGGCCCATCGCAACCCCAGGTAAGTGCAGTACTCAAGGGAGGTCGTGGTTCCCCTAATCCATCTCATACCACCGCCCCGCCCAGGAGGACATGCAAGAAGCGTCGGGCGTTGGCCTCGTCGGGGCGTGGCGGCGAGGAGGAAGGCCAGTGTGTCAGGCCTGAAACTGAACCCAGTGGCGAGGAGATTAGTAACCAAGACTGGGATGCATCCGCCGTTACCGCTTCGTCTGAGGAGCCGTTGATCTCTTAATATAACGTCAGACAGTAGTTACTGTATTTTCACATTACTGTCGCGTTACTTTTCACCATATACAAACACGGGGTTGTGGTGGCGTATTCAGCTATCTTTCTTCTAGATTCGCCTCGATGGCTTATCAGACATCTCATAGATAAATCCATAGCAAATACATCTAGAATCTGGAGTGTTCTCTGCCCCAAATCCGCTGTCTTGCGTACAAATTGTTGTAGTGATAGATCGGGTCTGACAAATGGTATACAGAGCCATCGTTCTTCGGCAGAAGCAGTCTGGGGGGGAATTTAT